>JAAMXJ010000131.1:165741-432590 GCA_019693375.1 Asterochloris erici | reverse complement strand
ATGATGTGCACTGCTGTTGCAGGCGGTCTGCAGGCACTACAATGCTGTTAGTGCACATTTCTCGGAGCTGCTGCCTCCTGCAGCAGCATTGTTTAGGCAGTGGGCAGGAGTAGCGGCAGGCTATGCGGCAAGACTGCAAGGCGCGACAAAGCTTTAGTAAGCTGAACGTCAGGCAAAGCCCCCAGTGTTGTCAACACCCTGCATCCTGAGCAGGCTGCCCAGAACATGGCTACCAGCGGCATGCAGCCCGTTCGGCTGCTGCAGCAGGGCGCAGGAAGAGTGCCATCACCCCTGGACCAGATGTTTTTGAGAGTGTGGCTCTGTGGCAATTCGCGCCTGCTGCTGCTGCAGCTGCTGGGGAGGGGCAGCAGCAGCCGCAGCGTTGCACCACTTGAGCTTGAGTCACGTTATGCCGGCTACTCACCCTTGTCACTTGCTGCTGCTTCAGCCGCTGCGGGAGAGGCAGCAGCAGCTGCAGACTTCGCCTGTAGGCACTGCATTGCTGCCTGTGACCAACAAGTCACTCGCCCACCTGGCCACCCTCACCCACCATGACTGCAGCTGCTGGGGGACAGGCAGCAGCAGCCGCAGCCCTCCTCGTGCGCCTGAGCAGTCAAGGGTTTTTCGCAGGCTGACTTCAGGGCTTGCCCCTGCTGCAGCTGCTTGAAGAGGGACTGGGGCAGCCGCAGCGCTCCTGGCTGGGCGCCATCCTGACGGAGGAGGCCGCCCAGAGGGAGCTGCACGCTGTCCACCCAGAGGCAGACAGGGATGTGGACGAGGCGGTGGCCTGGAAGGAGTACTTTGACAGGACCAGGTGAGGCAGCATCGTCAGAGCACAGAGTGTATGCAGACGGTGGGAGTGTGAGTGGCTGGGTCTCTGTTTGCACGGCAGAGACTGCCTGCCCAGATAATGAAGGGCATGCTTGCCAGGACCCCCCACTGGGTCTGGTCCCGAAGCATTCCGCTATGGCCAGTTGAAGCAGGGCTGCCAGGTTGGGATGAGCTGCTCTGCAGCTTGAGCGCAACAGCTAGTGCATGCAGGCAGGCTTTGTCACAACACAAGACTCTGTGCACCTCCCTGCTTCCTGCCTTGGTCCGCGCCGGCTACAGCAGGTCCAACACCAGTGGGGCTGACTAACACGAGACACCTGTGCACCCAGCTGCCCTCATGACCACTGGTACAGCGGTGTCCCCTCAGCCCTGCTGCAGGGGCTCTGCCGAAAGGCCTCCTGTTCGAAGCTGAGCTGCAGTGATCTGCGGACTGGCACTCTCTCTGATAGGCTCGGGCTGCACAGACACGGCATCCTCATGGCACGCATCGGCTGCCGGCGCCTCAGACTGGCACGCTCACCGTCAGGCTTGTGCCTGCAGCGATTTTGCGGGCTGGCACGCTGCATGGGAGGCGGCAGCCGGCCAGGCAGTTGAGGAGCGCCGCAGGGGCCTGCTGGACGCGGCGTTTCACCTGCTGGAGCAGCACATCGAGGTGCTACAGTGCCGCACCATAGACCTGGTCTTCAATGGACAAGGGGAGGACCTGGTGGTGCCAGGCTCAGATGGCGGCAGCTTCCAGGCCTTCACACTGACTCTGCGGGTGGCTCCGCGCTTGCCGATCCCCTACGCTGATGTTGTGCAAGCCAATGGGTGGGTCTTGTGTTGCCAGCCTGATAGTGGCAAGCTTCGAGAGCGTCTTGCCGGCTGCTGGAAGCACTGACTAGTCTGCCGTCTTGGCCAGCCATACGCTGCTGCATATGTTTGTGGCCCCAAGTGCAACCGGCCGCTGCAGGCCAGTCACCCTGTCTGTTACTGCAGGGGTGATAAGGCAACTGTCACTGCGACTGCTGGCTGTCTGGCCAGCACTGAGTTTCCCAAGATTCCACAGGACAAGCTGCTGGGGGTGGTGCAGCAGCTGCAGGAGGGGCTGCAGGAGCAACTTCAGCAGCTTCCTGGGGCGCAGCTGAACGTGAGTGTCCCCGCATAGTGAGCACTGATGCTGGGCAGGTCTGCAAACGAATCCTGGGGACTGCATGCAAGTGGTCCTGGGAGAAAGCACGGACTGTGAAGCGCAGCTTATGGGCAGGTCAGGACTTGTGCGTGGCTGAGCACGCCGTCCAATATGTTGGCAAGGCAGACGTCATGAGGTCATCTAATGTTGAGATCATAGCTCCAGCTGCGTCCCACTGTCAGGGTAGTGGCTTTGTCAAAAGCAGCGCAGGATGGACTGGGTGCTGTTGTGTCCAATCCTGCGCATGTTGGTAGCCTGTGGCTTTGCTCCATCTGCTTAGCCTGTGAACCCTCTGGCATGTGGCGGCCATGGCCCTGCCAGGTTAATACATGGCTTGGGGGCACCCCTGCTGATCCACCCTCAGCAGTGATCAAGTTGTGGCCTGTTTGTGCAGGTCAAGGCTCTGCCAGACAATGGCCTGATTGGGATGGAGCTGCAGATGCCAGCCAGTGAGGACGAGCGGCTGGTGGAGGCTGGGCCCCTGCTGCTGGCAGCAGCCCTCAAGGGCTGCACAGCCGCTGGGCCCCTGGCTGTGGTGGACATGACTGGGCCGGACCTGGCCCTCGGGCTGCTGGCGGCCAGCACGGCGTGGGCACAGCTGATCCTGCGCTGCGCACACCTTCGCGAGGTGCGTGGGAGACGCGTTGTGTTGTGGTCTGCGGGAGGGTCTTGGTCAATTCCGGATTCTGAATGCTCCCCAATTGCACAAGTCAACTCTGCGTACCTGCATGCGCAGCCGGCAGTGTGCACCGCAGGCAGGGCTTTGCCTTCCACAGCATGAATCACCCCCGGATGGAGTCCCTGCAGCGTCTGTACACACAAGTCATTCTGTGCACCTCCCTGCGAGACCTCCACGTCTGGAAGCCTTGTGCCAGCTCTGATATGTCTTTGCCTCAAGACTGCACTCTGCATGAACTGCAGCTCCTGGCTGAGCAGAGGAATGAGGTACCAGAGCTCATGTGCCACGTTGGGGCCGCAGCAGAGTTTGGAGAGCTCGAGCACGTCGCGACTGTTGGAGATCTTTCCTGGCTCCTGACCAAAGCAGAGCTGGAGGTGCTGCTGCTGATAGAGTACAGAGTTGAGCTGTGTCTCATGGAGGCAGATGCCCCAGATAACTGGCAGCCCCCGCAACTTACGGCAGAAAAGCTTGACTGACTGTCTGGACCCCCCTCTGCACCGCATGCGGTATATCAAATGAGGCTTGGCTGATATCCTCAATTTCATGATCATGAGTTTCAAGCGCAGTGCTGCAGAGTTTGATGCCCTTGCCAGGAGGCCGCAAGCTGCTGGCCCTGCCAACCCAGGCAGGATTGCAAGCGGCAAAGGGTTTGGTAATGCAGTGCCCTGTGGCATGCAGCACTGCTGAACAATGATCGTGACAATGTGTAAGGAAGCTGCAACAGTTGCTTTGAACACTGCTACTCTGTGCTGTGACAGTTTGCAGTTATTGCAGTCATTATGACCAGTGATGGATTGAGTGAGGGGATAGTTCGCAGTCATGCATTGTTGAGAGGCGGGCTGCTAGCCTTGAACCGGGGGCAGCTAGCTTCAAAAGGGCTGCCAGAACCAGCAGCAAAATCAGCAGCTTGGGCAGCTGCGTCATCAAGAACTGCTGGGGGCAAGGACACACTTGGACGCATCCCGTTGGCGGCGTGGGCTTTGCGGGCATCTGCATAGAGCTGTGCAAGTCTGGGGCAGATCGCGTCAAAGTTAGGCCTGCAGGCAGGAGCCAATGGTATCGGTGTCAAATCAACTCGCTGACATCAAGGGGTGGTCCTGTCAGCAGGTGGAAAGCAGGTGTGCATGCCAGACAGACAGGCGTACCTTGCTTGAAAATCCTCAGCCCAGCACTCCTTCATGAGGGCAGCATAGGACTCTGGAACGCTCTCATCAATGGGGGGCCTACAAACAAACCCCGCAAGAAGATGCCCAAAGGGGCACTTTATGTGGTAAACGCAGCAGGCGTCATGGCTCTGGGCGGCACTCACCTGTAACCCTTGTACACAATTGAGTAGAACACCTGCACATTGACAGAACAGTGTATCACTCATGAGCAAGTGGGTGCACACGCCTTGCTGTGCAGGGCACACAAGCCTGAGCACATTGGCCAGGCAGCAAAAGAGTGGGGGGCACAATGTCAGCACAGATTCATGATGCAATGCAGCAGCCAGGCAGCACACGCTGACAAGGCAGTGCAGAGTGATCCACATGGCAACAAGCCCAATAATGCAGCAGCAGTACAGCAGCTAGGCAGCAGGGACAGACCTGTCCCATGCTGACGCCCTGGAGTACACGACATGAATTTATGAGCTCCCACATCAGCATGCCAAAACTGTACACATCGGTTGCGGTGGTCAGCTTGCCCTTGCTCAGGAGCTCTGCCGGCATATAAGTAACTGTTCCCCAAGTCTTGGTGCTGATATGGGTGGCATGAATGTCAAGGATCCTGCCACAAAAGGTACTTATCAGCATCCTTGCATCTGCCTCATCCTTCAGGCTGCTGGGCAATGGGCTGGGGGCTGCCACACAGTGCGCCAGCTGGCCAGGTGCCTCAACGTGGCCCTGTTTCAGGCCTGTGATGCAGAGCAGCTGCAGGGCTGCAATGTGGCAACAGCCACCATCAGCAGATGGGAGCCTTGCTGCAGGCTCCAGGTGCAAAGCCGCCACATCTGGCGCCAGCTGAACCCCAGTGCCTCTGTCTGGGTGGCAGGGGTTTGCTGTTGCGCAAGCTGTAGAGCTGCTGCACAGAGACTTAGCTGCCTGCTTTCTCAGGGCAGCAGGCACACACACTGGGGATCCACCTGCTCAGCCCAAAGTCCCCCAGCTTGCAGACAAAGCCCCGCGCATCGCTGGTGGTCGACTTCAGCATGACATTGGCTGCCTGCATCAGGAGGTGGCAAGGCGTGCAGCAGCAAGACGCTGGGCAGCTGTGGCAGAGAGCCTTACTGCTGCCTTGCCACAATACACAGTTGTCACGTTTGGGGCAGGGCGTCAGTGCAGGGCACACGTAGAGCCACATAGGGCAGGCATTGATGGCAGATTCCGAAGCACTGCTTGTTGTGGACCTGCATGCAGGCTGCTAGAGCAGCAAGGCTGTGCGAGCGACACACATGATCGGCTCAGGCTGAGCAGCCATGGCGCAAGCCAAGAGCCTGGCACACATGCTGGATCCCGCGAAAGTGTTGCAGAGCAGGGTAGTCAGGCAGCAGGTAGACAGCCAGGCCCACCTTCAGATCGCCGTGCAGGACCTTCATGGAGTGCAGGAATTCCAGTCCTGATGCAATGTCAAGCAGGCAGCGAAGGACGTTCACCTGCGTCACAAACACCATCAGTACTAGGCATGACCTGGTGCTTTGGGCTGCTCCCTCAGGGCAGGGGTTGGGAATCAGCGGAGGTCGATTGCAGGTCTGGCACCTCACCGTGTCAGGCGCGCCGTCCTTCTTCACGAACAGTTGTTTCTCGATGGCATGCTCAAGGCTGCCCTTATCACAGTACTGCAGCCAAGAACAGAGGAGCCAGGTCATCAAGCCATGACTCAGGCCTGGCGCCAACATGGCTGCCAGAGTCACTTCTCTTTGCCCTAGTACATGCTTGAAGGCGGCGGCATGGCTGCATGAGAGAGGCCAGGCACCCACATCCACCTCCACAAGGGAGCAACCCTGATTTGCCTGCCAGAAGGTGAGGGAATGTGCTGGCCGCCAGGACTGTCGGGTAGGCTGACACACCAGGGTGGCCCAGTGCAGGGGACTTCTTGGGCCCTACCTCCAACAACATCCAGGTCTCGTGAACATTGGCCACAGGGCCTGACATGGAGGCCTGGCTTCTGGCAACCTGCCCAGCTTGCTCTGCTGTGGAGGAAGCTGCAGCAGATGGGCAGCCGCGTTTACCCGATAGGCCAGGCATCTGTCAGAAGCCGCCTTTTCTGGGAGGCTCGGACCCCCTCAGCAACCCAGACAGCCAGGCAGCATGCAGCCAGGGCTAACAGCCATGGCGTGGACAACCTCAGCTGACGGCAATGGTGCAACGCCACTGGTTGCAGGTGCCCGACCACAACCGCAAGGCAGCAACAGCAGAGGTGACAACATGCAACATACCAAGCTGTGCACGCCGCCATGTGCACCTACCTGGGAGTTGCTCTGATGATGGGTCTCCTACTGTTACGTGTGCCCTGTTGGGGTGCACGGTGCAGATCCTGAACGCGGAGACCTGCAGGAAGGCATGGGCCCTGCCGCCACATCAGGTGCGAGGAGCCCCAAGGCATTGCTGTGCACACAACCTGCTCTGATGAGCACTGTGCAGCGCTGGGGCCGGCCTCGTCAAGAGCGGCCACAGGTGGGGGCCATGCAGCCTCACAAGTCGGGCTTTCAGCTTCGTGTGGCTCAACAGGCAGCTGGTGGAAGACTGCCAGATCTCGCTTGACAGAAGAAGGTGTAGGAGCTGCCGATGCAACACCCAGCCGTGCAGTGCTGATGCAGGCTATCACCAGAGGCCGAGCTGCCCCAGCATCTGCAAATCCAAGCTGTTGGGTTGAGCGCGGTCGAACCTCAGGGCAGGCCTGAGGCGAACACATGGGAACGGCAGGCAGCACGTCAGGGCTGTTGAGCGCAAGCTGCGGGAGGCGGTCTCAGTGTGCCCAGCAGGCAGCATGTCGGGGCTGCCATGTGTGCTTACACAGTTGGGATGCGAGATGTGGGTGCTCAGGATGCTCTCCCGCGCCACGTCCAGCCCATTGGTGTGCTGCATGTGCTCAACGACCTTCACAGCCACCAGGGCATTCCTCCAGCGGCCCTGCAGCGAGGCAACATGTGGCTGCTTTGGTGGATGCCGCATGAAGTCCGGCATACAGCCTGTCAACAGAGGCATGGTGGGGCCAAGGTGCTTTTGCATGGTACAGCGCGCTGCACGCCCCAAGGCAGGGTGCACCACCTGCACACACGCCTCCTGAAGACTGGCAGCGGCCAGGCACAACAGCATTTTGGCGCCAGTCTCTGGCACACTGGTCAGGCTGCAAACTGTCTGCAAGCTGCAGGAGGAAGGGAGGGCAGCAAGAGCAGCTCACCGGTTGATGCTGTTGGGTGTTTCAAGATGACACCAACAGCAGTATGTCACAGGCTGACTGGCAGGCAGTTGCCACCTTAGACGTCGGCCTCACGAGTCCCACCCGGCAGGCTGGCAGGCAGGCAGCTTCTTGCCAGGACCAGACCAGAGGACCAGACCCACAGGCATCACTTTGCCATGTGAATACACCCCAGCCTGGGCCCGCAGACTGCAGCCAGTCACAGGCTGACAGGCAGGCAGCCCCTCTCCGTCACCTGTACCTCAGGACACCACGCCCCCAGACACTGCCTCAGACCACCAGGTGGGCAGCGCCTCACCTTGTAGACCCGACCATAGGACCCCCTCCCCAGCAGGGGGCCCAGCTCCACCCCAGACAGGGGCCCGTCCGCTCGCATCTTGAGCACGTCAGTCAGGCTGGAGAACTCCCCGGGCCCGCCCACCTCCAGGCTGGTCTGCCGCCTCTCAGCGCTGCCCCTCTGCTCCTCAGGGGCGCGTGGGCTGCCAGTGCCAGGGTTGTCGGCTGTGCTGCGATTGCTGTCCAGCAGGCGCACTGCACAGCAGAGGCCCCTGCAGGATTGGTTGCTGTGCTTGCAGAGCAGATGCTCACTGCATGCTCACCTCCCGCTGCACACCCGGAAGCCTTGTCCGCCATGGAACGATGCAGTACAGAGTCAGGCTGCTGTCCACCTGCCGCTTCGCACAGCAGCGCCGAATGTGCATTGCCTGCTCTCATTGCAGCACTGCAGAGGAGAGGCCAGCTGCAGATGGAGCCGCTGCCAGCAGCTATGCAGAGGTACACCTTTGCTCCGCAGGCTCGCCATCCTGGCACACAAACTCTCAGACAAGCTGTTTGCAGGCGGCTCAGACATGCCTCTCACACTCTTGGCGGGCTCCTAGACAGGCTTGAGGCTGCAAGGCCCTGCCCTGGTGCCTGCCAATGCCAGGCAGCAGCTACAAGCTTGCACGCACAGGCAACAGGTCACCCACCTGAGCCCAGCGGAGACAGGTGCCACTCTGGAGGCTGCTGGCTCAGCACCACACTGGAGCGCCACCGCTTAAACCAGGAGCTTGTCCCATTGGGCAGTACGCCTGCCGTCAGTCTGCCTGCAGCGCAGACCCAGGGAGTCGCGGGTGACAGACTGCCTGTCGTCCACCTGGCTGCAGCCCGGGCTGCCTGCCATGCACCTGTTCAGCACACGAGGCCTGCAGCGCAACTGTGGTGGGCACAGCATGTTGCACACACAACAGACAAGCTGCCTCCAAGCCGCGCTCAGCAAGCTATTCCTGCCTGCTTGTGGCAGAAACTGTGGGCCTGGTGCGCCCATGAGCACAACAGCACCGAGGCAGTCACACGCAGTGCGGCCTAGGGGGTAAAGATGCACCGGGCTGCGATTCATGCCTGCATGCCATCAATGGTGCCATGCCGATGCAGCATCCAGAGACAACTCGGTGAGTGGTGCAGCAGCTGCCTTGCCTGGGGGCGGCCCCTCCGCGGCGCCTGCTGAGCCTTCAACTCTCCGCAGCGCGTTCTTGTCCAGGGAGAAGCGTGATACCTGCAGGGGGCGGCCTGCAGCAGCGGGGCCCCACATGACCACTTGAAATATGGTGTTGTCGGGCCGGCGGCCAGCAGATTTGCCAGCAGGGAAAAGCACAACATTCCTGATTCGCACCTGCGCGATCATGCCACACAGCTCTCACTGGCAGGCAAGCAGAAGAACAGTGCAAAGGCAGGCACAGCAGCCCACCCGCTGGGCTGCTGCCTGACCTGGATGCCGGTCCCCAAAAAGCAGCACAGAAGCCTACCTGATGGGTCGCTGGATGGCCCCGAGGAGGCCAGCCCCGCCCTGCTGGCCAGCGTGGCAGCAGACACGATGACGGCCTGCCCCTCACGGCTGGCCTGCAGGCTGGGCAGCCTGGCTGACGCCATGCCACCCAGCTGCTCTGCTGTCAGGGGGCTGCGCGGCAGCACTGAGGGGCAGGGGTCGCTGTCGCTCCTGTCGCCGCTGCTGGGCAGCGGTGCAGAGTGATGGGAGGTTGGTGAGGAGGTTGACATGTACAAGTCCTGCAGGCAGGGTGCAGCAGCGGAAGTGGGATGTCCAAAGGGGCCCAGTAGGGAGGAGGATTCAGGCCAGGATGCAGACGCACACAATTCCCGGATGACTGGCACCCAGATATAAGCTCAGGGACCCGTCCTGGCACTTCACCGTCTTGCTCAGGGCCTGCTGAGCTACGTTTGCTGCACAATTCTGGTCACCACCCACTGTGCAGAAGACCACAGGAGCCCCTTGCCATGGCGGGGGCAGCATGAGGCCAGCAAAGAGCAGGGCAGAAAGGGACCAGCAAGCCACCAGGACTTGCAGGCGCCACATACAGTTGTGCAGCAGCAGAGATTGCACCTGCAGCTCATCTGTCAGCACGCTGGAGGCACTCTGCTTGTGCTGGAATGATGTGCCACGGCGGCCCCTGCAACTGAGGAGCACTGTGCCGCCCACCAGTGCTGCGAGGGACAGCAGCAGGAGGGTGACCCCCATGCTGACGGTCAGGCCCACGATGAGGCCCAGCTTGGAGCGCGACCGATGTGCAGCTGCAAGCAGCAAGACAGAGGGTGCCTTCACAGACAGGCAGTGCTCTGCTGTGACCTCTGCACAACCTCCAGAAAAGAGACAAGGAATGGCGACCACGCCAGCAGGCTGCTGCGGTGGCACACCCCAGTGTCTGCTTTGCGCTGGATACAGGCGGAGTGCATGTCTGGCACTGGACACACCTTCACCACTGCCCAGTGAATCTGCACAGACCATGTCGTTCCACCCAGAGGAGAACACTGTAGCGTTGCCCACTGCAGAAACCGGCGAGGCTTCTGTTGGGGACAGAGATGGCCAGCAAAGAGAGAGTTGGCAGCAGCAGCTGTGAACAGCAGTCATCAGTGGGCAGCAGTTGGGCAGCTCAGCGAGGGAGAGCACCCGCAGGTGGGCAGCGGGACCTCACCGACAGTGTTGGAGGTGACATTGGTGACCCCCTGGGGCAGGTACGCAAAAGAAGTTGTGCGTATTGTGGTGGCGTTGATGGCAGAAGCCTGAACTTGTCTCGCAAACTGCAGACCAATACACAGCGGCTTGGGCTTTCTTGCCGATAAGGCCTTTGATTGACGCCTGTGGCCCATTGTCTGACACCACGTCAATGTGCAACACGTGCCTTTCAATGTGCAACATATGCTTTGGCAGACCTGCAGTGTGGCAAGCAGGCCAGAGCTGCACCACAAGGGGCACTAGGCATTCACCTGGATCTGGTACAGGAGCTGCACTGTCTGCTGAGCACAATTGGTGCCAGGCCTGTTGTTGTACTGCAGTGTGCAGCCATCAAAATGAGCCTGCAGCAGCCAAAATCACCATTGCCTTCAATAGGGCATGACAACTGAACCATGACCAACCTGAAGGATGCCATCTGCCTGCTAACCCTGCCTGGGGCAGCTACTCACCGAGGCATTTGGCTCCAATGAAACGCTTGGCCATAACACCAGGTACTTGGATGCCAGCTGCGTGATGCCCACAGGGGGATAGCTTGCAAAGCGGTTGCCAATGTTGATAACCGTGATGCCCACAAAGCTGAGGCTGCAGGATGCGCCGACCACAATGGCATAGGGCAGCAGGCCGAAGTCGAGCACCGTCCCGGGCTGATCTGCACAGTGGGGGACCAGCCTAGATGGGCTGACCAGGCTGCCTGGTTCCAGAGACAGCTGCCTGCCATCACCAACAGCCAGGTGCTACCGAGCATCCAGCACAGGGTGCAACAGCAGCATACAGCTTCGTGGCACCTTGGCTGGAGCCTCACCAATAGCAAGTGAGGCATGACAGCAGGAAACGTACCTGTGGTGAGAGTCAGGTTGCGCGACAGCGCCACAGTGCCGCCAGGCACCCAGGACCCATTTGACAGCGTGATGTGACCTGCAGAGAGCATGAGCTTCCTCAGGTGCTGCAGCTCAGACTGTATTGGCTGGACAGAGTCAGCCTTCCGCCGATGGCTTCTGTACCTCTCAGTGTGATGCTGTCAACTGCTGGCTGTGAGATGTATGACGCCAGAGCAGCACCACTCAGAGCGAGGACCTGGCTGCCAGTGGAGCCCAGCAGCTGTGCTGCGCACAGCTGGCAGCAAGCCAACAGTACCGCGGCGTACAGGGCCCCTCTTGGCACTCTGGGAGGTTGTCTGCTGGGCCTGTCAGTCATGCTGATGGGTACCAGCCAGAGCGTTGCATTGCCCCAGCATCAGCCCGAATGGGTTAGAGCCAGGCATCATGTCGCAATGACACAGCACATGGCATGTCTGCCTGTTGCTTGAACCCTCAACCCAGCTTTAGAAGCTGTTTGCTGCTGTAACCTGTCGCGTTCATTGCACGATCTGTTCACTTTTCTTTCCAGCCTCTCTGGTGACGAACAGTGGCTTTTCAAAGGGCTGAAGGGACACTGCACTTCCCAACTCATGGCGCCTGGCTTCACAGCAAATGTCCCGCAGCGGCAGCTGTTGTCAATCAGCACAGCCTGGACTGGGTCCTCTTGATCAGGCGGGCAGAGCGACGCAGCCCAGAGCGGATGCCTGCCTCAGTGGGGCTCAGAGATGGGGATTCATTGCTGGAGGCGCCAGATGCATCGCTTGCACGTGTCCTCTGCACAAGCCAGCTTTCAAGTCAGTCCTTAAGCACCAGATGTTTCCAGCTACACTTACTTGCAAGCAAGCAGCCCACCTTTGCAGACAGCCTTCCATTGGGATTGGCAAGATGGCGGGCTCTCTGTGGCATGGAGAGCGCCTCAGGCTCCAGCGAGGAGGTGGTGGAGCCTGTTGCAGCTGAGCTAGCAGCAGCTTGGGGTGCCGGCACATGCAGAGGGCTGAACGGTGGGACAGCATCAGCTACCGAGGCCTCAGACTCTGGTGCCTCTGCCGCAATGCTGTAGTCTCTCTGGGCCTGCCTCTGAGTAGCTGCCAGCCATGGTGCTGCCTCAGGAGGACTGGAGGGCACTGACTGCCCATCTGACATGTCAATGCCTGTTGCTGAGCCAGGCGACAGTGATACATGACTGCCCTGCTGCACCAGCCCGTCAGGGCGACCGCCAGCTGGTGGGCTGGCCATGTCCACATGGTCAAACAGCGCTGCACGTCTGGGAGCCAGGGCCTCGTTGGGTGCATAGGCATACCCGTGCTCCTCCAGCATGGAGGCTGCCAGGGCACCCCCAAGCGACTTGCGCGCGGAGCGCCTCACAGGGGTGATCACCTGCAGCCGGAGCAGCCCTATGCATCTTACTGTGCAACAGATGCAAAGCATCCAACAGCACTGCGCAAGAGACAATGCAAGCAGCCAAAGCGCCTCTGTCTGATGCAAAGCAATGCAAATATCAGCCAAGGTGACCTGTGGTGACAGAAAACTCGCAAAAGCTAGCCTGGAAAGAGCGTAAGTTACGATGTAGCTCCAGATGCTATGCAAAGCCTGCTGGCTGCTGTGATGGCACACGCTCAGCAGCCAACAAGGCCCTCATCCACCCATGTGTCGCGACAGCCTCCCAGGATGGGGCATGGGGTTCAGGCTGCCAGATGTTTTTTTGGCACTGTTTCAGTTGTGCACAGCAAAAAATCCACCTTGGAAGCGCCCAGCTCCTCCCTCAGCCTGGTGCTGGCACGCACAGGGCTTAGCAGAGCAATGCTGCCCAGCTCAATGCCCGGCCTCATCTTGACCTCGCTCCTGAGCCCCATCACCTCCCACTGGCCCCTGGCAGGGTGGCTGTACGGCACACGATGCAATGTTAGAACTCAGTCGGTATCACATGCAAATGTGGTCTAGGAAAGCATGCTACCCGGTTGCACTGACAATCTTTTGCCTGGGAGTGGAGGCAAGCAGTCGTTTGCTGGCTGCGTCGCTGTTCTGCCACAGCACTTGTATGAACAGGCCAGCAAGCTGTTGGCAGGAACACCTGGCTGACTGCGGCACCCGCTCCGCCTTTATCAGAGATGCTGGCACCTCATCTCCATCTGAGTACTGCAGCCTGCTCTTGAAGGCAGAGCGCGGAGCAGTGCGCAGGCGACTGGCTGGCAGCCTATGTGCGCTGGCAGAAGCACCTGCAGGGGTGCAATCTCCAAAGCCCTGCTGCTGCTCGCTGCTGCCCAGCAGCTCAGGGCTCATCTGGTGGCCAGCCAGGCTTGATCCTGAATCATGCACCAAATTGAGCAGAGAGCAACTGGAGGCAAGGGTACCATGATGTCAAGCCCTGCTGCGGCAATGCGGTGCAGGAGGCGGACCTCCAACTGCTGCATGTCACAAGCATCCATATGCCGTGCAGCAGCTGCTGCCTTTGGCATGATTATGGCGCAGGATGTACCGGCACAGGCATCACAATCCTGGAGGCACAAAGTCACCAACAATGCCAGTCCTAAAGTGGGGCATGAATCAGGCAGGTACCCTTCAACACTGGTGCACACCTGCACCACGCTTCCGTGGTCATGCAGGCAGATGATGGCCCGCACCAGTGCCTCACCAGATGCAAACAACTCCCTAGTGCCCATACTCAAACGTTGCATGGCCGTGGGGGTGAGGCCACCCAAGCTTGGTGTCTCAAGACTGGCCTGGGGCTCTCCTGCAGTGAAAGTCATATTTGCCTGAGTGCTGACCAATTGTGTGGCTGTCTGTGGGGAGGGCACACACCTCCTTCCTGCCCTGTGAAGGCGCCCATAGATGGCTGCATGTCAGGTGTTGACTCTGCCCCACTCAGTGCCGAGGCCTGAGAGGCTGCACCAAAGCTGAAAGCTCCAATGTGCCGTGACCCGTCTGCTCCACTGCTGCCACACTGCAGATCCAGGCGCCTCAGGCCAAAGCAGAGCGGTGTCACAGCTGCGAGAGATAACTGCTGAGGAGTCTCGCCCTGGCCTTTCATGCCTGCAGCCAGCAGCATTGCTCATCAGACGGCATGAACACCGTCAGACGACGCCGCCCATCAAACTGGACATGAGCAAAGGACTGTGTGGGCCCCAGACGCACCTGAGTGAGCAGCTGGAGGCCCAAAGTCACCAGCCTGTGCCTTGTCCTCAGACTCATGCCTGCAGCAGGAACAGGGGCCCATTCAATTTCACAAAGCAAGGGTATTGATGGTGAGCAAGGCATGGCGCAGAAAGCCGTGCACCTCCTGAAGCTGGCGCTGGTCTGTGGGGTGGCCTCCTCAGCTGAGAGCAGGGATTCCAGCCTGTGGGTCAGCGCCTCACAGTCTGGCATCCTGGCGGGTGCTGCAGCCTCCTCATCTACTGCAGGCCACTGCTCCTCTGGCCCCCTTCTGGGCATGGGGGTGCACCCAGCATCACTCTGACTGGAGCTGCGGCGGGTGCTGGCAAGTGCCTGCCGCTGCATGCTAGCTGCCCAGCTATCAGCTGGCCCTGACTCTGCAGTCTCCTCTCCAGTTGAGCCAGCCAAAGAGTCCAGGCGGTGGTCTGCTGCCAGAGTGGACGCAAATGACACCTGGCGCTTTGTGCTGCGCCTGGCACGGTCGCTGTCCTGGCTTGCAGTCTGAGCACCAGGTAGGGCTGCAGCATGACTGGTCTGACTCTGCAGCTGCTGTGACCTGCCACTCCTTGTGCCATACTTTGGGCTCTGCACAGCATCATGATGTTGGCTCAGCGCTCACTTTGCTCAGTGCTGCAGTGTAACTTGCGCCCCAGCAAGCAGTGTTCTGGGCCAGACCAAAGCAATTGGCAGTGCGTCAGCAGAGAGGACACCTTGATAAAGCTGCTGCCAGCTTGGCCGGTGGCCTGGTTCTCGGGCTGCATATTTTCCTGGTCCACAGAACCTGCAGGGGAGCTGAAGGTGCCTGCATGGCTTCCAAGACAAGGTATGTTTCAGGGTGGCCCATGCCAGCAGAGACTCCTGTGAAGCGCTGCACCTGTGCGTGATGCTGGGCCCCTGAGAGGGCTTCTGAAGTGGGGTGCGCGGGTTTGGTGGACCCTCTTGGGCGACAACACGTTTATAGGCACTGCTGCTGGTGGTACAGCATCCTCAACATCAGGCCCTGCACAGCATTGTGACGAATATGGCAAGCAATGTGCAGGTCTTTCATTGAGGTGCCAAATGGCGCAGTGTGTAATCACGGAAGTGCCGTCCCTTGCAGTGGGACTGTGCTGGGCTTGGCAGGTCACCTGGTTTGCGGCTGCTCCCTGCAGCACCCTGCTGTGCTGGCTGCCGCTGCTGGAAAGCCTGGTGTGCCCTCATTAAGTCTGTTGCTGGCCTGACATCCCGCTTCAGAGCCTGCTGAAACGTCCTCTTAGCAGCCTGCATGCAGGTACTCATCACCATCGTGTCGTACGGCAGTGGCTCGCCTGGTGCCGACAATCATCTGAGGCAGGCAGTCCATTGGATGACAGTGGGCACAGAATTGGTCACATGAGGCTACTGGCAGGTGCAGCCAAAGCTTGCTGCAGGTTGCGGGCCACAGATGAGGTGGTCAAATGTGGGGGCAGACCTCAAAGTCCCCCACACCCTCCTCCTGAGCAGCCTTGCTGATCCAGTACTCTGCACTCAGGGCATTCGGCAGCCGGCTGAGTGAGGTTGCCACCAGGTCGGGCGCCTTGCTGCCCATCAGCACACGCTGCCCACCCACCCCCGGAGTTTTGGCAGGCGTCGACCCTGCACCAGTCAGGAATTGCCACATGTTGTCAGACTACAGCGTGACGCCACACAGCTCAAGCAAGATCAGACAGCCAGCTGCTGCTGGAGTGCAGGCGCGAAAAAACTGCGAAATGAACACACAGCTCACCCTGCTGGACACGCCTGGCTGATGCCATGACAGGCGTCAGGCTGCTGGCATGGCCTTTGCAGTGGCCTTGAGAAGTCCTCTGCAGTAACATAGAGAGGGTGCTGGCAGAGCAGCAGAGCCAGCAGACTATGCATGATGCCAGACAAAATGCAGTGCTTTCAGATTGCCTCTTAGCGTTGCTACGCACCTGTGGTGCCCCCAGCCTCCAATTGGTCTGGCGAGGTGTGCCTGCCTGCTTGATTGGCGTGGAGATGTTGAACGCTGAGCTCCAGCTAGGCAGCTGCAGACCGAGAGGCTGATCAGCTGCCTGTCCTGTGCCAGGCTGCTGTTGGCGAGGCGTTGCCATGCCAGATCAGCTGGGGTCAACCTTGCTACATGGCACGGCATGTCATGTCAAGTTCATGTCAAACTGCTTGCACTGCATGTGCTCACCACACCTGCAGTCTCCAATGGCCGAGCTGTCTCAACAGATGGCAGGGTATGCCAGATTTTCTGGTTTGACTACAGCCTGGCGGTGGCGACCTTGCCTGACAGCTGGCAGGAAGCTGGACGGGACGCTGAAGGTGCAGCAAATGGCTGGCCAGCATCGAGGTTAACAGCTGAGCCCTAGGCCTGGGAATTCGCTTTTTTGGGCGCGGCACTGCACAAGGCGAGAAGACTCACATCAGGGCCTGGTTCAAGGCTCATCACACAGTCCTGGAAAGCATACCCGATCCATGGCAGATGTGAAAGCAGTGGTGAAAGCTGCAAGACTGGTGGCATGAAGCCTATGCTGCAGCCATTTCATGCCCATGCTTGCCAGCAGTAAGCCAGGCTGAGAACGTGCTGCATGATCTGCAGACTCCCATGAACGCCGAGCCTATGGTAGAGGCTGTCGCAGCTGTAGATGCCCCAGCTGGGGAGCCAGCAGCTCCTGAGCCAGCTGCAGCACCTGAAAATGCAGTTGTGGGTGATGTTGTGACTGATGTAGCAGAGCCCGCTGGGGACGGTGCACAGGCGGTGGAGGAGGCCACAGCTGGGGAGCAGGTGAGCCAGACCTCAGCTCACTGCTGTGATGTGCGTTTCAGAGCAGGTGGACCTGCAGCAGGCACATGCTGCCTGCAGGTGGCAGGGCCAGCGGTGGCTGAGCCAACCATAGTAGAGGGAGCTGAGCCAGAGCCAGCTGCGGCAAACGGGCCTGAGGAGAAGGTGGCGGAGGAGTGAGCTGCTTGCTGCTGAGATGATGTACAGCCATATTTCAGCACGCCTGAGTCATGTCTGAAGGTTCGCAGTTGCTCTACAGGCCGGCAGAGGATCTGCCTGACTTCATGCAGGAGCCACCTCATGGTGCAGAGGTGCGACATGGTGGCCATACTGTGAAGCATCATCTGCCTCCATTCTGCAGCAGAGTGCTCACAGGGCATTCAGTGCCCAACAAGCTGCGGGCTCAAAGCTAGGCAACGCCTGGCGTTGCTCGTTTTGTTGAAGCTCATGCTGTGCCAGTCAAGCACTCCGCAAATGGTGCACTGAAGGCCATGCTCTGCTCGCCAGGTGTTTGTGGGTGGTGTTCCCAGGATGGCCACCGAGCTGCAGCTGAAGACCTTTGCAGAGAAGGTTGGCCCTGTGCATTCGGTCACTTTGGTGAGGGAGCCCAATAGCGGCGGCCAGAATCGCGGGTGGGTTGTGGCAGTGCTGCCTGTTGCCACATGCCACAGTTGCCCGCATTCAGGCAGCCAGCCAACCACGTGACTGCACATCTCAAGCCCCTTTCTTGTGGTTTTGGGCGCAGCTTCAGCTTCCCAGTGCTGCAAGTGCACAATGCACCTGGTCAATGCTGCACCTGTCCTTGCTGAACCTGCTCACTGCTGGGACCTGCCTGTACTGCATCTGCTCAATGCTGCACCTGCAGTACTCTGCTCATGCTCAGTGCTGGCACCTGCACCTGCAGGTATGGCTTTGTCAAGTTCACCACCCGGGAGTCTGGCCAGAAGGCCATCAATGACCTGAACCAGTCAGAGATGGCAGACTTTCCTGGCATGAAGGTGGGCTGCATGCTGCCAAGCACCTTGCACTGCAGCACCACCAGCACTGCAGCCTCGTTGGGCAAGCCACATTCAGCAGCCTGCTCGATGCTAAGCCTCCGCTCGCCGCCTGCCGCCACAGTTGCGATTCCAGCCCTCCCAGTCCAAGCACAAGCTCTATATCGGCAACATTCCCAAGGACATGTCGCAGTCAGCTCTGGAGGGCAAACTGAACGAGCATGTCAAAGGTAGCCTCGGCCGCATCGCAGCGTCTCGTGCACTCACTCCTTAGCACCTGCTGCTGTCGACACTTCCCACGTAGTCTGGCATCAGCTGGCAGGCTCAATGCCCCTGCCTCGCTTAACCCTGCTGCAGGGCTGACTAAGGTGGAGATGGTCATGTCAAAGGAGAACCCAGGCCTCAGCCGTGGCTTCTGCTTTGCGGAGTTCTACAACCATGCTGCCGCTGCAGCAGCCAAGAATGCGCTCAGCGCGCCCGACTTCAGGTGGACTCTGTCCTTGCCTGCTGCTCAAAGACCCTGCCTTGCTCCTGTAGCGCCCCAGTAGGCAGCTTCCAGGTCGTCCAGGTCTTTGGCCTGCAGTTATGGCAGCCTTCATGCAGCCAACACTCTACAAAGCTGCCTGCACTGGCAGCATGCACTTGCACACAAGCACCCTCTGTGCTTCTTGGCTGAGTCTTGCCCGTGCCCATGCAGCCTGGGGGAGCGGCCACTGACCATCTCATATGCAGAGCCTAAGCAGAGCGAGATGAACCAAGACCAGGTCAAGTCGGTATACGTGGGCAACCTGCCGGAGCACACCAGCGAGGACTCTCTGCGCGCCTACTTTGAAAAGCTGGAGATGGGCAAGGTGGGCAACATCAAGCTGCCTTGCCCTGGCTGCACACTGCCGCCCTCTGCGGCTGTAAAGGACTCGGATGCAGCCCAGAGTCACAGCTGCCTTGTGGGTTCTGCCACTAGAGCTGCTGCACTATAAGCTGACGTGGGCGTTGGGGTCCTTGGCCTTGCCTGAAGATGGCATCCTCTGTGCAAGTCTGGGCAGGGACGCCTGATACATACTTGGACGCTGTTCAGCTGTGCCTGTCTGGTAAAGCCAGCCCTGTGGGCAGAGGATGAGCTGCCATCTATTGCTGAATACCAAGCCTCACACTGCCTGCCTGCAGATTGTCAAGGTGGTGGTGCCCACCAAGAAGGCAGACCGGACTCACGCGGACTATGGGTTTGTGCACTTTGAGGAGCGCCAGGCAGCCGTCACACTGGTGGAGGCTGCCGAGCGGGCGCAAGACCCCCTGATCCTGAAGTTCCCGGAGGGCACGGAGAACATACTGCAGGTGTGCAGCCCGCCAGGCTGCATGAGGACGTCGCTTCAGGGCCTTTGTGGGGTTCTCTGTCAGTTCCGTGGGTCCCCTTGCTTGCCGCTGAAGCTTGCTGCCCTCCGGGCTGCAAAAGACTGTCTGCAGTCTGTGCCTGGGGTTGCAGGCCTCTCCACCAGCCCATCATCTCATGCTCCCCCCGCCTGCTACCTGGCACTGCCTTGCAGCCAGTGCCTGCACAGCGTGCAGCTGGGCTCTCGTGCAGCAAGCTTTTTGCTGGAGCACCTGCGATAGATGAGTTGGCGGGGCTGCCTAATCCTTGTTGCATCTCAATTGCCTGCTCTGACAGCGTGCTGCCGCCATGTGGCTGCAGATCAAAATGGCGCGCCCCCAGATCCAGACGCAGACCCAGCAGGGCGGCCGTGGCGGGGCTTACGGCCAGGGCTACGGAGCAGGCAGGGGCGGCAGAGGGGGGTACAGCAGCCCCGGCGGCTACAATTCACCTGCCTACGGGCAGGGGGGGTACGGCCAGGGGGCCTATGGCCAGCAGTATGGCGCTGGAGGCGGGGGCTATGGCCAAGCTGCTGGAGGCTATGGCTACAACAGCTATGGCAGTGGGGCTGCGGGTGGCTACAACGCCTCCCCAGGCTACAGTGCCGGCGGCTACCCCGCGCAGCCCATGCAAATGGTGCCGATGATGCTGCCCACTGGTCAGGTGAGAAGCTGGGGCATTCTAGCTTGTCAGCTCCTGTAGCATTGCAGTCTTGCTGCCTATTGTCTCCATTGCTGGTTGCTGTGACAGTGGTACATGAGGGTGTGTTGCGCATGCTGCCCCTGCCCTGCTGCCCCCTGGTGGTTGTGTGCCTGTTGCATGGTGTTCACAAAAGCCATCTGTCTCCTGCAGATGGGCTTCATGGTGCAAGGCTCTGGTGGTGCACCGAGTGGCGGCTATGGCGCAGACAGGCGAGGACGTGGGGGCGGCCCTTACGGCGGCAGAAGAGCAGCACCCTATTGAGTCTCCAGACAGTGCAACATGTTGCGACAACACACACGTTCCCTGAATGCTGTGACAATGAATGCTGTGCGGGAACTTGGTGTCTGCTGATTATGAAGGCCGGGGCCCTCACTGAATGCAACAAACAAGGGAACGAAGACCTTGCCAAATTCGAGCCATCTTGTGCTGAATGCATGTTGCCAAAAGCAATGCAGGCAATGCAGAGTCTAAGTGTAGGTCAGCATGCAGCTGCCAGGCCAGTCTGTAACAATGTAGTCAGTTGCGTTGCAAAGGCCAAGGCCTGAAAATTGGTTCCCTGCACTCCAGTCACACCAGTTCAAAGGCCATGTGCAGCCAAGGTGCATGCTGCAATGCATTGATATGGCCACATCCATATGGCCACTCCACTGCCACTGCCAGCAAAGGATGGCAAACATTGCGGCAGGACAACGTGTAAAAGCTTGCCTTCCAGGTTGTCTGGTGCTGGACAATGCTTCCATTGTTTGGGCCGCCTGAGAGGCTGCCAGTCCCAGCGCAGGCAGGCTGCAGGACCTGCATGTACGGTGGTGTCAGAGCTAGCAGCGCGGGAACAGGGAGACAGGCTCCATTGCAGTCAGGCCGCTCACAAGGACCTTTGAATAGGTGTACTTGTTGGACAGGATCTGGAAGAGCTGCTCAAGGAAATTGCCTGTGTTGGTGGCAGAGGATCCTGCTTCTTCTGCTGCAGTGTCCAAGAAATTCTGGATGTCAGGTGTGAGCTTGCCGGCAGTGTCTTGGGGGCATGCGCTGGTGAAGGAAGACGACCCTGTGCATATGTAGCTGCACAAAGTCGGTGAACCTGTTGGCTGTGACACTGCAGGAACATTTTGCACTGTCGCAGCAAAGACACACCACAGGCTTCCCCTCACCTCCAGCCTGCAGCACTGTTGGTGCCTGCAACAGCGCAGAAGTCTTGTCAGCCCGCTGACTTCCCAGTCTGGCTGCTACTTGCAGTACACTGTGAGCCATGCACCATCCTCACCAAGCTGCCCTGCGCCTGAGCTATGCAGATGCAGAGGCACAGTGCAGACATTGCCAGCAGGAACGCCTGAGTCTATATGGTGGCTTGGACCTGACTTGACTTTAGCAGTCACTTGCTAACTCTGTCTGCAGCAGTGCTGTCCGCAGCCGCTGTGTCAGGACAGATGAGGTCGTGGACTGAGGGTTTGGTTCAACCAATGGCATCATGTACTCTGTGTTGTGCGGGTGCCCCATCACTGTGGAGGGGCGCAAGGGAGGATGGCAGCAGTGAAAAGCTGCCACAAGGAGTGTCCTGACATCAGAGGAAGTAGGCAGCTTGCTGAGCAAGCGAGCACTTTCACCGCCGGCCGGCCTGGCTGCATGCTGCCCCAGTTGCAACTTTGCAGCGGTCCAGCAGACAGCTCAGTATCACAGCCAACTGTCAAGGTGTGACTGCCTGGCCCCTCCCCCGTCCCCAACATGCCCACCCCCAGACACCCCAGTAAAGCTTGCACTTTGATGGGCAATGACTGGTGGGACCACTGGGCATTGACAGGATGCTGCGTGATCAATGACAGATGTGCAAGGCTCAGGGACATACTGCTGGTATTCTGTGACACGAGCATCTCTTTAGATTGAGCCCATCAGCAGCCATTGGCACCAGCACCCAGGTAGCCAAATTAAAGGTTGCCTGTAGGCATAGGCATGATTAGGTCTTGGATCAAATACAAAAAAATAGACAATCTGGACCTTGCTCAGCAGACCATACGCCAAAGTTAGGTGCCTCCCATGTGGCTGCAACATGGGCGGTGCCATGCATGAGCATGCCGGGCTAGGCTCAGCGGGAGCTTGAGACTTGACGTGGTTGGCTTACACGCCTGGACATCATGACGGAACAGGCATGTGCCTGCCCTGAATTTCTGAGCCTCTGATATTGAGCTTCTCAGCAGAGCAGCTCAGACACTTTTCTCATGATCATGCAGCTCCCCAGCCCCGCTGGTAACTTGACCAAGGTCCTTGCTGGGCTCAGACACACCTTTGTTGTGGCAGATGCAACACTGCCAGACTGTCCCCTGGTCTATGCCAGCGAAGGGTGAGGGGCATGGATAACTCCTCTGTCATGAGCTGGTGCAGATCCATGTGCCTTGTCCATTCTAGGAGCCTTTCCCTGTGCTGCAGGTTTCTCCAGATGACAGGATACTCTGGGGAAGAGGTGCTGGGCCACAACTGGTGCGCAGACTGCTGTTCCTCGACCTTGTCCTGGGGCACTGAGACCGACACTGAATTGACGCCATGCCTGTCATCACATGGTCAGGCAGCATTCCTGCATGCCTGAGCCTCCCCCAACATGAGCCTCACCAAAAGCTACCAGAGCTGCGTTTGACAGGTGTGCTGCACCCCTGCTGCCTGCAGCCGCTTCCTGCAGGGAGAGGGGACCGATCCCGCACAGGTGGCGGTGATTCGGGACGCCGTGCGCAAGGGCGACGCCTGCTCTGTGCGTCTCCTGAACTACCACAAAGATGGAACCCCTTTCTGGAACCTGCTCACCGTGACTCCCATCAAGACCGAGGACGGGACAGTCAGCAAGTTTGTGGGCGTGCAAGTGGACGTAACCAGCAAGACAGAGGGCAAGGCCTTTGCGGATGCGACGGGCGTGCCTCTGCTGGTCAAGTATGACACGCGGCTGCGGGAGAATGTGGCCAAGGGGATCGTGGGAGACGTGACGGAGCAAGTGCAGGTGAGCCATGGAAGGGGTTTATCTTAGGAGCCAAAGACAGCAAGGGAGAAACTCGTACTTGACAGCGTGCACCGGGCCTGCAGGGGCCAGGGGCTCTGGCACGGGGTCCTGAGTGCCTGCTGTGAGCACGGGGTCAATCTTTAGAGGCAAATACAGGCTCAGGTGCTTGCATGCTGCTGTTACCTGGGAGGCTGGTGTACCGGTGCCTGCCAAGATGCAGAGCTCTGGGGGCATGGGGTGAGCCCTGCATGGCACTGGGCCAGGGCCCGTGAGGAGCATATGTAGGGCTTGTATGAGGTGGGGGCGCCAGCTGCCCCCAGGGGCAGGCAGCTCCGGCCAGAGTAACACGGGCAAAGCCGTCATAGATCAGATGCAGAGCAGATGCTTGTTGACCTTGGGGAATAGATGTGCTGTGCTGAGGACCAGAACAGCAAGCTAGTCATGTGTGGGACTGCACACAGGAACGGCGCATGCAACATGTTGCAGGGACTTGCAACATGCAAGGGTGGTTGCACACGTCCACCACTAGACCCAAGTGTGCCAGACATGAAATTTGCAAGTGCAGCGAAGGCTTGGTGTGTGACATCAGGAGCTGGGACTGCTGGCTCCATAGTGGCTGTGCCACAATGGACTGGGAATGCTGCACACTGGGGTGCTGCAATATGAGCTTCAAAAGAAGGGGCTGCAGGTGGTGTGCCAGGCCACTGCTAGCCTGCCAGCGGCCGGGCCTAGACGTGCAAAGGGCAGCAGAGCAGTGAACAAGAATGCCACACATGGCAGATTCGCCCTGATGCGGCACTTGTGCTACTTTCTTCAGCCGAGGAACTGTTGGTCTTATGACAATGCTGCACAGCAGACAAGGACCATTGTGGATATGCCGTGAGGGCACACTTGTAGGCACAGGAGGTGGCTGCTCTGCCTGCTGCAGGTCTTGGTGCTTCAGCGTCAGGCCAAGCATTCTATCTGTGAGGATTGACGACACGCCTTCCTGCCCCTGCTGCAAAATCTGGTGTGTGACAAGCAGGGTTAGGGCGGCTGCCTGCTGTCATGACAAGCCAAGACTCGGCGGATCACTCACAGAGTAGAGGTCGCCCCTGCTGCAGAACGTGGTGGATGATGAGCAGGCCAAGCAGGCTGCTCGCCTTGGGAAGAAGATGACTGCCCCCAAGGCATTCCCCCGCGTGGCGCTGGACCTGGCCACCACTGTGGAGCGCATCCAGCAGAACTTTGTGATTGCCGACCCCAACCTGCCGGACTGCCCCATCGTGTTTGCATCGGACGGGTTCCTGGAGCTCACCGAGTTTGCCCGCCACGAGGTGCTGGGCAGGAACTGCAGGTGAGGCACCTGCTGGGGAGTGATATGCAGAAGCCTCTGCGTGCAACAGGCCCTCTGGCCCACTGTACCTGTGCATGTGAGATGCCCCCCACAAGGTGCAGGGCAGCAATCGCTGGCACGAGCTGCAGCTCAGCGTCTGCAAGAAGAGGCCTCTGCCTGGTGTAGCTCATGCATTGCTCCTGATCAGCGGTCGGCCACCATGAGTTGCTAAATAGGGGTAGCGGGTAGTATTGCAGCCTTGCATGAGAATGCTTCTGCCTGGAGCCGACCTCTTTTGACCCTTGCCCCACCTGAGCACTTGTAGTGTTGCCTGCAAGATGCTTGGTAAGTGTGCAGGTGTGGCTGGCAGATGAGCCTGGTCCAATGCCTGTGGAGAGCTGTGTCTGCACACAACACCAGTCAGCCTTTCCTGAAGCACAGGGGCCTAGTGCTGCCACTTCAGCCTGCAGCTGATCAGCACAGTTTTCTTACCTGAAGCCTGCCATCGCTGCAGCTATGGCGAATCATGCGTGTATCTCACCAAGGCATTGCGCTGCGCTGCGCTGCACGATCCTGGTGCCTGCCTGGCAAGGGCATGTGACAGCAGGCCGCAGATGCGTAGTACCACAATTCAATGCATCAAGCACCAGCGCCCCTCCGTGTCAATGCTGTTGTACAGGGTTGCCTGACATTTAGGGTGCTTCCCTGTCAGGGCATGTGCTGAATGCCTGCATCCTGGACGTACCAACTGCAACAGATGGGTGCTGTGCCTGCCTGCAGATTTCTGCAGGGCAAGGACACTGACAAGGAGGCAGTGGACAACATCCGCCAGGCCATCAGGAGCGGCAATGAAACCACCGTCCGCATCCTCAACTACAAGAAGAGCGGCAAGCCCTTCTGGAACATGTTCACGCTGGCACCCATGGCTGACGTGGACGGTACACCCAGATTCCTGATCGGGGTGCAGGTGTGCAAAGGGTCATGCGTCATGCATGTGTGCAGGATAGCGGGTCTCTGCAGCCGCTGGTGGTCCCCCAGATGGGAGTGCAGATGGGCCCTGCCTGGATGAGCTGCCTGGGCCAGGCTGCCACTGTTGCAGATGATGGCCTGCTTGACCCATCTGCACTGTGCAACCTGCTGGTCGCCACCCATGCCCAGACCCAGCAGCAAGACTGCCTGAAGGGTGCGCCAGGCCTCAAGGAAGCAAGAGCTGCTTGCTCGAGGGCAGTGTCCTCAGCAGTCCTCTGTGCAGCTGCCTCAGCTTCTTGCATTGGCATGCCCCTGCTGCAGGTGGATGTCACTGCAGCGGAGGCGGTGCTGCCAGATGACCAGAAGCAGGCACAGGGCCCCGTGACCAAGGCAGGTGCTGCCAACCACATCACAGCAGCGCTGAAGCAGCTGGGTGGGCAGGCAGCAATGAAGTCAGACCCCTGGGCAGACATCAAGACTGGGCCCCTGCGGATCAAGCCGCACAAAGCCCAGAACACAGCAGTGCAGGTAGGCGCCTCATGCTGCCTGAGCAAAGGGCAGCACGGGTTGGGGGTCTTTGCAGCATGCCTGCAGGTGCTCTGCTCAATTGCTCTCGGTGGAGGCTGGTGCCAGGGGAGCAACTGGGCTCCACTCAAGAACAATTTGCTGGCCATTGATGCGCTTCCTCTATGAGGGCCCTTCATGCTGCCAACCACTCACAAGGCATTCTGGGTACTGCATTTGACAAGCTCTCAGATCAGAGTGAAGGGACGGGGAGCGTCTGCCCTGGTCTTTCTCAGGGGTTTTCCAGATGGGGTGTAGTCCCAAGGCCTCAATGCTGAACTGCCGCCTGGCCAGTTTCAGCTAAATTCAAAGCTGGGAATTGCCGCAGTCAAACTAAGACAGACTTCGCAGCACTGCTTGCTTGTGGGGCAGCTGTCAGTCAGCAAGGGCTGCTCCTGACCGCTGGTGCCCCGTGATGCAGGCCCTTCGAGGCATTGCGGAGGAGCAGGGGCGTTTGACACTCAGCCAGTTCAAGCGGGTGAAGCAGCTGGGCAGTGGGGACGTGGGGCTGGTGGACCTGGTGGAGCTTAACGCTCGCCAAGTCAGGTGGGGCTGGTTCCCTGGCATAAAGGGACCTTTTGCATGAGCACTTCAGCGCGAGCAGCTGTGCGCAAGCAGGTTCCTGGAGATGCAGGCAGAGTCGTAGTGACAGCTGATGGGTCTCAGTGCCGACCAGGTCAATCGGCGCCAAGTGTGCCCCTGTGTGCATTGCATGAGCCCAGGGCAATGTTGTGGGGTACCATGGTGCGCTCATGCTTGGCTGCATCTGAGCCGCCTCAGACAGGCAACCATCGGTAGTGCTTAGTGCTGTTGGGACAGACTGGAAGCATGTGCGCAGCATGCTCCTAGACAGCCAGTGCTGCCGCCTGATGTGTGTGCTGACCTGACGACCGCAGCTTTACGCCAGCCCTGGTTCCGGCCCATTCACCGGGGTCTGTCAAGGCAGTTGTGCACTGCCAGGCTGCTTGCTGTGCACATGCAAGGACGGCCAGGTGTCACTGTCTTTCTGCCCCTGCAGGTACGCCATGAAGACGCTGGAGAAGAGCGAGATGCTGGAACGCAACAAGGTGGGTCGGGTGCATTGGGGCGCGCCTGGGAGGGCGCTCGACAAACAAGGGCCTGCGCGCATGCAGGGCATGCGACACACAATATGCGCAAGGAGTCTGTGTTGCAGGTGTGGTGCCCACGGGCAGTGGGCGCACAGAGCACATCTCCTAGACCTCGCCAGAATTGGCTGGTGGTGGTGGTCAATGCTGCTTGAGGGTGGGGCGCGTGCTGACAGAGACAGCCTTCTTGGCTGCTGAGACCCACGGAGAGTGACAGAGGACCGCTCCATCTGCAGGTGGGGCGCGTGCTGACGGAGGCAGGGATCCTGGACGTGGTTGACCACCCCTTCCTGGCCACCTTGTACGGGACCATCCAGACAGACACCCACCTCCACTTTCTCATGGAATACTGCGAAGGCGGGGAGCTGTACGGCCTGCTGACCAGCCAGCCCAACAAGCGGATAAAGGAGGCCCACATGCGCTTCTACTCTGCTGAGGTGGGTCTGTTGCTTGCTGAAAGCTGCTTGCTGGCCTGCAAGGGGCACTGAGCATCCAGCGCATGCACGGAATTGGAACTGTTGCTCGATGAATCCCTAGTTGCAGTACACAGAGGGGTGCACTTGGTGCCAAGGCCCCTATCCGCTCAACATTGATGCTGTCCCTGCCTTGGCACTGTGTCTGGGAGCTTCCAGAGCTGTCAGCTAGAAGCCTGCTCTGGCGCAGGGGACGGTAGGGGGGCATGGCTTTGAAAGTCCCTCTGATGGAGCGCAGCGCAAGTTTGGATGGCTCAAAGGGCTCAATGAGGCCGCTGTGTCTCATCTGTGCTGGGGCTGTTGGCGCTCCATGCAGCCAGCACAGCCCTTTGTTCCGTCTTTAAACATAGCCCAGGGAGCTCATCGTTGTTCACTCCTTTGTGATGTGCAAATCCTGCTGATCCTTTACACTGCTCTGTGCACCCTCTTTGGGCACAACCAGGCAGCTTGGGCACAACCAGGCAGCTCCAACTTGCACGTGATATTACAGGTCTGCACATGGTGATGTGCAGGTGCTGCTGGCCCTCCAGTACCTCCACCTGCTGGGCTACGTGTACAGGGATCTGAAGCCTGAGAACATCCTGTTGCACCACACTGGTCACATCATGCTCACAGACTTTGATCTGTCTTATGCCAATGGCAAGACCACTCCCACTGTGGAGCGCGTGGTGCGGCACAAGCTGCAGCAGGCCGTGAAGGTGCGCTGGTGTGCAGCGCCCTGAGCTGCTTCTGTTCTTGCCTGCTATCATAGATGCAGGCTGCAATGGGTTGTTGCGGTCGCCTGGCTGGTACATTTAAACTGCGCGTGTCCCTTGCTTGTCGCAGACACCCAAGTGCCTGCTTTCATTTCCTATGCCTGCAGCGCCCCTTTGCCTCACTTGTGGCCAAGGTCCTGGCTGCAGCAGCCGTGTATGCCTCGTCACAGCTGCTGCCTAGCCCTGCATGAATACACAAGCTGTAGTCAGCCATCTTGCAGAGGCATTGCCAGCCCTTGCTGCTGGGGTCTATGTGGCATGTTTGTTGTGCCTGCAAACACTGCACTTGCCACAAGACCATGCTGGCCTGTGATCGTGCTTTTCAGTTGCAGGGGCGTGTGGACCCTGAGAGCTTCCTCCTGGTGGCTGAGCCTGAGGCGCGTGCCAACTCCTTTGTGGGCACAGAGGAGTACCTGGCGCCTGAGGTGACAATCTAAAGTGTCAAGCAGATTGTGATGCCAAGCGGCTTGCTGCTTCTGTGGAGCAACTTCATGCATCTGAGCTGCACTGTGAGACCACACGGTTTGCACAAAGCTTAAGCCCCAATTGCTTGTGCTGGGCAAGCCATGGGAAAGATGGCACCCGCTCCTTGCTGGGCACAGAGGAGTATCTTTCAGGTGGATGTGAGTGCACTTTAAAAACGCTTAAACTCAGTTTGTGCTCGTGCTGGGGCAGGTCATGAATCAAACAGGTCCCTTTCTGCTTCACCTTTAGCATGTTCAGTCTATCTTGTGGCACACAAGAGCACTAGGCACCTGAGTCGAGGCTCAGGTGGTACATCTGCTGCTTCTGCCAAGCTGCTGTCTGCTGTCAACAGCTGCTGCTGCTGGACCACATGTACCCTCAGCTGTGTGGTAAATTGTGGTGCACACTGCTCATTGGCTGCTGCTGCTGGGCTGCGGTGCTGCTTGTCCGCTGAATGCATTGCAAATGGATCAATTGGCAGTTGTTGCTTCACTTCTCATGTTCACCTAGTGAAACATTCAGGCATTCCTTCAAACGCTTGTTCTGTGCCGCACAGGTCATCAATGGCACTGGGCACAGCAACGGCGTAGACTGGTGGTCATTTGGCATCCTGATGTACGAGTTGGTCTACGGCTTCACCCCCTTCAGGTTAGTGCTTGGCAGCCTTCTGCACATGCGTTCACTTGTGAGAAAGGTGGCTGCCACAGTCCACAGACTGCCTGCCGCCGCTGCCAAGCCATCGCGTGCCGGGCAGGAGGGAAGCAGAAGGCAGCCGCGCGGCAGCAGGAGGCAGTTGATTGAACCCTCTCCTCTGGTCCTGCAGGGGAAGCAAGCGGGACAGTACTTTCGAAAACATTCTCAAGCGCCCACTCATGTTTCCCGCCAAGCCTGTTGTTAGTCCCGAGTGCCAGGTGAGCTTCAGCATAGCTACACGCCCTCTGTGCCCAACAGAGATCACAGACTGCAGCAACCGCCTGCGGACCCACCAAGCTCCACTGGGGTCTCTGTTTGCAGCAGTTGTATGCCTGCTGTTCGTGCACCTGTAAAGCTGAGGCAAGGCTGAACACTTGTTGCAAGCTCCCTGAATGGAGTGGGCTGTACTCCTGGCCTGGCTTTCCTTCACTGTCCCCGGCCGCCTGTGCAGGACATCATCAGCAAGCTACTGGTACGGGATCCCGCCAGGAGGCTGGGCACCAAGGCTGGTGCAGAGGAAATCAAAATGCACCCCTTCTTCAAGGACATCAACTGGGCACTCATGCGCCATGGCCAGCCGCCTTTCATCCCAAAGCGCAGCCACCGTTCAAGTGAGCATCAGCACTGCATGCCTCCTACATCAGCTGTACCCATCACTAAAGCTTCTTCTCTGGCTTGTACGTGGGGCAGACGCATGACAGCACTGATACACCATGCTTGGAGGCATGTCAGCCCTTGCCTATGCTTGGCAACAGCAGACTGGTCTTTGAGCAGGTTTTGACTGTGATGATTTGGGATGCAGGCACTGCAACTGTCGCAGCGCCCAACACTGAGTTTAGTGACTTCTAACCCATGAGTCTCGTGCTCAGCAGCTGGCAGCTCACAGCAGCACTGGCTGGCGTCAGGCAGCATCAGCACTTGCTGAAGGTTGCTCTCCTCAGAGACTTGGTGACTCTTCTCCGATCGTCCCTTTCAGCTATGTGAATGCCTTTGTTTTCAGGCGCATGACACACTCCACACGGTGGTGGACAGTATTTTGAAGCTGCAATTTGTGGAAGTCCTGCACTGGGCTGTGTAATACCTCAGTCACAGTGTTGCCTGACCTACTTCACAGCCCCACACCACACATTCAACACATGCAGACGCTGCCACTGGTCATATGCTTTGATGAGTGATGCACCTCACACAACTTGCAGCTTGCACGGCTGGCTGCTGCATTGCGGCGCAGGACTTCAGCATGGTTTGCTTAGCTGACCGAGTTTGACTGCTGCCTGGGCCGCTGAAGGATGTACGCCCTTCCCTGGCTGCCGGGTGAAGGTGCACCGGCTTTCCCCCGGGTCATGCTAGGTGTGTTCTTCCTTCAAGCTCTAGACGTGCCAGATGAAGAATGCATAGCGGGAGCAGCTTGGAGCAAAGGTGGGGCTTCAGGGTAGTCAAGGCAGCAGCATTCCCATGATTGCCCCCTCAAGTAGGAGATGCAGTGAGTCCTGCAGGAACGCATGTGTCAGACAAGCTTGTTGCTTACCTGCCAGCCATGGCAGCCCAGACAGTTGAAGTAGATACTGCTGTCCTGGGAAGCCATGAAGCGAGAAAGCAGTCTTCAGGCAGACCACTCTTCCAGAGAAGCTGCATGACGCTAAGTCAGATTTTGCATGGGAGGCGCCAGGCGTGACTTGTGGCATTCAGCTGTCACTGCAGTGCAGACGCCAGGTGTCTGCTGTGCCTGTAAGCTGCAGCTAAATGGGCCATCCTCATCCACATTGAGCAGCTCATGGTAGCCCCATCACAGCAGGCAGCCTCAAAGCTTGGCATTTTCCAGATTTCTCGCCCATGTCACATACAGAGTGACTTGCGGCTTGCGCACATTAGGATATCTTCTGACCGTGCAGCATGTCTCCTCATGTCAACAGGTAATTCCACTCGTGCTCTGCATCTTAGTTGCTGGTCTTTGTGACTCCCAGGTATGCATCTGCAGACCAGACAGCACTTGGCACTGCTACTGGGACATCCCGGCCACAGCAGCGTTCATCCTCAGCCAAGGCTATGTGCGGGTGGCGCTGCAGTTCCCTGACGATCTTCTCCTTGATGCCAGTGAGGTCGCCGGAGCCCTGCAGCAGGAGCTGGCTGCGTCTGGGCACACAGCTCAGGTATGTGACGGCATGCACAGCAGGTGAAAGCACGTAGGGCACCCAGTTGCTGCCAGCAGTCCACCCTGCGGCTTGCAGCTGCAGTCTTGCCCCAAAAGCTTCAGATCCGCATGCACAGCCATAAAGCGTGGCATGTAGGCTGCTGCTGGAGCATACCTCAGGTGTATAACAGAACAAGCTGCTTCATGCTGCAGGTCATGGTGATGGCAGACACATCTTACCATCCCCTTGGCGTGGACGAGGTGGCGGCACAGCATGCAGATGCACAGTGTGTGGTGAGCTGCACCATGCTGACATGTGGGAGCAGCCCTGAGTTGCTCATCTAGGGTCAGGGAGACCCCTGCAGGGCTCTGCGATGCCCATGCATCAGGTGCACCGCTGCCCTGCCTTGCACTGGTTGCTGATCCAGGGTGTTCCCTGGAGCAGCTGTGTGGACCCAGCCCCGTGCCTGTGCATTCCAGAGGCACTCAATCACAGCTGCAGCAGGGCTGTCCCTCCATTCCGGCTACCTGCCTGCAGATACACTATGGCAGAGCATCCCTCAGCCCCCTGTCCCGCCTGCCAGCCTACTTTGTGTTTGGCTGCAAGCCGCTGCCTGTGGCAACTGCAGCCCAGCGCTTGGCCGCCTACGCAGCAGAGCTTGCTGCCAAGCAAGACAAGCCTAAAGCTCTAATGATCCTGCTGGACCAGCCCTACCTCCATGCACTTCCTGCCTTGCGGCTAGCAACAGCGCAGGAGCACCAGGTGGGCAAACATTGCTCCTGTTTGTCAGATGCCAGCATAAGCTGTATAGCCCTGCACCTAGTAAAGAGGGCCGCTGTTGCATGTGTCTGCATGCGCACAGCTCCGACACTGCCCCAGCACCTGACGAGCCTCTTGACGTGTGGGCTGTGTCGACTGCAGGGCCATAGCAAGGCAGTCCCTATCATCTTCAGCGACATCCAAGCTCGAAATCTCACTCCTGTCCCAGACACAGCGCCCAGGCAAACTCCAGGTGGTGCACAACCCTGTACGAGCTGCACTGCTGCGGCTGCAGGAGCGCCTGCTGCCTGCCGCCAGCAGCCCGCCATGCCCCAGGCAGGGTCTCCGGCTGCTTCTGGCTACTGCAGGCAGGATCCGCTGCCTGAGGCAGGGCTGCCCCAGGTCGTGCCCGCCGCCAGCCAAGCTGAGCGGCCTGGCAGTGCTGACAGGGCGAGGCACCATCCAGCAGCCTCCAGGCCAGAGGGGCCTCCAGCAGCAGCACCTGGAGACGCAGCTGCATCATGGCAGCCAGGCCCTCGAGAGCAGAGATCGTCAGCAGATGCCACCCAGCAGTCAGCAGGTGCTGCTCAGCAGTTGGCAGTCGGCCAGCGGGAGGCGGGCACTGCTCCAGTGAAGGTGCCCTCAGACCCTGGGGCCACTGCCGACCCGCCAGCTCAGCACATGCAGGCTGTGGCAGGCAGGGCAGGCTGCCTGGCAGGGTACCACTGGCAGCTCCCTTATGGGCTGTCTGAGCCAGATTGCGCCTGGGTCTGGGTGGGCCCAGATGAGGTGGCAGGGCTGGTCCACCTTCAGATGACCCTCAACAGGCGAGGCGCGGGCCTTCCCTGCTGCTTCAAGCACAGCCTGCATGTGCCCCTGCAGCAGATGCCTCTGCACGGCCTTTAGACCAAGCAGATGCGGCAGGGCAGGCATCATTGCCTTTGACCCCTGTGGCTGGCAGTGCTGCATGCCGGGGCGCTGGCTTCACTCTGTGCACCCGCCTGCTGCTGCAGTTGCCACTGGGCCATGTATGAGCCCGGGGAGCAGCGCTGGCAGGAGGGCATTCCAATGGAGATCAGCAAGACCCTCAGGAAGCGCTACTACCTTGTCGAAAAGGCCAAGAATGCCAGCATCATTGGTGAGCGTCCCGTGTCGGGAGGCGCAGTGCCTGGAAGCAAATCTCCAGCACGCCATAGAGGAAGGCAGGCGGCAGCATCCCTGCCACATGCTGAACCCTTGTGGGGTTTCAGAAAGGACAGGCATGCCTGCTGGCAGAGATACTGTGCTGCACTGCAGCGCATGCTGCTGGCGCATTATGTACGCATGGCCCCTGCTGCAGTCCCAGTGCGCTGTTGCTGCCTGTGAGGGCCGCACAGGCTACGCTGGGGCCTAAGTGTGCCGCTTGTCACCAGCATCATCTGCGTGCAGCAGATTGACTTGAAAGGTGCCCTGGGTGCTGAGCCACACTGCATCTGGCTGGGTGGCTGTTCCTGACCATGCTTGATTTTGCAAACCCATACCCCTGCGCCGCCTTGTAGGCATCCTGGTGGGGACGCTGGGAGTGGCAGGCTACCAGCAGGCAATTGCAGCTGTACGGGAGCTGGCGCAGCGGGCCGGCAAGAAGACATACACCCTGCTCATGGGCAAGCCCAGCCCTGTGAAGCTTGCCAACTTTCCTGAGATTGAGGCAAGCTGCGGCCCTCCTTAAACACCTTCTGCTGTGCGCATCTGCTTTTGATGAGAGGAACAGCTCGCTGAGGAGGCACTGCAAAGACAGGAAGTGGCTGCTGCAGCCATCAGAGCATGGCCCTCTAAAAGACTTGTTGTGGCCGCCCACAGAGGCGCAACGGCCCTCAGGGCAAGCTTGCATGTGCTTGCACTCTGTGCAACCACAGTTGCCTGCAGCAATCTGTAATGGTGCAAGTGTCCTCCATGAGCCTATTGTGGTCAACAGCTGCCCTCTGTCGCCACACACTGTCGCGGTTCTGCATGTCCTGCAGGCTTGACTGCCTCTACATGTGTTTGTGATGGTGTGGCTCTCTGACCTCGAGAGGGTCTCTGCCCAAGCTTCAGCCACCTGCCGGGCTCATAGCCTCAGCGTGCAGTTCCGGTTGAGCTGCGGAGTGCCCGCAGGTGTTTGTGATGGTGGCAGACCCCCAAGGCATGATCCTGGACAGCAAGGAGTACTATGCCCCAATCATCACTCCCTTTGAGGCGCACCTGGCCTTTGCGGGGGGGGCAGAGTGGACCGGGGAGTACCGCCTGGACTTTGCCGCTGTGCTGGTGAGGCTGGTGATGTCCAGGACACAGAATCACCAGAGCTTTTCATCTGGAGAGCATACAGCCCAGGAGGCGCACTGGCGGAGGTCAGATGTCTGTCTGCCTTCCTGGCACTGCTGCAGGGCAGTGCTCAGCGCCTGCAAGCCAGTTCACTATGGAGCGCAGTAGTTCAGGACTGCCTCATGCAGCTCAGGAGATGCGCATGCACATGCCAAGGACACTTGACCTACCCTCCTGCTGCTGTTGCTGCAGGACGACGCTCAGCAGCCTGCAAGGCGGGGTGGCACTGCGCAGGAGCCGCGCTTCTCATTGCTGGATGGCGGGTACCATGCAGGGTCGCCTACAGAGGGTGCAGATGATGCAGCCTCTGACGCGCTTGCTGTCAGACCTGAGAGTGCCCTGCAGCTGCATGGTGAGCATTGCCACGCCCAGCAGCCACCATGATCCCAAATGCAGTCCATATGCAGGCCAAGAGAGCTAGTCGCCTGCATGGCAACCCTGGGCCTGGGCTTGACCCCCAAATGATCGCTCCATGCATACTGCTCGAAAAGGCTCAGGGTGCACCCGAAAGCACTCAGATCTGACCTGCCAGCCCCAATCCAGGGCACGACTATCACAGGCAAGCAGCAGGCACGCTGGTGCCTCAACGCTGTTTGCAGTGCCAAAGGTTGTTCTGTTGCCATGTAGGCAGTCAGGGCCAGATGGTGGCTGTCAGCAATGCATCTGAGTATTTGATTGCCCGTCGCACATATAAGGGCTTGGAAGCTCCCGTGGTTGGCGCGCCTGATAAGCCAGTCATCAGTGCAGTTGCGGGGCAGACAGGTCGCGCTGCCCACTACAGACATGAAGATGAGCACGATGCCACATTCAGATGATGCCAGACTACTACATGCCCTTGAACGCACGGTCTTTTTCAGCACATTTCATCATGTCATTGCAATACTCAGTCAATTCAGGTTGTTTCAGAGCATGCAGCAGACAGCCTGAACTTGCAGAGTGCATGCTCAAAGTCAGGGGACACCTGCAGTCCTGAAATGAAAGCAATTAAATCAATCAGCGCGGGCTGTCAGCAAATGAAAGCTGACAATCAGCAAGTCTACCCTGCCAAAAGCAGGCACATAGGGGTCTGCCAATCACAGCAGATCAATACAAGCTCAAGGAGACGTATGGTCCCCTTGCCAGGTGACACTATGAGAAGAAATAATGGGCATCTCTGATCTGGTCTAGCTTGAGCTGGCCCTGGCGTGGCATTTCAGGGTAGTCCTCTGCTTTGATCTTATGATATGCAGGGTTTGACAGGAAATCATCCATCAGATTCTCCAGGAGGGGCTGGGAGTGGAGCTCCAGAAACTTCTCCCGAAGCAGGCTGTTCATGGTGTCCACACTGCCAGCATGGCTCCAGAAGGAGTCGTGCACGCCAGCAAAGTCCAGGCCTGCAGGTAAGTGGGGCCTGCTTCAGCCTTGCACAGCTGCACAAAAGGTTTGCTGCTTCTGCAGTTGATGTCAGCCCTGCCTGCTCTACATCGAGGGCAAGAGGCAAGCACAGTCCTTGCATGACAGTGCAGGCAGGCAGGCAGGGGTGCAGTCTCATGACAGCCAGTCACCTGACCACCTCGGCAGGCACCACGTCAGCACCACCCCCCAAGCACAGGCAAGCAGGGGTGCCCACCTGCCCGCTTGCAGGCCACCGCAGTCATCAACATGTGGGAGGAATCAAGGGAGTGGATGTAGTTGGGCGGGAAGGCGGTGCGCTGACGGCTCTTCAGGATGGGCAGGTCGTCGTCCGCAGTCACCAGAATGACCCGCTGCAGCAGGGTGGCCACCAACGCCCGCGACTGCAGAGGAAGGAGCTCTGGATGATGTGCAGCTGGAGCCAGCAGAGCTGGTGGTTGCAGGCAGGGCCGCCCCCCACTCCTCCGGTGAACAGGCAGCAGGGCCACATCCAACGCTTGGCAAGAGATGCCCTGGCCAGCAACTGCTCCACTCAAACTACCAGAAACACCACATCTGCATCAGCAACATCGACCTTACATCAGCCAATTGTTCCTGTCCCCACGAGCTGGCCAGCATTAGCCGCCATGCACTTCCCATACCCAAGGCCTGGCATCGACCCCCACTCACCATCTGTCGGTAGGGTTGCACCACTGGCAGTCCCAGGGGCGTGCTCCACTGCACTGCCTCATTGTGGGAGGCAATCAGTTTAGCACAGGTGCCCAGCCACTTCATGATGTCCTTGGCATCTGCAAAGGTCTCATGGAGGCCTGCCAGGGTCACCTGCACAGCAATGTCATGCTCACTGAATATGCAGCACAAGGGTCAGGGATCTGATCCCCGCAGCTGGCTGGTGGACTGCACACCATGTGTGGAGGTTTGCCAGAGTCACCTTCCCAGGGGAAACTTCGATCAAGCAGGTGGGACAGCAGAAGCAGCAGCAGCTCCCACGTGCATGTGCATCAGTCAGGGCCCGCATGTGGACAGCAAGCTGGTGCCTCAACATGCTCTGCCAAGCGGGATGGTTTGGGTGCAGGCGCAAGGGGGGCGCAGCAGGCACAACATGTGTGGCCACCAGGGGGCCAGACCTCTCTGAGGCTTTGCCAGTAACTTGTTCACCTGGGCTGCATAGGTGGAGAGCTTGCACAACTCTGCCCAGTCCTGCCAGGGGAAGCCCCGTTCACGCAGGCGACTGGCAATCTGCTCGCGCGCCCCAATGAAGGTCACTCCGTACACGCTGGTCATCACCGTCTGCAGCAGAGACAAGGCAAGCAACGGTGAGGAGCTGGGCACAAGAACCTGACGGGGCTGGGGCACAAGGATGCATCCTGAGACATGCAGCCTGGTAACATGCACCTGATCAGCCTGCCAGACAAGCGTCGCGAAGTCTCAAACTGTGCAGCAATTTGAACCTAGCCTACAAATCAAGCAACAACTGCTGTGTCTCTCAAGTTGCGCAGCCAGGAGGCGGGGCCAGCTTCAAGTCCAGCACTTTTGACCGTGGCCAACCTGCTAGACAATCTTAGCAGCCAAGGGACACATAGACTTGACCTCAGCAGGCATCTCCTGATACCCCAGTGGCCACAGCTCAGGCAGCCGGAGAACATGGCATGAGCACTGCAGACTGTGAATGCAAGGAGCACTTGGCGGCCCACCTGTTTGACCAGCTTGCGGTCCACAGCATCCACAAGGCGCACTGCCAGGGGGTGCCCATTGTCAGCATCCTCCTGCATCTTCTGCCTCACGCGGATTGCGATGGCCGTATACACATCCTGCAGGTGGGCAGCATCAACCAACATTGGGAAACAAACAATGGGTAAGGTGCACAAGCTGAGGATTGTCCCGGTGACCCAGGCCCTCAGCAGTCACTGCACCACCAGGGGCTCCAGCAAATCGTGCTGGCAGCTGCAGCACCCAGCTGTGGCAACTTAACCCCACAGCGCGCTTGCAGCTGATTCTTTATTCAATGGCTTGACAGCACAGGCACTTCCCTGCATAGTTGGGAGGCAGTTGCTTGCCCTGTGTGCAACATGGCTGCTCAGCCAACCTGGGGGCGGTCGACAGGCGCCAGGTTGACAGCCCGCCCCCCGCTCTCGTCCCGGGACAGGGCGGCGTAGTGCTGCAGGCCGTTGCAGCTGCCGTCCTGGTGGACTGGCAGGCGGGAGAGGTAGGCCTCGGGGCAGGGGCAGGCCAGGGCGTTGCGCAGGTCCTTGCACACTGCCAGCAGCTGCCAGGGGGACTCCCCCTGCAGCCACCACCTGCGCGGACAGGGATGGCAGAGTGAGTGGGAGATGGGGGTGTGCAGGGTCTGCAGACCCGAGGCACATGGCCTGGGCACCACGTGTCAGCGACCTTGCATGGGACAGGCGCATTCTGGCAGCCACATCAGCGCCCAGGATGTGCAGCCGCTCCACGGTGACAGGAATGCCAGCCTCACCTCTCCCCACCAAAGGGATCGTCAGCTGAGTCCATGATCTGCCCGAGGTGGTCATCAGCAAACTGTTCCCGCCCATTCTCCCCTGAAAAGGCCAGCTTGTCAGCGCCCCTGCCAAACAGATTGGCCACCTGCAAACAGCCGGGTGCAACATGTGGCAGGGCAATGGTACACACAGAGGAACGCAGCCAAGATAGCTGTTGTGGTAAGTGGTCATCCAGGCTGGTTCACAAGTGGACGCTGATATTTTACATGTCTGGCTAGATGCTCTCCCCAGGTGCCATTCGCCTGCTGGTGCATTGCTGGCGCACAAGCAGGAGCATAACAGCCACACAGTGCAAACCCGCACTCACGCTGACTTTCAGCCACTTGAGGCCGGAGGGGCCCAGGGGCTTGGCATCCGCAAACTGTAGCAGCCCCCGATTGACATCCCCTCCCAGGTGATTCAAGTGGGGGTGCATGGGGTAGGCTCGCCCCCGGAAGTCCAGATTGTGAGGAAAGTAGATGGAGGGCTCCTTGCGGAAGGCCTGAGCGACCTGCACAAACAAGAGAGTGGCTGAACACGACGGAATGGAGCCAGACAAACTGAATCAGCGATGGACCGGGTTGCAGGTAGCCAGGCCCTCCCTAACACCAGCAAGCATACAAAAGGTGGACTTCTATTTGTGAGCTGGGCCACCTTCGCAGCAAGGCGGCAGAGCTGAAGTGCAGAGACCGGCACACAGGAGGCAGGACAAGCCAACAAGGCGGCCTGCGACAGCAGCTCCCAGACTGCCAAGCAGGTGGAGATGGGCTCCCCTGCTTACCTTGCGGGGGCCAGCAGCGTGGTCAAGAGCATGAGCTCTGAGTCAGTGCCATTTGGCAGTGCTGCTATACCAGATGGGCACGCACAGGGCAGTCACATGCAGCAATCCGCTTTCGTGAGTGGAGCGCTTACTTGGCTCGTCATTCCCTGTGTCCAGCTGTCCAGAGGCAACTCCCAGGGCCACACTGCATGCCCCTGGCTGCCGCCAGCACAGCAGGGCGCAGGCGTCATGATCACAGTGCAAGCCCTGCGCCAAGCACTCAGTGTGCAGTCCTGAGTTAGGAAGCAACAGCGCAGGAGCCTCACCGCAAGTTTGTAGTTCATGTCGCATCTGAGGGAGTGCATCTCTCGGCACAGCTTGCGGGCGGCGGCAGCCTGCTGCTTCCAGCTCTGGAACTCAGGGCCAGATGACGGCAGCACCTGCACGGCCACCGTCAAAGACAGGGTTTCTGCAAGGGAAAGGGTTTCTGCAAGGGCCAATGCCCACTGAGGGGCACCTCGAGTGCAGGGTGGGGCATAGGCAGCCTGCACATCCCACACAGCGAGTCCAACATGCCCACAGCTAGCTCACAGCACAAAGCACCATCAGCCTCAACCTGGGCGCCGGCATGCACAACAGGCCAGCCATGCTGCCCTCTAGGCACAGCCTGCAGGCTTGGTCCAGCTCACTGCAGCTATCATGCGCCCGTGCTTGGCCTCCGTCCTGTACCGGAGAGGGGGGCGCTCAGGCACGAGGGCGGGCTCCCCCTTGGTGGAGTGCAGGGGCAGGCCTGCCATGCCGCCCCCCTCAACTTGATACGCATACTCCACTGCCTCCAACACGTCCTCGTTGATGCTCCAGGCAGTCTCCCCCAGGGCATTCAGCGCCTCATAGACCTGCAGTGGGCGAGCACTGGCATGAGCATCTTGTGTAGCTGAAGCATGCCCCAGGCAACCTCCAATGAGTTCATTCAGCGTTTGCAGCCTGCAGTCCCCTGGCTGCTAGGCGGCAGGGCTGGCGAGGAGGCACATTGGACACAAGACCTCCGAAAATTTCCAGGCACTCCCCTCCAGGAGATTCAGCACGTCATGTGCAGGGAAGAGCACAGACAGGTGCTCATGCCAAGTCAGGACTGCTCCCAGGACATTCTTTGCCTGAATCAAGCTGCAGAGGTGAACATGGTACTGAAGACGATCATCTCCCAGGGAATGAGCAGACTATGAGCAAAACCTTTCTGGTTGGATCCAACAACCTTTCTGGTTGGATTTGACACGGGGCCAGACCTGGGCTGCCGTCTCAGGGCTCTCCTGTCCGCCATGCAGGACGCCCCTGAGCAGGGCGCAGCGAGCAGGCACCACGCTGTGCCTTGACACCTTCATAGTGGTCCTGTCCAGCAAGGCACAGGCCATGCAAGTAGCAGCTCATGGGGCGGATGTGATGTCCACTGGCTCCTCGTGTGCTGGCAGCCTTGTGGCTCAGCTTGAGACCACACAGTAGAGGGGCCTCACAGCAGCAGACGCTCACCCTGTTCAGTCTCCCTGTGCGGTCGGCCTGCTTGAGCAGATCAATCTGCCTGTGGCTGCCGCGGGCACGCATGATGCAGGTGCTGTGCGTGAGGTAGCCCCCCTGGTAGACGCCTGACCACGGGATGGGGGGGATGATCATGGGCATGTACTTGGGCAGGAAGCCGTCATGCCACTGCAGCAGCGACATGGGCAGCGGTCCTGAGGCTGCAGTGTGTACTGGGGCTGCACCAAGAAGTTGGGCAGGAGGCTCCAGGCTGCTGCAACAGCAGGTTGGGCCAGCAGCAGCAAGTATCCTCGAACCACCAAAGTGGTGCAAGCATTGTGCTCAGGCACACCTCCGGCTCCCACACCTGCGCTTGCAATGCATTTGGCACGCTGCTGCTGCCTCAGCACGTACTAAGCATGGCCAGCTGACAGCTATACAGGTCAGGCGATGTGCTGCTGGCCAGGCCACGCCCTGTCAATCAACTTCTGCAGCCAGCGTATGGGGCTAACAGATAGCATGCCCTGCATGCAGTCCCCCCCACACAGATATGGCCTGAAGGTCTTGTCCAACTTGTTGTTGCGCCAGCAGGCCAGCACAGCATTGTGCATGTTGAGCAGAAAACTTGGGCAAACCGCACCAGCGCCACACTTGAGTGTCTAGCAGAGACCCTTGGTACGTGCAGTGCCAGGTGGATAATGACACAACGATTGTCAGAGGACGCCCAACAACAGGAGACAGGTAACCCCACCTCGAAGTTGTTATTCCGCAGGCGGGCCAGCACAGCGTCGTGCATGCTGACCACGCCATAGCGCTTCCACCACCCCTTGGAGGTCTTCTTGTCGCCCGCATGGCCATGCTTGTCCAGGCCGCGCAGAATAGCATGTTCAAAGGCAGGCTGCTCAGTGGTGCGGTCAGGAATTGTCCTGCAGCAGGAGGGCTCAGCGTCACAGCAGGGGCTGTCAGCATGAGGGCCAGGCGTTGCACCCCAGACTAGGGGGCGCAGGCGGCAGGTACCATGCACAGCGCGCAGTGCTGAGGACAGGGCCATGACTGAAGCTTGGCACAGCAGCTGCCGCAGCGCTTCATGCATGCTGCATATGAGGAATGAATAAAAGGCCAGGGAGGAGGGCGTTGGCAGCTCACCTGATGGTGATGACGAGGGCACTTGCAGCGCAAGCCGTCTTTAAAATTACAATGCATGTCCAGAATGAGGCTTTCATGGCAGCGCACCTGTTGAAGTCATCTTTGGCAGGCACCTCTACCATGGCGGTGCGGATGAGGACTTGGAGCATCATGGCACCAAGCTGCAGGCAGAACAAGTCCTGGTAAACTGGCAGCATCAGTCGGGCAGCAGCCCACTTTCAGCCTGCCTCTCTGCGGCTGCAGCCCTCCAACTGACAAGCTGAGAACAGCCCACTTGTCAGAGCACGGGCCCTCTAGCAACACGAATCCTCTGCTCTTGGCACAAAGGGCAGCACAGACAGATATTTTGCACAAGTGCCGCATACCTCCTGCACTCAGGTGCAGAGAGCAGCCCAGACGTCTGTGCACCCTGGCAAGTGCGGCGCTGGACCATGACACCGTGAGGCTGCTGAAGAGGTGCCACACCGCACTGTTCACCGGCAGGGCATACAGAGTTGTTGGGTCCCAGCACTGAGCTGCAGAGCACAGCCCCTGGCAAGTGCACAAGCAGGTGGAGCAGCTAGCAGACGGCGTCAAAGACGCTAGGCTGCCTAAAAGCTGGCCTTGGCCCAACAAACACCGCAATCGCAGTTGGGAAAGGCAGCTCAGCGGCACAGCCGGCCGAAATGCTGCACAGCAGAACCTGATAAGCCACTAAGCCGCTCACCTTGGCGAGTACGGCGTTAGACCAGGTGGGCACCGTGAGCTCATTGCGCAGGTGGTCGTCTAGGGCGGCTGCTTGCTTGCGTGGCCGCAGGGCGTGCTTGAACCTCTTGCGCAGGTCTGTCAGGCAGGCCTCGTACTCAGGGTCCCCCTGCACAGCAGTACCCAGCACAGTTGGTGTGGCTGTGCCCAGCCCCGTCCAGATAACCTGGAGCAGCCCTACATTGCCACCTCATATCCTCCTCACTGATGCCACAGCCATTCGCCAGCAGGCAGCCCACTTTCAGCCTGCCTCTCTGCAGCCGCAGCCCTCCAACCAACAAGCTGAGAACAACCCCAGCAAGAGTCCCAATGCTCCACATGGAAGCAGTGCTGCCCTCTCAGCTCTCTCACTACTGCAAAGACGCGCTCCTGCTTCCACACAAAAGTTTGCTGCGTTCCCAGCGCACCATGCGATGCAGCCTTGTGTGACCTCCTGGTCCCCTCACCCGCCAAAGCAGCACTGGATGCCCCGCATGAAGCAAAGCCTCCCTCAGGATTCAGTTAGCCACAATCGCAAACCAGCAGGCTGATGCTCAGGGTGCTGGGCTTTCCACGAAAGCATTGACTGCATCCAGACCAGCACAAATCCCAGCCCACAGCGATGGCGCCCTCACACGGCAAGGGAGCAACAGCAACCCCACCTGAAACCAGTCCTCCTCAGTAATGCCACAGTCGCTGGCCAGCAGGCTGATGCGCGAGGTGAAGCGTTCCTGCTCGCGCAAGAAGGCCTCCTTGACAACATTCCCTGCTGGATGGAAGGAGGGCAGCGCATTGGGGTCCCTCTCGCTGGCAGTGTGCTCCTCCACCTTGTTCTTATACTTGGACAGGATTTGAGACAAGCGCCGCTTGTCGGGCAGCGCCCCCCGCTCTTTGGCCTGCACCAACAAAGCTGCCCTTGATCAGCCATGTACACAGGACAGGCGATCCCGCTTGGCCTGCACGCAAGGTGGTGGCATGTCACAAGTGAGCCTCAGGGGCTGAGTGCAAAGCGACAGCTGCTGCTGCTCAGGCGCTCAGCACCTCTCCTTGGCCTGCGTGCCAGCAGCCCTTTCAGCAGCTGCTGTCCAAAATTGACACACCATTGCAGCTGAGAGACATCAAGAGGGTGATTCCCAGCTGGTAAGCATCACTCAACAGAAACGTTGTCTGCCCTGCCCGCCCTCAGGTGCGCAGACCAAGCAGTCTCACTGCCAAACTCACTTGTGGGAACTTAGGACAAGCTCCTTGTGATGCATGGACGTTTGGTGTGGCCTCGGCCGCAGCAGACAGGAGCCTCCTCAGCGCTCACCTCTTGCCGCGCCTTCCAGGCAGCCCTCTTGCTGCTGACCAGCGCCTTGTGCCGCCTGGTCTCCGTGCGGACACCCTTCTTCAGCAGCTCTATGGCCACCTGCTGGTTGATGGCCTGCAGCAGGTGTGCCATGCTCACAAAGTTGCCTCATGATTAATTGACGGCGTGCCTGTTGGCTGACCAAACAGCATGTGCACACGATGCCAAAGTCATTCTGTGCAGGCTCCTCAGCCTGCCCATGCTGCAGAAGTCACCCAGTGTGAGGCTGAGAGTTTGACATGGGGGCACACCTTGCCGATGGCTGAAGAGACGGTCACAAATTTGCAGGAGCCGGCCTCTGACTCGCCCAGCATGGTGCTCATGGTGGCTGCACAGCATGAGGCATGTCAGGCGTCATGCTGGCTGCCTCTTGACGTGGCTGCAAGCCAGATGCGCAGCATGAAACGCAGTGGTGCTTCGTCTTCAAGCACTTTGAACAGCCAGCCCCACGAGGGCTGCTGCCGGTGGCAGCAGGAGGAGAGGCTCGCAGGCGGGCAGCCGGGGAACAGCATACAATTTGGCAGGACTCACTGTGGACAGCCAGGACGCAAAGGGCATCTGGTGGGAGCAGTGAGACATAGGGCGCGTATGTCAGCCAGTCCCCCTTGCCATACTCGCCAGCCTCTGCCTGCACCGCAACCAAGGTAATGCCACATCAAACAGCTTGCCTCGTGGCAGCAGTCACCTGCTTGCTGATTGGCACAGTGTAGGCATGCTGGCTGGTCCTCCCTGTACGCATTGTCCCCAGCCAGCGCCAGATGACTTGAGTGCCAGCAAACAACAGCCTGTGCCTCTCCACCTTGCTGTGCTCGGGGCAAGCCTCCTGGCGTCAGCCTAGCCCCTGGGTCACTGGCACCTCATCTATTGCCGAATTGTGTGCATTCGCTTGCATGAAGGGGTGGCAAGCCTTCATCATGGGGCACTCAGCTCTCACTGGACACCCAGCTTGCCCATCAAGCCCCAAGCCCACCTTGCGGGGGTGGCAAGCCTTCATCATGGGGCACTCAGCTCTCACTGGACACCCAGCTTGCCCATCAAGCCCCAAGCCCACCTTGCGGATCTCCTCGATGACCCCCTCGCTGAAGCGCGGCACCCAGCGCCGCAGGAAGTAGTCTGCTGCAGGCAGATCTGCCCCCGCCCCCGCCTTCATGACCTGCAGGAGAAAGTTTGCAGGTGAGGCATGTCTCAAGATGAGCTCTGTGGGTCCCACTTCCAGGGCTGCAGATGCCAGTCCTTGTCTACACCACTCCATGTGAAGGGCAGCCAGGAGTGGGCTGATGACGCACACTTTTCATTTCAGATTACATCACCGCAATGCAGCCGTCGGCAGTGTGGGACTCTGGAGCTGCATTACTGGGGTGCGGCACCCTCAGCACAACACAAAAGCATCATGAAGACAGGCCCTGGCCTCTGCAGGAGCATGCAAACCAGCTGCCTCAGCCACTCAAGGGGCCAGGCCGACCTGGCTGCTGTCTGAGCATTGTACACCGACAATGTGAACCATGTACCTGAGAGCGGCTGCGGTTGTAGGTCTCCACCAGCTTCTGCAGGGCCTCCCACTCAAGGCGCAGCTGGCGCTCCCACTTTCCCAGCATCTCCTGGGTGGCCGGAAACTCCCCATGGTGGCTGTACTGGGACAGCAGCAGGCGCAGGGGGGCAAACTGCAGCAGCACCTCTGCGCCCCGTTTGGCCGTGCCCTTGGTGATCTGCAACACACGGAGAGGGGCATGGGCAGGTGCAGACACCATGTGCGACTGATGACCGGCCTCAGGGCTCTGCAGCTGAGCACTCTTCACGGGACAGTAGAGTGAGGCAGGTCTTGTTGGGGCAAGCCCTGCTGAGGAGGGGCGCGCTGTGCAAGCAACGTGGCAGGTCAGTCAGCTCAGCAGGCGTGCGGCACAAGGGGCAGGGGTGTGGGGCGGCACGGTGTGTGGGGCGGACTGCCTCACATTGCCTGAGAAGAGTGGGCCATAGGCTCGCTGGCTGGCTGCATTCAGCAAGTCCAACAGGTTGCGCGAGGCGCTGAGCTCCTGCTGACGCTTGTACTGGGACTCCTGCACCTGTAGCTCTGCCTGCTGCAGGGGGTTGGGTGATGCTGCCACAGCTGCCTCAGCGTCTACACAGCAGGACAGCACGGACATTGAAGGCAATCACCAGTGATACGTTTGACAAAAGCAGAGCACCCGGAAGGCCAGTCCTGGCTCTGCCACATGCCCGGCAGCTTGCTGATGACGAGACTGAAAGTTTGGTATGAGCTTATGCTCGAAGCTTGCAACATGTGGCTGTGAGCACTCATGCTGCTGAGCTGTGGTACCTGAGCCGGCGCCATGCTCCTGAGGTACTGGCTGAGCACTGAAGCCGCGCCAGGTGCAACTAGTCCACAAATCTACTTCAGCAGCAAGGTATTGCCTCCCCAGGAATGGGGAGAATCGCAGGCTGCAGTGTCTCAAAAGCAGAGGAGCCAAGCCCATTCAGATCTGACGATGGCTGTCCCAGCAATGCAACTGTCTGGGTGTGCTTGTCATGCCTTCAGCTCAGTGACAGGCATGCAGAGAGGTGTACAGCAATCAGCCAGCGTGGCAGCTGTCACTGTGCAACCTATGTGGTCTCACCTGACATGTGTCTACATCTCAGGCACTTCGCTGTGCACTGATTCAGCTACATCATGCACCATATCAGAGGGGCTACAGCGCATGACAGAAAAATGGAGCAAGCAAAGGTGCTGCACTGGCCTTCAAGCCGCATGGCAGAGTGCCTAAGACTGTGATTCCATCGCAACGCATTGGAGCACCCGCCATGCTTTGGGGAGTCCTGCTGATTCTGCACACATGCCATGCACGTCATGTGCAGCAGATGCTTACAGTCGGGCTGTTGGGCTGCATGTACAGCCTTTTTAATGCACTGCTGTTGCCCATTCTCAGCTGTGGCTGCAAGGTGTGGGTCTGGCATCTCGAAGCCACCAGCATGGTCACTGCAGTGCCAAGTTTGCACCCCCACACTTCCTGCGGGCCCTGCTGAGCATTAGACGCACCACGCACAACCCAATTTCCTGGCCAGAGTTGGGAAGAGACGCTTGCTTGCTGTGCATGCTTCGCTGGCTGTGCACGCTTCGGGCAGCGCATCTGCGGTCCTACGCGCATTACACTTGTCAACACTATGGGTCCAGCCTGTGCCCTTCAAGCCTGCAGCTGTCCTTCCAGAGAGCACAGTGTCGTGGCAGTCTCATGGATTGCCTGGTGAAAATGTGCTGACTTTTACCCACACAGGCGGCCACAATGCAAGCTGGGCTCAAAGCACATTCTGCTTCGTTTGGCCCTGCAGATCAGTGTCTGGCCAGTGCCCATGAGCTTGTTAGTCCCTCCCACTTGATGTAATTTTGCTGGGTTCTCATGAAAGGCCTCATTTGATGAGGCAGGGAGTGGCTAAGTCTTCTGCTCGCACATCCTTTGTCAAAGTCTTCAAGAACATCATGAGATGTGCTCATGCCTCGCTCATGCTGAGCACTGGCCCATGAGCATGCTTTTAGTGCATCATGATTGAGTTGCACTTACCATGCAGCTGCCTCTGACAATGAGTGATAGCCAAACACCTATGTTGCATCTGTTGGGCAGCCATTCATCGTCAAAGTTTGCGCAGGCCCAGGAAGCCCTGCCCTTTGAGGTCACACTGGTATGTCAGGGTCAAGCAGGCCTCTGCTGGGAGCGCCAGGAAGTCCAGCATTGTGAGGCCCGCGATGTTGCCTGCTGGGTGGCCATCAACAGAGGTCAGGCGGGCTGAGGAGTGGTGGGTCACATAGGAGCCAGAGTTGACCGCTGAGAGGACCGGTTCCCCATTCACCAGGAGCTGCACAGTGGGTCTCTTGCGGCTGTAGAAGCCAAAAGTCACTTCATACAGCCCTGGCGCCACCACCATGATGCTCACCTGCAAGACCGTGAATTGTGTCTGCAGCAGGAGGTCTGTGTGGCATAAAAGCATTGACGCAGCTATGCGCAGCATTGCGTGTGCTCTGCAATCTGCGCTGGCAGCGCCCTGCCTGGCAGCAGTATCACCTGCCGGGGGCCAAGCCGCTGACCCAAGCCAGCACCCTGCCCTCCTGCCTTAAACGAGCTTGCAATTGAGGCTGAAGCCTTTTGCATACAATGCCCACATCAAGTACACTGCGTGGTCACACACCTTGTCCTGCTCCCAGATGAAGTTCTCAGGATCTGTGTTCACAACCTCCACGTTCCAAGGCACAGCGCTGCTGCGTGTGCGTCCGCTGCGCCAGATCCAGCGAGCTGTGCCGGCGTCCAGTGGGACAGCCTTGGCCTGCTGCATCTTGATCACCCGTACCAGCTCTGCCGAGGGAGCCTTGGCTTCCAGCTCACGGCTGACCTGCACGTGATGGATCTGAGCTCAGCAGGCCTCAGCTCACCCAGCTCACCAGGCAGAACTCAGCAAGCTGCTTCACATTACTGCTGAACACCAGAAGGCAGCACCGGCCCTAGCACAGGAAGCCTCGGCCTGCTTCTAGCAGTCAAGGACCGTCACCCTCCCAGCCAGTTGGACCCAACAGAGATCACCAGACCAGCAGCGGGGAGGGCTGCCCCAGCCGCAAAAAGAAGCCCAGCAGAGGAGGAATCAAAGATTTCCTCCTGACAGGACAGGAGGCAGACCTCCAGTAGAGCAGCGTTGACATCCTCCACGCCTGCCTTGCCCTCCAGCAGGCGGCGCAGCTCCCCAGCATCCACCTTGTCTGCCAGGTCAGCCTGCACAGCCTCCACCACCTGCAGCAGGCGTTGCCACCCACACCTGAGCCTGAGGGCAGCATGCAGCACAGGTCTGGGGCACGCTACAGCAGGCCTGCTGCGCTGCCTGTTCCCTCATGTCCAGCGGCATCACTGCCCGTGAGAGGTCACCAGCCTATCTGCACACTGCACAGCACTGCAGCCTGATGCAGCCTATCTCCTCACGAGCCGCATCCACAGCACTTGCACATGCATACCGATCCGTGGCGTCGTCCTCCATCTCAGGGTCCTCAAACCTGAGAGTGAGAGCCATGCAGCCTCCCCTGCCCCACCTGCTGAACCAGACTCCCTGAGGTCAGCCCGGACGTGGCTTTCCTGATGATGTCCATGTCTGCCTTGCCGTCCAGCTGCTGCCAGACCTCGGCGAGGTCGGCGGTGCGCGCAGAGTGGAGACGCTGCAGCTGCTCCTGAGCCAGCTGGGCCTGCTCCTGCGAGCGCTGCTGGGCTGCCTGCAGGGAGGCTGCCTGGTCCTGGATGGCCGCGATGGTGTCGTCAAAGGTGCGGCTGCAGGCGTGGGCGTGGTCAGGAGTCTGGCTCTGCAGGCTGCGGTAAGCCCTGGGGCTGCCGCACTGGACAGGCTTCACATGCATGCTGACTGAGCCGTGTGCCGACACTGCAAGATGGCATTCCAGCTGCTCATGTTGAGCTGCCACTCTTCAGGCCGACGTCTGTGGCACCCTGTGATGGCCCCACGCCAGCAAGCTGCCCAATGCATGAGTAGTGTTGCTGCCCCACCCTCGATGTTCCAGGCTCCCGACATGTGCAGCTCCTGCCTCTTCTGGCAGCGCTGGCACCTCAGTGTGCAGCTCAAGGCAACTCGTGTTGCTGCCTCGCCTAAAAGCGCCCAGGACTTCAGTGGTGTGCTGCTCCCTCCCACCCAGGGTCCTGTGCCTGGCGCTGATGCTGTTCTCATGCTTAGAGGCTCCAGCATGTGGATGCGCGGCCCTGTCCGCCAGCTGCTCACCTGAGGGCTTTCAGGGCTTCAGCTGTGTGGTGGCCCTGTGCCTCCTGACGGCGTTGCACCTCCTCAAGCTTGCGGTCCACTAATTCAGCTGTCCCACACCTGCGGGCCTGGGCACTGCTCAGCGCAGACAGGTCTGCCCTGAGGTCGCTGGCCATGCTTTCCAGGCTGGCTGCGCTGGCAGCTGCCTGCTCCAGGCGCAGGAAGTCCTCCACATTCACCTGCAGCCAAACTTAAATCAGCAAGCAGGCACGGAGCATGCAGAGCTTCAGAGACGAGCACAGGCACACACTGAGACTCTGGCGCAGGCATGCAGCAGAGGCAGCAGCACTCTCTGCTGGGTAGCACTGGGCAAGAGCGGACGGACCTGCTGCCCTCAGCTGGTGCCGGGGGCGCCTGTGCCTGTCCCAGTGTGTATGAGGCAGCCAGCCCACCTTGTCCTCCACTGCGCCCCTCAGGTCGTCCACTGCCCCCTCGAGCTTGTGCAGCCCGCGCGACAGCTCCCGGTGCTGGCGCCCCTGCTGCTCCTCCATCGCACCCTGCAGCGTGATCAGCAACGCTGTGCCTGTAAGGCCCCCTTCCTGTGCCCTAACGCCTGATGGTGACCTCAGTGCATCCTTGACCCTGCGCGTGGCGCAGTGACCAACCTTGATCTAGGCAACGCATGCTCAAGGCAGCTGGGGCAGGCAGCTGGGGCAGGCAGCTGGGGCAGTGCCACCCTGTTGCTCCACCAGGCAACGCAGGCAGCTCCCATATGCTGCGCAGGCACCCTTCATGCAAACCTGTGCACGAGTCCAGACTAGCTCTGTGCCCTTACAAGTCTCATCGGCCATGCACCTTCAGCTGAGTCTGAACGGCCCCACCCAGCGCAGACCTGAACTCCTGATCTGCAGCCGGTTCTGTGCAGCCTGCCAGGCCTTGGTTGGGTGAGCACTGCTACTGTGTCACATGGTCCATGCGTTTGCTCAAAGCTTGCAAGGGTTGCACAGGCGCACAGGCTGCAGCTGCCTGCTCACAATCATGTACAGCTTGACCTAGTCGTACCGCCCCATGCGCACCTGCAGCTGGTCCTGTGCAGCCTGCAGCTGGCGCCCCTGGTCCTGCACCGCGTCCACCTGCCTCCGCAGGTCAGCTGTGCTCTGCTGCATCTCCCGCTGCAGGCGCTGCAGGGCTGCCGCATCTGCCTTGTCTGCCAGCGCAGCTGTGGCCAGCGCGTTCTGCTGGTCTGCCTGCTGCAGCAGCTGGCGTGAGGGGCCCTGGCCCTCCACGGCTGCCTCCACCTGTGAGGCATGCAGGGCAGGCCTGAGTGGCAGGCAGCAGCTGGCAGGGCAGGGCCAGCCCTCTCAGACGCAGTGCCGCAGCTGGTGCGGGTGTGCATCTTCTGCTGTGCCCTGCTCGGCTGCTTCCACCAGTGACGCAGGGCGTTTATCGAGTGGTGGTGGCTGAGAGGTGCTAGCAGGGCATGTCTGCAGTTGAGGCGCAGTGCTTATAAGGCTGGCGCAGGGTCTGTACCGTCTCCCCTGCCCTCCCTGGCCGCTGCCGCCTGTGAGAAAGGCATGCCCGGCTTGGGGTCAGGAGAGCAGCTGGCAGGAGAGGTCTGCATTCAAATCAGTGTTCATGCAGTGCTCATGCAAGTGGCGCAGGTTTGCAGCGTCTGTACTGCCCTCCACGGCCGCTGCTGCTGGTGAGGCAGGGGAATGAGCAGACAGGGAGACGAGATTGCTCCTTATATTTGTTGGGGCTGCTGTGCAACATGACCTGCCAGCCTGCCTGCTAGGCCCAAAGGGCCCTCCAGTTGAGTGCATCAAAAAGGCTGCATCATCAAGGCTGCTGTCAGAGCCAACTTCAGCCACTGGCGCTGAGAGCGAGGACCTTGCGCACAGAGCACTTTATGTGGGTCCCAGAGCAGGCGGTATTGTATGGTACCTGCTTCCATTGCAGTCCTTGCAAGTCAGGCACAGGCCAGACAGCACTGGCACTCGTCACACATGCCTGTACCCTACAGAAACTGCTGTTGAATTTGCGCCGTCTTGCGAAAACACAACCTGCACAAACCTTGCGCATCCTGGCAGTGAACTCCTTGCTGGACACTCTCTGGGTGAGCGCAGACGACAGCTCCTCCCGGGTGACCCCCTGCGCCAGCTGCTGCTCAAGTGTGTCTATCTGCTGCCCCTGGGACCTGACCAGCTCGAGCACTGCTCTGAAGGCGTGGCGCAAGACTGGCTGGATGTTGCGCCATTCATGAGACCCCTGGCGCGAGGCGACAGGAGGATGTCTGAGAAGAAGCATTGCACATGATCACAGCGCGGCAACACCTGCAGTTAGGGTGCCAGAAGCTATGCTAGACTACCTGTGCCAAGTCCTCCAGAACTAGGCATGTAGTCTGCGCAGGCATGGCTGTGGGGCGCTCACGGCCACTGCAATGGCGGAGTGCAATCAACGGTCAGAGGGTGCCTGTCTGATGCGTTCCGCCCATGGTACCAGATTGGATGACTCGGCAGACAAGCAAAAGGCCGGGGGCTTGGCATAGGTCAGCAGATTGAGTTTTCCGGCAGGAGCATTCAAGGACCGTCATCCGACACTTATCACCACGCTGCTGGCTGTGAATACAACATGCAGTGGGGCACGGTGCTGGCGTTCTGCTTCTGCTGGAGCTTTCCGCCGGCGTTTTGCCAGACGGTGCGTGCAATGGGCCTGTTCCTTACAGTGTGCTTGGGCCAGCGCTGCTTGCCTTCGATGCACGTTCTGATCCAGTCTCCTCCAATGTGTCATGAGTTTGCTCTGGGTCATCCTGGGTTCAAGCAGTGTGCAGGGGCAGTGTGTCTCAAGCAATTGCACCCTGCGCCTCAGTGGACCATGGTTGATAGCAGCCCGTGCGCAGCACTCAGGACGCATATGCTGACCATAATGAGCAGCTGGCACATCCCTGCACTCCTACACTTCAGATGCTATAGCAGGCTGGTGGTGCAGCCCTTCATGCATGTTCAGGGCGGCACTGCAGGCAATTGCTGCAGCAGGTGCACGGCACCACTGCCAGGTGTGTCAAGATGGCAGCTGGTGCTTGGCTGGCAGTGGCTACTGTGGGACAGGCATGCTGTGGGCAGCACGCCTTGACAGCTGCCCATGGACCCACTGGGACCGCAACACCAGATACTGGTGTCATCCCTTTCTAATGCTTGAATGATGCAGCTGGTGTGCCTGTCAGCGGGCAGTCAGCGCCGCGGGCTGTGCACACTGCCATCAGCAAGCCCCTTCACTCGGCATGCAAGGAGAGTGTGAGCCCCAGCGCTTTGCAGGTTGAGAGATTCATGATTGGTGCCTGTAGACCACTGGCCGGCGTGGCTGTTATCAGCCTGCTACCCCACAGGGGCTGCACAGCAGCACGCAGTCCCCAACACAAGCTCTCGAAAGTTTGTTCCTTTGACCTGTCCAGCTGTTCCCTGCAGATAGCCGGGCGCACCACTGACAACAGCCAGTATCGCGTCATACTCGCCACCAACCAGAAGGCCGCGTTCACCCCTTTGTCCCCCGACTTTGGAGGCAGTTCAGCGGCATCAGGTGCTCCCCACTGTGCCTCATGCACAGCACGGCATGCACCCCTCTGCACCTCGTCCCCCGCCAGGAAACGAGAGCATCGCACATGCTGCAGCCTGCAGCCGGCCTGCACACCTGCAGGCACCCTGTCATGCCTTTGCCCCCCTGCTAGGCCTGCTCTTGCGACTCCCTTCGGCCACTCCCTGTTGCGTGCCGCCTGCTCCAGGTGCCATCACAGGGGCGGCCTGTTCAGCAGGGCTGCACAGCGCCTCACACACTGCTGCCTGCCGCTGCTGATTTGCTGTTGGAGGGCTGGGCGATCTGCTGGGCAGACCTGATATTGCTGCCTGATCCTGCCCCAGGTGCCATTGGAGGGCTGGGCGGCCTGCTGACTCAGAACTCTGGGGGTGGCCTGTCCCTGTTCTCGTCAGACTTTACCAGCAATGGCACCAGCAACAGCACTAATGCCACCGCTGCCGCGCCCGTCGCCACCCTGAACAGGACTTTTGCTGGCGCACAGACAGGAGTGCAGGTGATGCACTGCCGCTGCCTGTGGGAGCTGCTCTGCTGAACAGCACGTTTGCTGACCAGCTCCTCTGCTGAAGGGTACAGGGGGAATGGAGGTGCAGGTGCTGCTTGGTTAGAAGCAGCAGCAAGTGTCGCCCTGCCATTATTGTGTAGTTTGGCGCTCCAGGATTGCCTGTGCATCATGCTGAGCCGGAGCCTGCTGCACCATCATGTTAACAAAAACCATTGGTGGCTGTGGCTGTAAGGTCATTGCTGCAGTCCTGTTCAGATCGGTGGCACGGGTCTCCTTGCCCTGCAGGTCTTCAATGTCAACACAACGCAAGGCATCAATGCCACAAACTTGTGCGGTGCCCTGCAGAATGCCACTCAAGGTGAGCCTGCCAGCTTGAGAGGCAGTGCACACACCTGTCAGGCCGCGGAGCGCAGCAGCCAGCCAGATGCTGCCTTGCCAGCTCTTGGACTCACTGAACGGCTCCCACATACTGCTGTTGGCATGCTGAGCTACTATGGCCAGCTGTCTAGACTTCTAGGTGGTTTTGGCGCCAATCCTGATCAGACTTGACCCCTTTGCTGCACAGGTCTTAACTTCTGTGAGCCAGACTCCCAGGTGCACACAGACGTTCACACCGACATCTCCAAGGCTCGGCATTACACAGGTGCGGGTCATGTTTGTTGTGAGAACCCATGCCTCTGTGAAGGGCATGCAGGCAGAGCAGTAGCCATGTGCCTACCCAAGGTAGCCATGTGCCTGAAGGTGTTGGCCAGTCCTGTGCAGTGCAGAGAGCAGCTGCTTACATGGCCCTGCTGAAACAGGAGCACCTCCATACATTGGCCTGCTCAGAAAAGGGCAGCCTGTGCAGAGGACCCCTGCTCTGACTGGGTGGCAGGGCAGCTTGAAGCCCTCACCCACCTGTGCATCCTGCACCTTTCTTGTGCCAGGGGCCCGAGGCCCGCGGGGACAACTTTGCTGCATCGCAGAGGGCCATGGCCTGTCTGCTGATGCTGCAGCCGCCTGCCAGCAGATTGCACTCCGCTCCCAAGTTCCTGTCATAAGAAACCTGCAATCTGGGTGTGTTACCCTGGACACATCTTCCAGCCGCACAGGCCTCTGTAACACCCAGCACTCCAAGCTTGTTGGTTTCTGCTGCAGAGATACAGGTGACTGCTGCAGGCAGGAGGCTGCCCAAGACAGCATTCAGCAGCATGCAGGGCAGCATTCTGACATCTTGACCCCCTTCAGGCTGCAGCGTATGAGCTTATTGCTGGGCTGGGTGCTGGCAGAAAGCTCCTGCAGTCTGCTGCTAGCAAGCGCAGGCCTCTACCACTCCCCCGGGCTGATGAGAGGGTGGAGCCCAGCATCCTCACATTGTGGCTCCCTCCTGGCTGCAGAGAAGGAGCTGATTGCTGAGCTGGCTGCTGGCAGGAAGCTGCTCCAGGCAAGCTCCAGCAGCACAGGCGCAAATGCCACGTCGGCCACGCCCAACGATGCCCTGTATGCGCAGCAATGGAATATGCAGAGAGTCGATGTGGTGCCAACATGGCAGGCCGGATTCACTGGGTCACAGGTGGGCCTGCTGCACATGCAGTCGCTGCTGCACAACACGGGCAGGCTGGGCTTGCTTTACCCCAGGTAGGCACACCATTCTGAGCTGGTGCTTTGTACCCCTGCCCCATGCATGGGAAGCAGCTGCACTTGTCATGGAGGCACACAGGCGCCTAAGGCAGCTGTTTGCAGATGCATCAAGTGCCCGACAGTTGCTGTGTTGACGGCGAGGGCTCCTCTTCTTGCTCAGACAGCAGGCAGGGTGTCCAGCAAGCACAGGGCATGCTCCAGCTTTGAGAGCCATTATAAGTCATGTGCCCTGCAGAGTGTCAGAGTCTGCATGATTGACACTGGCACCGACCTCACCCACCCTGACATCATGAGCAACCTTTGGGTGAACGAAGCAGAGCTCAATGGCAAGCCTGGAGTGGATGATGACAACAATGGTGAGCTGTCCTTTGCTGGGGCAGCCTGTGCACATTGCCTGCAGCTGGGCCCGTCCTTTGCAGGCCAGCATCTGCTGGTCACTGCAGGACTTTGATCAGGCCGTCAGCCCCCATGTCATTAATGATGAGGCTGGCTCACCTGCTCGAAATTGTCACAGAGTGGCAGTTTCTAATGTTACATGCCCCTGCTGGGGTGTTGTATCCCGCACCTGCACAGCGATGCTCATCTGCAGAAGCAGTCTGTCTACCGCACTGCTGACTCTTCTGGTGGTTCTCCCAGGCGGCAGATACGTCGCCCAGCCAAAGCTCAACAATTGCTTTTTTGTTGAATAGCACCAGATCTGACCAGACGTGTTGGTTGTTGCCGCCTGCAGGTGTTGTCGATGACATCTATGGCGCTAGCTTTGTGAATGGAGCCGTCAGCGGCAACCCCCAGGACCAGAACGGGCACGGCACCTTTGTGGCTGGTGAGGGCCCGTGCTGCTTGGTGGCAAGTGCCCTGCCAGGCGTGTACATGGTCACCAGGCCTGTCTCCGACTGTGTCCCAGCAAGCATTCAGCAACAAATTCTTCTGTTGGGTCACCTCGCACTATGCCTGGCCAGAATCACCAGGCGCCTGCCCTGGCACTTCCCTGGCAGCCAGCTCTCTTGGCTGGATGGAAGTGCTCCCTCATGCTGGCTGCCGGCAAGACTGACTGAGCTTCAGCTTGGTGTCGTTGATGTTTGAGGGGCGCTGGGGGCCAGCTACAAGACTGGCACCAGGTATTCAGTTTGAAACTCCAGGTGCCACTGATGCCATCCAGCCTGTAAGGCAAACATCCTGCGGCGCCTGTAAGGCAAACTGCCACCAGGTCCTGTGCTGCGTGTGCCAGCGATGGGCGTGCGCCCGCAGGCTGCTGCAGGCACAAAGGGCACTGTCAAGAGCAAGTCCAGCCCCAGCCTCCATGTTTGAGCGTCAGCCACTGGCGCTCATATTTCTGGGTGCTGCAGGTGTGGTGGGTGCCGTGGGCAACAACAAGATTGGCGTGACAGGCATCAGCCAGCGCGTCGAGATTGTGACCTGCCAGTTCATGGACGCCACAGGCAACGGATGGGTCTCGGATGCTGTGCAGTGCATCGACTACTGCATCACTGAAGATGCCCACGTCATGTCAAACTCCTGGGGCGGTGTGGCGCCCTCAGATGCCCTCACGGTGGGCAGGCTGCCGGCGTGCTGCGTCATGTACTGCAAGTGCTCCCAACTCTTGGAAGGAAGCGCTCAATTTCTGTGTGCAGTCCACATCATCTGCCGGCCAACACTGCCACCAGCTGGTTCCGGCAGAGCTGCCGGCAGCTGACATCCCATGTGCCGCTGCTGGCTGCAGGAAGCCATTAGCCTGCACCTTGTGGTGAACGCCCCTGCACCAGCAACCAGCATGCCAGCCTGACACCTCTGTGTGACTGCCTGCTCAGCTGCTGACATCCCCTCTGCCCTGCTGGCTGCAGCAAGCCATTGGCTCAGCACAGACCCATGGGACCCTGTTTGTTGCCTCCGCTGGCAATGACGGTGACAACACTGACAGTGTGCAGCACCTGCCCTCGACCATCAGCAGCCCAGTCATTGTAGCTGTGGGCGCCACAGACAGCTATGACAACTTGTGGCCCCAGAGCAACTATGGCAGCAAGACCGTCCAGGTGGGCCTGCCTGGCCTCACAGGGGTTCAGAGCTGTCTCCCGCATGGCTGCTGCATGCCCCTGCTCCTGTGTCAACACCGTGCAGTGGGCCTGCTGTGCCTCCACTGCGCGTCAATGTCCCCCACACGGTGGCTGACTCAGGATGATGTGGCGTTCTGACGCATGCACAGACCAGCAAGATGATGATGGAGGCTCCCTTGTCTCCTAGGGGCCCCTGTGCGTCCCAGTTGTACTAGCCACCTGCCGATTACAGCAGCAAACGCCTTTGTGCATGGCGCTGATGCTGAGATGAGCGCCTGTGAAGCGCCTGTGAACTCCCCTCAGCATACAACGTGGCCCTGCTCTTGCCTGCCTGCGCTACCCTGCACACTGCCCTTTGCTGGCTTCTGACACCGCGCAGAATCTGCCTACAGATTGCGGCTCCTGGCGTGTCCGTGCTGTCCCTTGGGCTGGGCGGCCTCTATGTGAAGCTGTCGGGCACCTCCATGGCCACACCTCATGTCTCGGGATGTGCAGCCCTGCTGCTGCAGAAGTGGGTGCTGCGTGCTGTCATGCTGGCCTGCTAAATGGGCTGCTCGCATGCCATCTGCATTGCCAATCATGCTGTGCACACACTTGGCTGCAAAATGGAGTCCTGTGGAGACCAGCCTGCTGGAACTTGACGGCCTGCCTGCCATGCAAGTTGCTGTGCATCAGACTTTGGTGGAGTCCCTGACCCCTTTGATTTGCCTGCAGATTCCTTGCCAATGGGTGGTCCATCACCACCACGAACAATGGTGGCCTGGGCACCCAGCTGAAGACCATCATCCAGCAGGCAGCCAACCCAGTGCCAGGCAATAAGGTAGCCAATGGGAGGCTGGACATCAACCAAGCCATGCAGCTAGTGCCTCTCAGCCCTAATTCCCCTGGCAGCTCAGGCTCAGCCAGCACATTCGGCTCAGGTGCAGCAGTTGAGAGCTTTGGTGCAGCAGAGATAGTTCCTGAGCCCACCACCGAACCTCAAGCACCAGACACAGCCAATCGTGCACAGATTGAATCCAACGTGACCAGCGCGCCCCTGGTGGCGCCCCAGGCACCTGCGCGGTACACAGTGGGCAGCAGCCTTAATAACACCATCCAAGGCACTTGGGCGCCGGGCTACTCCCTCAGCCTAAACATAGCACCTGTGCCAGCACCTGCAGAGAGCCTGCCAGAGGCCATGAGCAGCAACATTGCGGCTCCTATGGCTGCACCAGCCATGCTAGCAGCAAAGCAGGGCTGAAACATCTGCCTGGTAGACCATCATGTTTGCATGTCAATAATAACAGCATCACGAGCCAGCCTTGCATGAGCTGCCAGATGCTCAGCTGTTGGGTGTTTCATTCTCATTACATTGAATTCCATGGAAGTGGTCCATGCTTTCCATGTCTTCCCTCAAGACTGAATGTTTTGTTACTCTGAAGGCTTGTGTTGATCATTCCACAAGCCCAACATGGTGGGCTACAGGCCCTGGATGTTGCCCATGAAGCGCACGCTCCTGGGTCGGTTGAGGTCTGATGCTGACAGTGCATTCATGGGGACACGTGCGACTCTGGTGGGCTGCTTTGCTGGTGTGGGGCCTGTGCTGGGCTGCTGCGCTGGTGGCCAGGGCTCATGCAGGACTGGCGCCATGCGCCCCACAAACACTTCATTGTAGAATGCTCGCAGGGGGCGGCGTACCTGGCCAGGACCTGGGCTGGCCTGCTGCCCCTCTGGCTTGCAGTCACTCATGTCTACCTCGTCCAGAGCTGCCAGGTCACTGTGGGGGCAGACAGCCAGCACTGTGGAGGTTACCTCCTTGAACGAGGGCTTGCAGGGAGTGCGTGCCTTGATGACGCCGTACACGCAGCAGACCACCAGGGCTGACAGGTGGCGTCCGAAGATCAGGTCCAGGTTGTCAGCCAGCAGCTCATCCATGACATGCATCGCAAAAGCGGGCAGGCTGGCGGCCTGCTGCAGCTCTGGGACGGTCTGCATGTAGGCCAGGCAAGCTACACGCGTTCGCTGGGCTGCCAGGCCGGCCAAGCTGCGCAGGACGCGCTCCACCAGGAGCATGTTGCCCGAAGGGGTGCAGCCCCCGCCTCCCGCCAGCATGCAGGCATACATGGAGCTACCATTTTGCCAGATGAGCTCCTCCACCAGCCTGACGTGGACAAAATGCAGGAACACCCTGCATGGCAAAGGGATACGTCTTCTGAGGCTGCAGCCAAGGAGAAGCAACTGTGGATGTGCAGCTGCTGTGTGCTGAGCAGTGGCACTCAGTCAGTGCTCTGGTGAAGCACCTGACTGAGCCAGGTAGGCCAAGGCCCTGCTCAGCTGGCAGACTCAGGTGCTCAAGGAACAGGTGCACAGCCTCAAAGACATCAGGGCCCTGCAGGCAGCATGACAGCTGTAGCTCTGGAGATGCAATTCTGAAGCTAGGCTGCAATCAAGCAAGTAGACACAGGAACTCACACGCAACATCAGGCCTTGCTGCTCCATGGCAATAGGGAAGGTGGATGCTCCCAGCAGGCCATAGAAGACAACCTCTGCTGCCAAAGTCAGAAGCGCTGCCTGATGGTCAGCCATGGACAGCAGGGAGATGGCCAGCCGCCGGGAAGTGTCTGCTGTGCCTGCTGCCATGATGGCAGCCACCTGACGCTTGAGCACGCTGCAGAGTGCTCAGCAGCATGCTTACACATTTTTCCCTCCATGCTGAAATAAGTAACTGGTGCAAGCCTGCCTCGCCTGACCTGTAGTACAGATACATGCAGCAGCTGGTGCAGTCCAGACCTGCAGCTGCGCCAATGTGACCATGGGACTGGAAAGCCTGCAGGCCAATTGCTTGTCATGATGCTGCAGACAGCTTGTGACGGAAGCTGGCTGCCTTACCTGTGCTGCTAAGGTTCTCGCTTGATTGACAATCATCACCTGCAAACGCAACATGAGGCTCTGAGCCTGCTGCAGGCCCCTGGTGGACTTGAGTGCGTCAGGCCTATTACGCACGGTCATTGCCGGCTCCCGCAAAGGTGACAGCAGCTCTTCAGCTGGATTGCAAGTGCTGCAGGCTGCAGATAGCCTCTGCAGCCATTCCTGGGCCTCATACACGCTGGCAGCGTCCATCATGAACACGTCCATCAGACCAGACTGGCACAGGCATGCAGGCCCGCAACACCGTGAAAACAGCGGGGATTTGACTGGTCAAAATCTTATTACAGCAACCAGCTTGGCACATGTGCGGCACGGCTGAGTTGTTGAGGGTGCATCAGCAGCCTGTGCAAGCAATTGTTCAGAAAGACGTTCAAAGAATGCCCTACAGAAATCTAGCCAGCTCGTCCAACTTCAGGGGAAGTCATACAGGATCACACAGCCATCGTCGCCAGAGGCAACAAGCTGCTTGTCAGAGGCATGCAGTGTCCTGACCGCTGCAGTGTTGGCCCCAAGAGCATACATTGTCCTGCCCTCTGCCAGCGAGATGATGTGCAAGCTGCCATCTCCACATCCGCACATCACGTACCCCCCAGCAGCAGCCAGGGAGTATGGAAAGTCTGTCATTGGAACAGTGAGCACCTGGGACAGCTCTGACCGTGGGTCAAGGATCTGCACCGTCCCATCTGCACCGGCTGTGACCACCAGATCGTGCGTGGCAGGGCCTGCAGCTATGATGCTCCCCACAGCTCCCTTGCCAGACTTGCTCACATGAGCCAGCGCCCTGCAGGCCAGCTTCTGGGTCCTGCTGTCCCACCTGCAGCAGCCAGGCCTGGGTGCTCAGCCATGCTCAGGGGAGTGGCCGACCCAGGCAGCAGTGCCATTGGGCGATGGCTGAAGCAAGGTGACCCTGCACCGTTGTTGTCCGCCTTGCAAGCTGCATTGGATGGGTTGCTGTCAAGCAGCTGTGCGCGGAGTTGACCGGGTTGTGCAACGACAGGCTCATACAAGCTCTGTCGCTGCACAGTCCCTCTGCAGCAAACAGCCCCAGCAGTGAGGACTGCTGCTCTGCAGGAATCAGCTCCCCCATGGTCGAGCTTGCCAGCCAGCTGAGGCAGTGCAACGCGGTCGGGGAGCCATGCATGCTCACATCTTGACACAGCCATCCTGGCCGGTTGTCAGGAAGACGTGCGTGGCTGCGCCTGATCCGTCGTGCAGCCAGCTCAGCGCCGTCACATGCCCTGCGTGGGCATCTTGCAGCTTCCAGGAGGCGCTGCCTGCTCCCAGGTCCCACAGCACGGCAGTGCCGCCCCTGTCTCCGCTCAGAATGCTGCCGCCTGGGCCACACAGCAGCTGCAGCGCAGAGGCACCGCTGAAATGCAGGTCATGAGCAGCTTTGGCAGTGACCCAGACTTCAGCAGCTTGGGGCTGCCTGGCCAGAGGTGGCAGCAGCATACCTTCGGCCCCACGCCTGCAAAGCTACGCAACGCAATGCCAGGCCCCCGGGCTCAGCGTACCCTTGCGCGAGGGATCCTCTGATGAGCACAAAGGCATGCAACAGGCAGCGCCTGCCCTTTGCCCAGTGCTCACCTGCAGCACAGGTGCCCCGTGCCCTGTCAGGCAGCAGCTCTCCCTCGGCCGTGCCCCTGCCACGCTCCACACCCTGACGCTTTTGTCATAGCTGGCGCTGACAGCGGCGCCGCTTTCCCAGTCCACGTCCACTGCTGAGATGGGGCCACTGTGGCCCTTGAGGTCCTGGCACCTGCTTGGGCAGTCTGGCTCAGCAAGCAGCTTCGCCAAGGATGCGGCGCACCATGTCATGCCTTCTCATGTCTGCAAACCCAGGGTGCTCAACAGCCTCGCCTCAGTAGCCCACAGCAGGACGCAGCCTTGGGGGCGGCTCCCAGCACCAGCTGGCCAGGTGACAGCCTGCGCTGGCAGCCTGTGCAGCCTCCAAACAGATGGCCTGCTGCCATGAGCGCTGCTTGAAACTGCTTGGACCTGTTTGATGGGCACACCGCAATTGCAACAGCACCGACCTGTTGCCTGCACGCTCCCAGAGGCATAGCTTGCTGTCCATGCCGCCAGACATGATGCGCCCATCCGACAGGTGCTGGCAGGAGGTGACCCACCTGCAGAGGCACACCTGCAGAGTCTGTGTCGGCCATAGCTGCAGCCTCTTGGCCAGCATTCGCAAGCGATACGGTGAGGCGGTCCACACAGGTGGCCTGCAAACAGCTTTGAATCCGCAGCGCTGCAGCTGTGTGGCTGTGACTAATTGGCAGTTGCAAGAGCGGGGCGGTTGTAGGGACCTGACGCCTAGTGCAGCTGCCGCCGAAGCCATGCCAGCCAGGCATAGGCACGATTCGCATGTGCTGCCACGCTCCGCACGCCATCTGTCTGCAGTGCTGCACTGCTGCTGGGTGTACCACAGCCTGGTGCCAGTGCACTCCAGGCAGAGCATGGTAACACCCCGGCATCATAGCTCTTGTCGTGTGCAAGTCAATCAGCGCTGCTGCTGGAGGGACGTGCGCTGCAGCTCAGCCTGTGCGCTTGTGTCTTTGATGCCTAGAGCTTGCAGTGCATGAGGCCTGTGCGAAGGGGCTCACTCGGCATGACCGCAGGTCTTAGTGTACAGGGTACGCCGTTTCTTGCCCGTCTGCAGATCCACAGCATACAGCGCGTGGTCAGAGCCCCCTATGACTGCCTCCCCAGCAGCCCAGCTCACGCTGGCACACAGCAGGGGCCTCTCCGACAGTTCGCAGCGCCTGCCTGCATTGCAGAGGCAGGGAGAGGCTCTGTCTGCTCGCATGGGGAACCTTTGCGCCTGCAGGAGTCAGCCCTACTCCAGTTGAGGGCAGGCACATGCAGCAGTACAAGAGCTGCCTGAAAGGTTGCCTGCCTGCCTGGGGCCCCAGGCTGACTCAATGCAGGGGCATGCACAAGACAGAAGTGGCAGATGCATAGATTGTGCACATGGATGGGTGTGCAGCAGCACAGGCCCACCCACCTGCAGGATCCCTGGGCCCCCGTGCCCAGCTTGCTGATACAGAGGCAGGGCAAGGGCTGACATGTTGTGCCACCCTGCAGCAGTCAGGCAGTGCATGTGAGTCACTGCGCCATAGCAGATGCAGACGAGTTCTTTCTGCGCTGAGAGGCCCACCCAGTCTGCCTGGCAGCTGCTCCACTGCCCACTCTGGGCCTGTGAGCTGGAATCTCATTGCGCTGAGGCTGGACCTTGGCTGCAGGATGCGTAGCCGAACGGTTCCTGTCGGCAACCTGCATGGCGCTCCAGGCTTCCTCAAAATCGTCCATGTACCTGCATCAAAGCAGGTTGTGCTCTACAAGCACAGACAACAGAAGCCTGTGTGAATTGGGTAGCATGTCTTGTCTTCAAGCAAACTGCACCTGTCATTGAGCACATGAGATGATGCAGCTGACAATCTGGATTGGCCTGCATGTGCACACATGGCAGTCGGGGGGCCAAAATGGCGGATGAAACAGCGGAGTGACTTTGATGGCAGCACCTGCAGCTGTTTTGGCAGCCTGGGTGGACTTCAGCCTTCTCAGGGCATCAGTCTTTCCTGCAGGACATGTCCCTGCATTGGCCATCTTCGCAGGGAGCACAAGAAAGAAGCGAAGTATTTTTGCTTGATATCCACCCGCCTGCATATTTGAATTCATTGTGAGCTGCCCCAGCAATCGATAAGTTCCCTGCACCTGCTGCGGCCAGCTGATTTAAGAGCTGACGCTAGATAGCAGCATGAGCACTGGCGCGCTATCGACTCCCGAGGAGGTGAAGGATGTGAAGGTTGACCCAGCAGCAGCCAGTGAGTAGAGTCTCACCGTTCTACGGGTGCCTTCTTTGCCTGTTTCGGAGCAGGTTCCCACTTGCCAGCTTGATCTCTGTGGCCTGCCCTGGCTCCAGCTTGATGTGCAGATGAAGTCCAGTATGGGTGAGGGAGATCATGCATTCAAAAGCGCCCTGCAGGAATGTATGGGGCTCCAGGAGCAACGGGCCCCACGGGGGGCTCCTCAGCCACAGCAACTGGTGGCTCTGCAGCAACAGGCAGTGGTGGATCTGCAACGACAGGCTCCCACTCAACAACAGGAGCAGGGTCGTCCTCCCAGCACGCTGCCGGGTAAATTAACTTGCGCGCCCACACCTGCTGCCTCCACAATGGCACTGAAAGAGCTGCTGCAAAGGGCTTGCCCTCAGGAGTGAATGGTGGGAGTGCAGTTGATCACTGGCGCACATTTCAGGCATCGTCACTGAAAGCCTTACATCAGACTGACAGCAGCAGGACATCTCCCCAAGCAATAACCCAGGCAGCCTGCGATGTGTTCAGTCAACACCAGCACGCTGCATGTTGTAAGTGCACAGCAAAATTGTGGTAACATGATCACAGGAGCAGCCTGCGTCGGGTCACTTGCAGCCAGTTCCAGCTGTGGACCAAGATGCGGTCAGTGACTCACCCAGACGCCTTGCTTGCAGGAAGGGCAAGGGCAACACTAAGGACGCCGAGGACAAAAAGAAGCTCCTCCTCACTGTCGCAGCTGGCGTGGCAGCAATCACGGCAATTGTCCTTGGCGTGAAGAAGGCTCGGGAGGTGAGCTCAGCAGGGGAGGGGGAAAGCATGTGGTGCATACAGGTAGGAACGTTTCCCTGCTGCAGGGCACACTTTGAATTGCAGCATGACTGCAGGTAGGCCCGTTGCAAGTCCTGGTGGCCTGGCGCACAGCACATGGCGCAAGGAGCACATGTAAAGAGAACCTTGATAGATGCCATGTACTGGCTTGTTGCAAGAGTCATATGCTTAACTTGTGAGTGGTCTGCCCTGCAGAAGGCGTAAACCACAGCCCTTGCAATGCACAGTCTTCAGAGCATGAGTCTTCAGAGCATGATGCAGGAGTCTGCAGCAGCTCACGAAAGTTTGTCCAGGCTGTACTGCTCTGGCCCTGCAAGGCTGATGCCTCCTTTCAACAGCAAGATGTCACATGCGCACCTGCAGTCTGTAAGCACCTGTGGCTGCAACACACACTGGCGACCTCCGTAGCCAGACTGTCTGCTCTGCTCCTGCAGAAGCAAGAACACAATTCACTGACCAAGTGCAGCACTGCAGCAGCTGGTGCTATAAAGTGAAGACCACTGTGCCGCGTGGTGGTGGCTGTAAGGACTGCATGATCTCAGCATCATGACAGATTCACCTGCCCTGTACCTTCGCAACGGTCACAGACACAGCTGCCCTGATGTCAATGGCAGAGTTTGCTGACAAGAGTCTGCAGCCCACTAGGTTGAAACTCTGCTGCAGGCTTCCTGGAAGAGGCTGAGCTACTGGACGCACAGCAGTCATGCTTTGGCCTCGCCCTACAGAACAGCAATAACTATGTTGACTTCTGTACTGCACAGCAGCAATCTCGCTTCTGTACTGCACAGCAGCAGGTGGCACCAGAGACTTGGCTCTGCTTTGTCCATTTTTGCAAAACATCTGCTGTAAGGTGCACCTCTCACAGCACCTTCAAGTGGCACTGCAGGGCAACCCTGGGCACTGCTGCACTCTGTCACCTACATGGTGAGCATGTCGCAGCACTCCAATCAGTTTGTGCTCCCCCTGCAGAACAAGGACGATGACGATATCGATATCGACAGCGACAAGGCCAAGGCTAAGGCAGAGGCTGCAGTGGACCAAGTGAAGGAGAAGCTGAGCCAAGCCAAGCACCAGGTTGTGCAGGTGGTCCCCAAACCGGTCAAGGACGCCGGTCATGCCGCGGGCGACAAGCTGGGGCATGCTAAGGTGCGCTGAGCATAATTCATAGCATCGCTGCAGCTCTTTGCAGTTGTCGTGAATGTGCATTGTCTATTGACTCCCAGACATGGTGCCTGTGCTACATTGGCATGCTGTGCAGCTGCCAGCCACGCTGCTGGCGACATGCTGGGCCAGGCCAAGAGAGCACGTCTCAGGCATGCTTGCAATCGTCTGCAGTTGGTCTGGCTTCCCATTGTCTGCTGGCTCACAGACATGGTGCTTACATCATGCAGGCATGTTCCACGGCTGCAATCTGCTCAGCATACCCTGCTGCCCACAGCTTCCCAGTGCTTTACTTTGAAAATTGTATGCGTGCCTGCTTAAGCTGCTTAAGCTTGGGCCCAAGCTGTGCCCACCTCTTGCCGCACAACACGCCTCTGAGCCTGTATTGCAGTCTTACTCTTTTGAGCCTCCAGGGGTGTTGGCCCCTGGGGAAGGCTGCCTTCCCAGCTTCCTGCAGGGTTTCACCCTTCAGGAAACCTTAAAGGCAGCCTCTGCAGGGGACCAGCATGTGCAACCTGCAGGGCATCGTGGTGCTACCACCAGCTAAGCTGCAGCAGCATAGATGTGGCTCTGCTGCATGGGATCAAGGTTGAGCTCATGTCACTGCCTCGCTGCAGGACAAGGTGGACAATGTGGGGTTGGAAGTTGAGCGCAAGGGGCTCAAGGCTTCGGAAAAGAGTGACCACAACGTGAGGAAGGCTTATGACAACAGCCACAAGCCTCGCGAGGACATCAAGGACGCCGCCAAGGAGGCCAAGCACAAGGGCAAGGAGGTTGGTAGGGGTGTCATTGCTGCGTCTCACCAAGCAAATTTCACAGCTCCCAGTGCTCTTTTGCTGGACGCAAATGTGTGAGGCGTTGAACAATTGAGGATGCTATGGGCACAGGCCGTGGCTGGGACAGCAGGGCGCCCATGCTGCCATGCCTGTCATTGCTCGCTGTCTACAGGGCATGCCAATGACAGGGTACCAAAGCGAGGCTCTAGTGCAGTGCTTGTAAGCCTGTGGTTTTCTGTTCATTGCATGCGACACAGTCACCCCTGGCAAGCTCATGCTCCTTTCACGCTTTTCTTTGCTGGTGCAACTGACTTTGTCATTCCTGGCTATGCAGGCTGTCAACAAGGTGCAAGGCAAGACAGAGGAGAAGAAGCAGGAGGGCCAGGGCTGCACCATCATGTAGTGACTGCAGCAGGTAGTTTGCTCTGGGGGCAGTTTGGCCTGTTGGCACCTTGACTCCTGAAACAACTGTAACGAACAGCAGTCTTTCAAAACTTTTGCTTAAACATTGGCACTGGGCCACTCAGATGGGGACATGGATTCAGCTTCAGTAAAGCTGCGGCTGGACATCTGCCGCAAGCCAGCTTTCTGACCCTGCAGAAAGATCAGGACCTCTCACTGGGGTGCTCCCTTCACGCCCTCTGGAATGAGACGGGCCAGGATATCCTTGGACAGGTTGTCAACCTGCAGAACAGGGACATCACTTAGCATAGCTGCCATGACACTGCAACCTGTGCAGGCCTGCAGTCGGCTGTGCATTTCTGTGATGTTGTTGCTCCGAGGTTCCAAGGCGCCTGAATTCCGCGGGCAAGTCGACAAGAAGGTGCCATCTACAGGTGCACAATGCCTCGAAGGCACCCAGACCCTCCCCAAAATGTCCAGCTCACCTGGGGCTCACTCCTGCACATTCCCAGGGAGCAAGCAAGCAGCAAATGCCAGCCTTTGTGGAACCCCATTCTCCCACACAGCGTGTGCATTCAGGCAGCTGCACCCCCCCACCTGTGAGTCCAGGTCATTGAGAGCGTTGTCCCTTTCCTTGTCCAGCGTGGCCAGCGCGCTGGCCAGCTCCTTGTCAATCCTGGACTTGACGGCATCCACCTCCTTGGTCTGCTTCTCCTGGGCCTTAGCCTTGGCCTCGGCAATGAGCTGCTGGGCCTCCTGGCGAGCCTCGCTGATCACCTGTACAGCCACAGATCAGATGCGAGTCTGTCGAGGCCAGTGCAACTAGTCTGCTGGGCGTCCTGGAGAGCTCGCTGATAACCTGCACATGTGCAGAGGTGTTGAGCTGCTGCTGCTGGCTCACTGTGGAGAAGGCACAAAGCAGCGCCGCAGCAACGGCCTGCTGACGGTCTCCTGATTACCTGCACAGCCATGCATAGAGGGCAGTCAGCATGAGCCGATATCTTCAAGAGTTGCTGCACCTCAGGGAAAACCCACGATTGTCTCACAGGCGCTCAGCACAAAGTGGCAGCAGTGTGCACTCCCCAACTCTAAACCCAGTGGGGTGAAAGATGCTCTTCTCTTCAGCAGTACCAGTGGCGGCGCAACAGGGTGGACACACGGCTGCTGAGCCGGGCGCAGCGTCAGCTTGGCTGTCAGCTGCTCTCGCTGACTCTTCATGGCGAGCAAGCACATGCTGCTGAACAGCCAGCAGCCAGCGCTGGCAAGAGCAGTCACGAGACAGTCACCTTTTCTGCCTGTTCCTGCAGGGAGTTGAGTTCGGTGGAGTTGTCCTTCACCGAGCCCAGCTTCTCGCGCAGGTCCTTGTCGCGCTTGTCCAGGGCCTGCAGCAAGTATGTTGGTGGCTCAGGGCACCAGTCACACTGTTGGGCAACTGTCAGGGCCGCACTAGGGACCAGCAGCAAACAGGAGGTGGCACGCAGCATGTCCCCCACCAAACTTCTACATGGTTCACCCAGCGACTCAGCGCGAGGAGGTGGTAGTCTTCAAGTCTCTGAGGCCCATGGCATCACCCCTCTGCTGGTGATCACAGGCCAGCCGCACAGGGTGAGACTATTACTGCCAGATACAAGCTCCCCACCATCCATCCCTCTCCGCCGCCCCATCCCTCTCCGCCGCCCCAAGACACAAGAGAAGAACAGCAGCGGTGAATGGCACGGGCAAAGTCACCTGGCCGACTGGGGTGAACCATGTCTTCTCAAGAAACACCATGCACAGGAGGAACTCGGTGGCCATGACAGGCAGGGTCAGGTTGAAGTCAAAGATCTTGCCGGCCTCGGCATGGGCAGGCAGCACGGCCAGAACGTTGACCATGGCAGCCAGGGCTGCAGGCTTGACCGCGGCAGCTAGCTCGATCCTCCTGCACGTGCAGGGGAATGGACTTAGAGGTCCTGTGCTGCAGGACATGGTCTGAGATGCTATCCCAGCCCTGCAGGCCCTGACTGGCGGTGAATGGTGTCAGGGGTGGTCCCAGCGCACCACTGACGAAGGTCCCCATGCAACACGCAGTTGCATGTCATCCCAGGGCAATCTGAGGCCATGCAACCCTGCATCTGCACACAGTGCAACATGCAGGGAAGGCCTGGCACAAGAGAGCTTCAGGGAGAGCTGTACCCAGGATAAGGGACCAGCAGCCACACAGATAGGCTGAGGCCTGCAGCACACCTGACTGCGTGCTGTGCGGCCCGGATCGGCCTTTGCCCAGCCCGCACTAGCACCACGCTCCTGGTGCTGCTCCGCCTGCAGCTGCAGGTGCCAGTCTGGAGGCCTGACCCTCGCAACAGCTGCTGTGCCATGGCCACCATGTCGACTGACAGCTGCTACACGCACGCCTGGCACAGCCTCTGGTCTTTAGGTCACAGGCTCATGTCATCAGGCAGGCTACGGAAGGTTTAGATCAGTAACGGACAGAGCAGCGCCATGGGCCGTGGGAAGGTGCGCAGTCTCGAGCCTGAGGTACTGTGCTGATCGCATCTTTGGCTACACATGCAAATGGCTGCCTCTGTCTGCAGAATAAGAAGGGAGGCAGAGGCAGGGGCAGGGGCAGGGGACACCACAATGGGCAAAGGCAGCAATCCCAGGGTGGAGTTGCAGACGATGGCTATGTGAACAGCACCTCGCCCGTGGAAGCCAACAACGAGGTGACTCTATGGCTGAACTGAGAGGTTGCTGATATTGCATCAACCCAAAACATGCATCGCTGAGCTATTCAACCCCCATTATTCGTCACCACACTGCAGCAGCCATACTCCAGCATTGCTCATTCTTGTGGGCCCCTCGTCCTCATGAAGAATGCCCGAGCTTTCCTGCTGGCAGTGACTGCAGAGTGCCTGGCACACAAGAGGCTCTAGCAGCCGCAGTGCTGCACTGCTCAGTGCCAATGTCACTGCAATCAGCTGCACGCCTGGGTGGCCCTGCCAACCCCTGGAAGCCTCCTTCCTTGAGAGCACCTCCTCAGTACTGCTCTCACTGCCCATACAAACTGCCCTGCAGCTCTTTGTGGAGTACTATCAGAAGCAGGGCGTGGTGCCAGAAGGGGAGTGGGACGCCTTCATGGCTGTGCTGCGCACCCAGCTGCCCACCACCTTCCGCATCAATGGCATGGGCAAGTTTGCGCAGGACCTGCGGGACAAGCTGGAGACCGACTTCCTGCGGACCTTCAGCGAGGGAGCCGTCAAGGTAAGGCTGGGCACGGCTAGGGACAGTGTTTTGCATTCCGAGCATGGCACCTCTGACCAAGCAATGGAGCCAGTCGAGTCAAGAGCCCTTTGGTGTTAGCAAGGCCAGTGCCCACAGCGGAGCCTGTGTGGCAAATGCTGTGCTCCGCCGTGCGAGGGCATCTGGTAGCTATGTCTGCCTTAGGGCAGCAGCCCTCAGGTCCCGTAACCCCAGTCCATGTCGTCTGCTGTATGTCGGCATGCTACGCTCGTGTGTCAAGTTTTGTGCTGACTGCTCGCATGCTGCACTGGGAATTGGAGATGCAGGTGCATAGCACTGGCACACAGCTCTTCAGAAGTGGCAACACAGGCTTGTTTGCTGGTGCAGTTGCAGGGCGAGGACCTGCAGCCCCCGCGTGCTCTGGGGTGGTACCCCAATCAGCTGGCCTGGCATCTGGCCTTCTCGCGCACGCAGCTGCGCAAGTCTCCGGCGCTGGCGCGCATCCACGAGCTGATCAAGCGCGAGAACGAGGCGGGGAGCATCACGCGGCAGGAGGCAGTGTCCATGGTGCCCCCCCTCTTTTTGGGGGTGGAGCCCCACCACATGGTGAGCCAGGCTTCCAAGCATGCGCCTGCCGCCTCTGCGGTCGGAGCCAGAACGTCCTGGAGGTGGCACGCGGCAGGCCAGGGGCTGCAGAATGCCACTGCATCCCAGCACTCCTGGCCGTGGAGTCACGCACACATGGTGAGGGCACAGCACCGGGGGTACAGACATGCCAGATTAAACAGATTGCGAGTGCTCATGCTGCTTGTGCAGATGAGAGGCCTCGGCCTGGCTGCCATGTGCTGGCACCTCAGCATTCCCTGGACTGCGCCCTGGCTAGGGAAGTCCGATGCCTGTGGTGGCTGCCGCGCAGGCCTGTCAGAGCACCTGGTGATCATGCTGTCGCTGTCCCTGGCACATCTGCCTGAGGGAGCTCACCAGCTTGACCCTGCTCAGGACACCAAGCTGCATCCACCTGGCCTGTCCCCCCTTGGTAGGGCAGGTGGCAGACAGAGGGGGCCCACCTGCATGCAGGTGCTGGACATGTGCGCTGCTCCAGGGAGCAAGACCGCCCAGATGATGGAGATGCAGCATGTGGACACCCTGATGCCCCAGGGTAAGCACCTGGCAAGCATTTTGACAGGAACGGAGAGGAAAAGCAGGTGCAGCGCAGAGAGAAGAGGGCAAAGCAAGGCAAGCACAGCAGCAGAGCGGTGCGCAGCCCAGTGAGCACCCTGCTGCACTTCCGATTTGAGCCTCCTGCGCCCCCGCTTCCAGGGGCAGTGGCCGACTACACTGCTGCACAGCTGCAGGATATTATATGGGAGTTTCTTCAGTCTCAGTGCGCCTGCGCCGGACTGCTGTAGAGCCTGCAGAGGCACCGCTACTAGGCTGATGCAACTGACTGACATCCTGGCTGCAGGCATTGTGGTTGCCAATGATGCGGACGGGCAGCGCTGCAACCTGCTGGCGCACCAGACCAAGCGCATCTGCAGCCCTGCACTCCTTGTGACCAACCACGATGCCACGCAGTACCCAGTCGTCTACGATCATGCCCTCAAGGTAGGTGATCATCCACTCTATGCTTCTTGGTGGCCTGGCTTGTGCCACCGTGCTTCCTGTCCAAGTCTTGCCCTGACCTGTCGCAAGCTGCTGCAGCCTTGACCTGTCGGCGGATGAACGTTGAGCTGACAGGAGTCCACCTCCCTTGTCAGGGCTTCCAGTGGAGACTTGGCTGGCGCAGGACTGATGGAGCTCTGGCTGAGCGTGCTCTGCCATTCTGTGCAGGGGCCGCTGCAGTTTGACCGCATTTTGTGCGACGTGCCATGCAGCGGGGATGGCACCCTCAGGAAGGCCCCAGACATCTGGAGGCGATGGACGCCGGGTGACCTGCCTGCTCTGGTGCAGGCAGAGACCTCTGTGTTGCCGGCATGTGCTTGCAATGACTTGTCCAGCTGTGGTTCAGATGGCAGCAGCTCTGGGTTTCCCTTTTGGTGCTGAGGGAGTCCAGCGATTCGAGCTGCCATCATCCTGCTGTGCCTGGCCCCTCCTGCCTCCATGAGGCCAGACTTGCTACTGCACGCAACAGGTGACAGCCGCTCCCGAGCTGCCAGCCTGCCCCACATCCTGTGAGCCCCAAGGGTCTCTGCTGCGTGGCTGCAGGGAATGGCAACGGGCTGCACCCCCTGCAGGTGCGCATTGCCCTGCACGCCTGTCACATGGTGAAGGTGGGTGGTCGAGTGGTGTACTCAACCTGCACCTTCAACCCCATCGAGGATGAAGCAGTGGTGGCAGAGGTGGGCCTGTCTCTGCTTTGTCTGCGGCAGCCTGCTTTCATCAGTCTCAGACATGTCTAAGATCAGAGTGATGCTGATGGGTAGCTCTGCCTGCCCATCGAGTGGCAGCCCTGGCTCATTGGCTTGTCACGTCCTGCAGCCCCACCAAACAACATTGCACAAGTACAGCGCGCATGGTGTACATCATCATGTGCATGGGGGCAGCTGCGGCGCGCTGAGGCTCCTTCCCCCTTCCGCAGTGGCAGCAGAAGTTGCTGGAGCGGGTCCGATGTATCAGCAGAGGCTGTCTCCATCAGTTGCTGGTCAGATTGCATGGGGGTGTCGCTCAGGTCTCGTGCCGCCGCCTGCAGGTGCTGCGTGCCAGCAAGGGGGCCATGCAGCTGCTGGACATGTCCAGTCACCTGCCCAGCCTGAAGCGGCTGCAGGGCATGAAGAAGTGGTATGGGCGGGACAAGCTGCGCTACTATGCCACCTGGGCAGAAGCCATGCAGGTCAGCCTGCAGGGTGGGGGGCCAGCAGCTACTCTGGGGCAGCAAGGCTTCTTTGGCGCCAGCAGTGCACAACCTGCTCATCCCTGCTCTTATATCACAGTCGAGAGACATCCAGCCTTTGATGAGCATATGGACATGCTGGGCTTCTTAGTGATGTAGCCTCAGACAGCAAGCTGCCCGTACTTGCTGTGCTTTACTTTGTAAGGGTCCCAGAACCTGCTGTCAACAACATGGTTGGAGATTTTGCAGTGCAATTTGCGCAGCCCTCCAGTTCACAAATGCTGCACATCCCTTTTGCCAAGACGCGCCTGGTCCATGCTGCAGCACGGCCCTCACAAGCTGCTGGAGAGCATGTTCCCTGACGCGGCATCTGACGCGCTCCCCCTGGAACGCTGCATGCGCATCCTGCCCCACCATGGCGACACGGGGGGCTTCTTCATTGGTGTACTGGAGAAGGTGGCCGAGATGCCCAGGGACATCCCCTACAGCAGGTGGGGGCAGCCTGTGCCCTGCCTGCGGGCCTCCAAATGTGTCCCAACCTTTCGATCAGAACCATGGCAGTATTGGGCGGAGTGCAGCAGAATCCAAGCAGCAGTGGTGCCCATGCAGGTGAAGCTGCAGGTGTACTGCATCTTGCTCTGGGTGTTGATCATCATGCCAAGGTTGCCAGTGGTGACAGATACCTGACGCTGGCAAGCAGAGGCTGCATCTGCTCACTCGATGTTTTACGGGGGCCCAGCTGGGCCTGGCCACACTCTGCTGTGCCGATCCATGTGTGCAGTGTTCCGACATCCATGCAGATACCAGCCAGCTGGGCCAGCTCAGCACGCTGGCGTCAAGCGGCCCAGGGCAGCAGTTGAGTCAGACGAAGCTGGGGCCACTGCTGAGGAAGGTGCGCAGATTGACAGTGGCGCTGGTTGCTCTACTCGGCAGACATCTCACTGGTCTGTGTATGGCACCGCCCCGTGGCCATGTGAGGCCGCACTGCTGCAGTGCGCTGTTGTCAGCGTACACATCAAGCCACTGTGTGAAGTCGCCCATGTGTCTCCCCTGAAGCGTCACCAGCCTCTTGGCATGCATGGATCTTATGGTGCTCTCAACCCTCTTGAGCATGGAGCGCGGCTGGTGCAGGGGCCGAGCCGGCCAACATCGATGCTGACATGGAGGCCTCTGCAGCGCCAGAAGTCGTGGCGGCAGTGGCAGATGAGGCCATGGAGGCTGCAGATGACACTGTGGAAGGCGCAGATGCTGCAGCAGGCGCCTCTGCTCGACCCAGCCCAGCTGTGGGCACTGCTGTTGCCTTTGGTGCCAAGGAGCCTGGCACCGCCAAACTGGCAGGTACCAAGCGCCCGCTGTCGCCCAGCCATGAGCCGGGCGGGGGGGCTGCAGAGGCACTGGCAGCTGCTGGGGCAGCGGCAGAGGCAAAGGCAGGGGGGAGGGCTGCTGCCATGCAAGACGGTGGGTTGCATGTCCCCGCAGGCTATGGCCTGTCTGCCAAGCGCCCCGTGCTTGCTGGCAGTGCCTCCGCTGCTGCTGCTGTCGCCCCCACAGGAGATGCAGCCAGCCCCAGAGGCCTGCCAGGTGGGGCGGCTCCACTGACAGCGTTATCGTGTGGTAGCACGAAACATGCAGTGTGCACAGCAGAAGCTGCTCTGCTCATAGCTGCTCTGCTCCTTCCCAGCCAGACATGTGCTGATGTTATCACATGTCTCAAGGCATCTCCCATCAGACCCACTGCCCAAGGCACATGTGAGCAGTCCCCCGCACGCTGCAGTCAGGGCTGTCTGTTCTGCGGCCCAGGGCAGCATCTCTTGCCCCCTCTTGCCCCGCTCTCAACACACATGCGCAGCTCAGGTGCAAGCAGATGCTGGCCGCCCCGCCCTGCAGGCGGCGGCATGCCAGTCTGGGGCGTGCGAGGGGGAGGGGGTCGTGGTCGTCAGGACGGACACGGGGCTGGCAAGCACAAGGGACTGGACCCTGTGGTGCCCTTCACAGACGAGGAGACGCTGCAGAGCATCCAGGACTTTTATGGCCTGCTGCCAGAGTTCCCTCTGTGGGAGCAGATGATCCACAGGTCCGACTTGTGCCTGGAGTGCCCTGCCCATGGGGCCCAGTCATGCCTGGTGATGCACAGGTGCTCCCTGTGATGCACGGGGAGGCTGGTGGCGCGGACTGCCAGGTGGGCAGACAACCCACAGGTGACGCACTGCCTGCCTAGGGGCCAGTTCATGGGCAGCGCATGCTCCACACACCCTAGACTGCAGCAGCTGTGTTGTTGTGATGCCCTTGACATCCTGAGTGTGGGGCGCACTCCAGGGCCACTGCTCAGGCCTCTACGGGGAGACAAGACCACGTCTGAAGCTTACAAGCGGCTCTTCAGCGCTGCGCATCACGCTGACCGGCCTCTGCCTTTGAGCCACCACCAGAAACCTTTGCCCTGCGGGTTCATAGAGGAGGGTGGCCATCATCCTAGCTGGCTTGGCCATCATCCTAGCTGGCTTGCCCAGTGTCCATTGCTCGCACGTCAGACCTGACCACACACGGGTTTTGCGGGTCCATGGCTGAGCCCTACTGACTGCCTGCCATCAGCCTGGCCGCCATGCAGTGTCCACTGCACTGGCGCTGCCTGCAGGTCCATGGAGGATGGGGGCAAGGGCCCCAAGCGTCTGTATCTGGTGTCTTCCGGTGTGCGCCGCCTGCTGCTCAACGATGTCCGTGAGGCGCTCAAGGTCACCATGACCGGCCTCAAGCTGTTTGAGCGCCAGGAGGTCCGGGTGAGTCAGCTTCCATTGCTGCCTGAGTGGCCTGTCTGGGCTTTGTGGGTGACTGGCTTCGTGGGTGTTGTGGTGTCTGGGCTGTGTAGGCGCCCTGGTGACTGGCAGGGGTTTCCAAGCATACAGGAGGCCGGGGTTCGCCGGGAGAAGCGGCGCAGGAGCTGCCTGGCCAGCTCAGGGTTGGGGTTCCCCCAGCAGATCAGTGCTGGCACTGGCAGGTTGTGAGCACAAGCTGGCCAGGCAGCTCCTGCGCCGCCCTTCCTGGGCTGTGCCAGAGGGTGCTGCTGGGCACCAACCCCGAGGTCAGCACCGGGCAGGCAGTGGCACTCCCTCAAGGGGTGCTCTGCTGTCTGTAGTCGGGTGGCTCCAATCTCTGTAGGGAAGGACATGAACAGTCTGACCTGGTTGTCCTCAGGACAGGAATGCCCACCTGTCACATGGCTGCCATGTTGACAAAGGCAGGCCCCTCGCGTGTTCAGTGAGACTAGGGACAGCATCAAGATGGCAGCAGTCTGCTGTGGCCCCAGGCGACGAGCTCAGTCTGTGTGTCTGCAGGACGAGCAAATGGCTTGCCGATACCGCCTGGTTCAGGACGGAGTGCCGGCCATCCTGCCCTACATCACCAAGCAGCTGCTGCAGCCGACGGTGGACGAGTTCCTTGCGCTGGTGCAAGAGCGCTACATGGTGCTGCCCTGGGAGGTGCGGGAGCGGGCTCATCAGGTGGGGGGGCGGGTGGAGCCTGCAACGACGCTGCTGCAGGTAGACTGCAGGCTCTGTGTTGCCGGTGGAGGTTTGGAAGGCTGTAGCATGAAGGTGCAGTTGCAGGCCAGCTGCTGTGCTGCACTTGCAAGTGCTGCAGCATGCTCATTGGGGCAAAGGGTGTGGTTGCAAGACGCTGCTGTGGGTGAGCTGTGGCGTCCATGATGCCCTGCAAGGTCTGCACGCCCATGGGTGGGGGCCTCACCCCTCGGCTTGGGGGTGTGTCACGTTCTTGTTGGCCAGCTCAGCAGATGCGGTGGAATTTCAATTTGTGCCTCACGCCACAGCACAGCAGGAAGGGAGCAGCAGTAGTGGTGCAGGAGCCATGCGTCCTGCTCTGAACGTGAGTACTGCCGTGCTGCCCCTGGCGGGATGGCCCTTGGTCAGCCTGCTGGAACAGGCCGCCCTGGCTACCTGCAAATGCTCCCCTGCAAGCAGGACTCGTGGGCAGCCCATTGGCAGGACATGCATGATCTGGCCAAATCCTGACCAACATCTTTGGCTGCAGGTCGGCAGAGAGCAGCAGGCAGTAGACCAAAACATTGCAGCAGGTCCTGCAGCAGGCAGTGAACATGTTTTGGACGCCGCAGAGGCGCCTGCAGGTGGGCCCAGTCACGGCACCTCCAGCCAGCAGTGATCACCCAACCCATGTGTTGCTGGGATCGCTGAAGTGGGCCCACTTGGTGCTTGTGAAGGGGAGCCTTGCAGGAACAAGTGCGCAAGACCTGCACCTCACAGTTGTTCGCCTGGCATGCAGGTGCACCAGCAGAAGTAGCACCAGAGGCCGCGCCCGCAGCACCTGGAGCAGCTGACGAGGCTGCAGGCAGTGATCAGCCCCCCGCAGCAGACCAGCCGCTTCTCCAGCCGGAGGCAGAGGCAGAGGTGGAAGACGGCAAGGGCAAGGGCAAGGGGGCGAGGAAGCCCCAGAAGCCACGGCCAGAGCCCCAGGACCCTGCCACGCTGACTCAGCTCAAACAGCTGCGCCTGGGCTGCTGTGTTGTCATGCTGAGGTGAGTCACAGTCCATGCCGCAGCAAGTGCAGGTGTTGCAGCACCATGGCTGCTGCATCATCATGGCCACCTTGGGCTGGGCAGCATGCCTGTCAACAACAGTCGATCAGCTGTCATCATGCAGCCAATGCCATGAAATGGAGGCCACTTGAGCAGTGACAGTAGAGGCACGGTGCAGGCAGGCATCAGCCATCAGCAGCACAGGGCGTCCAGTGCAGATGCTGGCTGCCCCATCTGAGTGTCCAGCCCCTGCTCATTGCCCTGCAGCAACCACCTCTGGGCTGGCTGGCGCCCCTCCTCAGCTTGCTGTCAGTGTGGCATGCAGGGAGGAGGATGCCACAGCTCTGGGTCTGGGCAGCACACGCAAAGCAGAGGACGCCTGTGCTGCACATGCCCCCTTAGCAATTGCAGCCTGGAAGGGCAGGGGATCCCTCAGTGTGCTCGTCAGCAAAGGTATGCGTTTGAGGTCATCCACTGACGTTCTGCTTAACTGCGACTCAAGGGCGTTGCGTCCAGCTCAGTGGCATTGCGGCCAGCTCAGGGCTGTGCCAGGAGCAGTCAGCTGCACATGGCTCCCAAACAGATAGCCGGCCAGCAGGGTTGTCGAGACCTATGCTGACACCCCATGCATCTGCACCACAGGGGAGTGCGCACAGGTTGCAGAGCGTCTGTTGGCCGCCAGGAAACGCCGGCCTGCCAGCAGTGCTGTGCCCAACCCCGCTGCCGCTCCATTTGAGGGTGCCATGGACCACATCGAGGCAGATGGCATTGGCAAGAGTGCATGAGCCGAGGCCAACACTCAGCTGTTGCAGCGCAAAACCGCGCCGTGCATCTTCAGAACATCTTGCAGCTCCTGTGCATCCCCAGCCTTGTTGTGTGCCTCCCACGCTTACTGTCACGACCCTGGAAAGCTTGAGCTTAAATTGTCTTGCCTGTAACACTAAGCAGCCTTGGCAGTGGGTGTCGCTCATGTGGAGGGGGGACATTGGCATCGCACGACAGTTTGGGGCCTCACAAGTCTTTCATATATAAGGGAAAAGAATCAGCTGTAGCAGCAACGCTGGGACAGATGGGTCATAGGGGGTACAGACATCGGATAATCATACACAATGCAGATTAGCATGGGCTGGTCTAATAAAGACGATGGAGGACGTATCCCACCATCAGCTCCAAAGACTCCTTGGCAGGGGATGGTCGCAGAGACCTAAGGGCGTTGAGCGCCTGCATGCACAGAGCTAAGCGCTCTACATGCTTTCCTTTTGAACATCAGCAAGTGCCTGCATGCCTTTTCCGATGAACTGCATGTACACATCTGCACCTGCTGTAGTCTGTCAGTTGTCTATCTACAGGCTGGAGGGTCTGCCAGCGTCTGCTGCCTGGGGGGGCTCAACAGGCAGATGGGCAGTGCAATGAACACGAACAGTGCGATACCACTGCATGCATGCAGGCTCTGGCACAGGCTTGGGCTCAGCACACCCTGCTGCCCCTCGCAGTGCGCTCTACTCACATGCTGTGCCCTTGCATCTTCCCGAACTCCATGCACATAATGGTGCAGGAACCCACATGCAGCAGCTAAAACCCCCCCCACCCCCCTCTCCATTCATCCCTGCAGGTTGATGTGAGCCCCCAACTCCCAGCTTTGTCAAATCAGCATCTTGCGGAGCACTTAGCTGGCCTGGCAAGCGGCAGCATCAGCGAGGCGCTTCAGCAGAGCCGGCTGCTCCTGGGGTCCAGCTGGGCTGGCCCACGCACATGCAGCCTCAGGCAGCTTGCAGCAGATTCTTGCAAAGCATAGTCGGCCAGATAAGAACATTCAAAAATCCTCACCAAGTCTGCCTCTTGCTGGGCCAGCGCCTTGGCATCTGCCAGGCCCCCGCTCTGCTTGACCAGGTCTATGGCCCTCTGCAGGCCCCCAGCCTCCTGGAAGTCGCTGTCCACTAGCGCAGCCAGCTCAGAGCTGTCCGGGCTTTGCAGCGCAAACAGAACTGGCCCTGTTATGTTGCCGCTGGCCAGGTCCTGGCCCTGCAGGGGTCAGGGAGGGGCAGATGTGTCAGAGGCTCCAGGGGCAGAATGCAGGAGATATTGTGCAAAGCAGTGGCCAGATGACACGCAGGTCATGGGCACCCACGCCCATCTGCGGCTTGCCCAGCTGCTCCTAGTCGGCCCATCTAGTTGCAGTGCACGCTCCAGCAAGCAGACTGGTCAGATCAGCGACAGCCCAGCTTACGCTTGCGCATTCCTGCAGAAAGCACCTTGACAGCATCCATTTGCAGCCTGCCCATCAGCATGCAGAGGACTTCAGCATTCAACCTCAGCCTGCCCACAACCATGCTACAAGCTCAACAGCACCTACCTGTGGCTTGCCCAGCACAGGTGATGATATGGCATGCAGACACGCTCAACAGCATGCATTTGCACTTGACAGCACCCACTTGCGGCTTGCCCAGCTGCTCCTCAGTCTGCGTGAAGTCCAGGATGTCATCGATGTACTGAAAGGCCAGCCCCAGGTGGCGTCCATAATCCCACATCTGCCCCTTGACTTCTGTGCTGCACCCGCTGAAGACGGCCGCCGCCTTGCAGCTGGCTGCTATGAGAGAGGCTGTCTTGTAGAAACTCTTATCTGAGTACTCCTACAGTCAAGGCACCAAACCAGTGTATGATGTGATGTCAAGACTTCAGGGCAGCCTGCAGATCTGCTTGCATTGTGAGAGGCCCTTCACTGCTCTAGCACGCCACTGGGCTGGCCCAGTGTGCAAAAGCATGCACGTCAGGGCAAGTCTTGATGTTGAAATGCAGGAAGAAACCGCAGCATAGCAAAGCCTGAGTGCAGCCAAGAACTGGGTGCAGGGCCAGCAGGGCTACTGACCTGCAGGGTGATGCTGGTGTCAAACAGCTTCCCCGCCTGGCTGATCTCGCCGTTCGCAAAGTCTGCAATGACCTGGCTAATTAGTTTGATGACCTGCGGCAGGTGCAGTAGAGCAGTGAGAGGGGGTACCACCTAGAATTGAGCCCAGGCACGCAGTTGATGCAGACGTCAGGTCTGCACAGTCTCAAAGATGACTGAGAGCTCAAGACGGTGTGCTGGCTGCCATTGCAGCCTACCTCAAGGTTATCTAGGTTGGCCAGGAACCATGAGGACTGGGCAAAAAGGAAGTCGCCTGTCAGGACTGCTATTCTGGTGCCAAAAATTTTGTTCACTGTGGACTTCCCTGCAGGCAGGGCAGGAGGTCTTGCCTCAGCCAAGCCCAGACAGCGTTGCCCCCAGCCTGTGACAGCTGTGCATTTGTTGCCCCATGAGCAGCCCGTTAGTACAGGCAGCATGCTGCGCATCCTCGGAGTATGTCAGAGAACCAAAGGACTGCAGAAGGCCTGCCATGCTCAAGGCAGAGCAGCTCAAAAGCTGAGGAGGCAGCCCTGCCTGCCTGCAGGTCAACGTCAGATTGCGTCCCCACTTGGACTGCAGCCCAGCTCAGCGGCCTCACCTCTCCTAGTGTTGCACTCGTCAAGAACATCATCATGGACAAGGCTGGCAGTGTGGATCATTTCTGTGATCTCAGCCAGGCGCCTGTGCCTGGGCACGATATCCCTACAGGCAAATCCAAGGAAGTTAACAACAAATGGGCACAGGCAAGCAGCTGTTTATGCAGACAGACATGTTCTGCTTGCAGCACACCACTGGGCCAAGCATCTTAGGCCTGCGCCGGTCACCGCATGCTGATGCTGGTGCCTCAGACGTCAGAGACTGCTGCTGACTTTGAGCTTGAAGGGCAGGCAGCAGGCTGCAGAGCAGAGCACCAAGCCCAAAACTCACGAGTGGTGCATGAGCTCGGAGGTGGCCCGCGCTACCAGGAACACAAGCGCAGGCCGCAGCTTCTTGCCGCCCGCGCCAAAGATCTGCTCTGCGGCCTGAACCAGCAGTTTGTTGCGCCCACCCACAATGTCGCGCAGATTGGCGTTCATGAGGTCCATGTCCGCCTGCAACAGAGTAAGGCTGATGGGGCTGGTGGCTGGTGCTTGGTGGGCAACCCTGAAATCTTTTAGTGTTGAGCAGGCTTCAGATCTACACCTGGTGCTGACTGCGCTGCACTGCATCACAATGCCAGTCAGTGTACTGGGCTGCAGGCCATTGGCCTCCCCCAGCACTGTGCTCAGACTCAAATGATACAGCCTCCAAGTCCTGCAGGGGATGGTTGGTGGGACACATCCTACAAGACCTCAGCTGCAGCAGGCTGTTTCCTGACAAACTCTGGAAGGTCACAGATAGGCCAGGGCACAGACAACACACAATGGCCACACTCTTACCCCGCTGCTTTGCAAACTCTTCAGAGGTCGTGGTCAGGCAGTAACGTGACGCACAGCTGAAGCGGCGGCAGCAACAGCACCAGAGCCATCCCATGCAGCAGTAAGGGAGGCATCTCCCAAAGCAGTCACAGGCAAACCACATTCGCTGCCTGTTTGTGTGACCCCTCAAGGTTGCCTGTCCTTGTTCTGAAGAGGGCAGGTTGCAGCACAAGACCACATGTGCTGACATGTCCTCAGGCGCACCTGCACTGGGGCCAGAATCTGGCTAATAGGCACGCTGTTGAGCGGTGGCATGGAGCCATTGGCCGCTCCACTGGACAGCTGCGCGGCCAGCTGCGTGACGTGGCTGGCATCAAAGTGGTCCTCCTCTGCGTCATCGGAGTCTGTGCTGCCACGTGAGGTAACGGCTTCCCGCGCTGGCGCCGCCACACCAGGCGCAGCCAAGGCCCTGCTTCTGCGCTTGATATGCTGGGGGTGGTCATGGGGTAGGTCTGTCAGGGCATGGCTCTGCAGGTGGCTCTGCTTGAGCACATGTGTGTTTTGGAAGCTGGTGCGCGATGCATTGTTTTGCTGTTTTGAGACTGAGGTCCCGGAGTTGTTGAGCCCTTTCAGGGAGTGGCCAGTGACACGGGCCCTGATGTTCTTGCCCACGCTTGTGCGAATGAAATCTGGGAACGCCATGCCAAGCTACAGGTTCGGCCCGAAACAGCCTGAACAATGCAACTTGCTGCAGGGCGCCGCAAGCGTCTCAGAAGACGTGGCTGCAAAATGTTGCAGGGTGACAGATAGGGTAAGCTCTGTCATCGAAAAAGCCCTCGAGCCAGTGTGGCGCATACGCTGACAAACTCAGGAATGGGCAAAGCTGGGCACTAGAACACACAAAATATAGATCTAGTGCAGTTGGTGTCAGTCTGGCAGCTGTTCATCATGCGGGACGCTCTGCTGTGCCGCCCGCTTGGCCTGCAGCTTTTCTCTCTGCAACTGGTCCTCCACGAGGTCTGTCGCCTGGTCACCACCTACAAAGCAGCAATCGACCAGGTGGCAAGGCACATTCCTGGCAGTGGCTCACGCGCAGCAACATGTCAAGCAGTAGGGAGCTGCCAAGGAGCCACAGGGCCAGGGCATACAAGGCAGAGGACCCCTTGAAATGAACCACACTACTCCATCACATGAGACTTGGAGCCACCATGCAGCCCTCCTCGCCTGCCGCATGCTGTTGGCGTCGGTCCAGCAGCCGCTGGCGGCGCAGCTCATGCCTGCTCAGCCTCCCTGGGCTGACACTGTGCTGGCCCCTGCCTGAGGCGTCAGACTCGTCAACCATGCTGGTGAGGTCAAAGGGATCCCCCAGCAATTGGAGCTCTGCCGCAGAGCTGCCTGCACTCATGACAGGGGCAGGACTGGCTGCAGCATGGTGTCTGGCCTTTGAAAGCACTTCCACAGGCAGGAAGGACAGGAGCTCAACTGGGTTTGCTCACGCAGGCCAGCAGGAAAAGAAAACTCACCTCCAGCAGGCAAGTCCTCGTGCTGTCTGGTGTGCTCCCAGGCAGGGTGGCCCCACTCAGCCTGCTTCTGTGGAGGCTGATTGGCATCCTGCTGTGGCTGAGTTCTGTGCAGAAATGGGTCCTGGGCATCCTGCTCAGCCTCTGACAGCATCCGTGGGGTTGGAGCCAGGTCCATCTGCTGTGCCAGCCTGCAGCAGTCTCAGCAGCACTGGCTGAAGCCGCCCTGCCACGCTCCAGCTCCAGCTGGTGCTACAGATGGTTGGCCTGATGTGCATTTCAAGCCCACACTATGTACAGAGCACGTAAGCTGTGCTTCGTCAGCAGCACGCTGCAAGGGCAAAACCGGACCAGAGGCATGCCTTTGCCAGCATATGACTATACTCTCTCAGGCAGCAGCAATTGCGCAGTCACAGCTGGCCGCAGGTCTGAGCAGCCCTCGTGCCACGATGCCATGCCATGTGCCTGGGAACACACCATGGCTTGCCTGAGGAGAGGGTGCATGGGATCACGAGCAGCCAGCTGGGCTCTGAACTCAGCGCCTAGCATAGAAGAAGAGTCCCCTTAGAACAAAACAAAAAGAAGTAACCAAAGGTGACTTCTGATGTTGCGTCTACCTAGTGGACTGCTGGTCAGGGCCATGCCTGACATGCATGCCGCAGCGTTGGCTTCCGAGAATGGGGCCAGGGTGGTTGCGGCCCACCCTCCTACGATTACTCCAATAGCTTTGACAGACCTGCACGGCTGGAAGTGAAGTCTGAGCGCATAGCAGGCAGGGTGCACTGCCAGTGGTGAGCAGGGGCTTGCAGACTGGCAAGTGCTGACCTTTGCACGGGCATCCTCCACCACAGTAGGCCTGTGGGGGAGGTAGCCAGCAAGTTGAGAAGAGAACACATCGAGACCTGCAAAATGCTCTGCTGAGCTGGACGCACCTGCAAGTGTAGCGCCCCCTAAGGTCCAAGTGATTTTCCTCTCAAGGCTCACTGCAAGGCATGCTGTGCGATGTAAGCATGTGTGTTGCTGTGCATCAGCGGTGTGGGGGCCAGATGGCTTTCATTGCGCAGCACTCACATGCAAAGCATCTCTGCATGGGCACCCGATCCTCGGCCCGTGGCTTATAAGGCAGCCTCTTTGCCAGCTCCACGGTGACATCCCCAGCTTCAAGCAGGCACTTGCGCTGCTGATCATTCAAGTGGACAGCTCGAGACATGCTGATGCTCTAGATCAGGGCCTTGGTTGTGCTTGAATTGACCATGTTCATTCAAGACCTAATAGCACCTGTCATATGTAAGCCTGCACGATGTTGTCATAGTACACCATAGGCCTGGGTTAGATTGCTGACATGCAGTGCAAGTCCCTTATGGTCCCGCCAATGTCCATCTGGGTGAAGCCCTGTCGCAACACACTGTCCTTTGCTCAGGAACACGATGACCCAGCTGGTGTGCTATTATATCAGACAATATTGGTATTGCAGTGCAGGCACCTCATGAACAGGGAGACCCCCTGCAGACTTCCTGCAAACTTGGACAATGGATGTTGCTGCACCACAGCCGTGGCTGTGGAATTCTTTCAAATGATTAATGCCTGACATTGAGATTGTTCAGGCTTCAAGACTGCTCACAGTGGGCACAGCAGGATAGGTGAGCTAGCCTGCCAGTGCTGCATATTGATTGGTACTGTTTGTGGAAGTTCAGAGGAGGCCCAAGGAGGTTGATAATGCTATGCAGAGGTGTTTTTCTCGGAAGCAAACCAATGAAGTGCTCTGAGCATAGCAGAGCAGGCATGAGGCTCTCACAAGTCCTTGAGTTGGGGAAGCTGGGTTCATGGCCTGGGGATGATTAGGGAATTGGCTGCACTGTGAGCACCCTGAGTGGTGCTCCCTCCAGGGTTTGCAAGGGGCCTGACATTCACTCCTGCCAGGGGCTGGGGTCCTTTTTACAACATTGAAGCTTGTCGTCAGATGCAAAACTGTGCGCAGGGGCCTGCAGGCAGCACCCAAACAGCGTGACTGCCAGGCTCTGCATGCTGCACAGCGAGTCAGCTATCAAACGACTGACCTTCAATCCTTGGCGCGTCCAGCGCTTCACCAGCTTGTCCTCTATCTTGCGCACCTGTGAAATATACTAAGAAGGACTCAGGCCATAGAGGCAAGCAAGGAATGGCCTCACCACGAAAGGATGTCGCAGCAGAATGGGGGTGAGCATCCAGCGAGGAGCTCACCAGCTGCACCATCTGTGGCTCCCCTTTTACAGCCAGGGGAGCAGGCCTGATGGTGAGCAGCCCATGACGGTTGCCATACACAACATCAGTCAGATACCTGTCCCCAATCATGACGAGCTCACTGGCTGAGCACCTGCAGGATGCAGTGCATTCTTGGGTGCAGCAGCGGTAGGGAGCATAGGCGCCTCCCTGCGGGAACGATCAAGTACATCATAACAGCACATTCAAGGCTGAGCAAGGGTGCTGCAGATGAGTAAGCTTCAAGCAAAGACGCTTACCCGAAGTGTCGTTCAAGGTCCTCTACATCGCCAGCAGGCTTCTTGGTTGAGTGGCGCAACACCTGAATTCCCAGCGCTGTCTCCAGCTTGGCAGCCTCGGTGCCTGCAGGGCAGCCTGCAAGCTTGCTGCTTACTGCATTACTGGAAAAGGTGCATTGGTCTGGCTGTTCACTTGGATTCAGCAACAAACAAAAGCCCAGCAAGCAGATGTTCAAGATGTGCACCTGGAAGGAGGGTGCTAAGCAGCAGCAGGCTGCCCCTACAGCACCGCTGACGCAATCTGGCACCAGGCGCTGGTGCACTTGGTCTGTCAAACACCGGTCAGGGACCTGCCCACCGTCGGGGTCGAACTGCTGCAGGCCAGCAGAGTTGCTGAGCAGCACCAGATGTCCGCTGAACGCCTCCTGACACTGTTGCATGCTGCGCTGCAAGGGTGAGTGGACCGACAGGATGTAGGGCTCGGTCATGGTGTTGTCCTTGTCAAACACGCACCCCTTGAAGCCGATCGCGCGGAGCGCCTGCCAGTCAATCCAACGGATGTCTGGCACGCTCATGTGGGGCACTGCCAGTGCTTCGTGGCCCTGCACATGACCAGAGTGCCATTTTCAGCGTGCATGTAGACTGCGAGCGGGGCCTGGCAACAGCACTGCATCTGTGCGTGTCAACATGTGTTGTGCATGCAAAGGCGCCAGAGGAGCTTGGAAGCGCACTGCAGCTGTGCACAGGTTGATTGGCCAGGTGGGATGCTCAGACTGTGCATGGCAGTGACCAGAGGAGCCTGGCAGTCCAAGTGTGAGCCAGAGTGTGGCTGTTGCCAACCCAATGAGTGGGCTCACTGCGAGGATGTACAGGAACAAGCGGATGCCATCAGCATTGAAGCTCTGCCCCAGCTGCTGCCACCACTTCATTCTCTTCTTCTGCAGGCGACGTCGTGGTGACTCAGGTAACCCCTGCTGAGCTGACAAGCACAAAGCACAATCTCTGCTGGAGGCGGACCATGTCTGTCGAGGCCTGGACAGAAGCAAACCTGCAGGTGTGCCGGCGCAATGCTGTGTGCTGCACCTGCAGTCATAAGCATCAAATCATGGACTGCAGACCCGCAATCAATGTAGCTTGCCAGCCAACCCACTCTGCGGGCCCTGCACTGGTTGTTGTTGAGCTGTCTGAACACCAGGCTGCTGTGGCCCTTCAGCATGACTGCTTCTTGCAGCTACAGCAGTCTAGTATTGCTGCATGCTGCTTTTTGTTGGCAGCTGCTTTATTGGCTCCAGTGCAGCAGAGCAGGAAGTTTCCACGTTCCTTCTTTTTCAAAACAGGCTGAACTTTCTCTGTCAGCTCAGCGACCCGCAAGCTCTTGACTGTGCAGCAACGGGCTGGACCTCTACCGGGCTGCCGGGAGGAGCGCCCTGTCTACCCGCCCGTTGCTTTGTCTTGCGTAATCGTTGCATGCTGTGGCATCGTGTAAGCAGGAGGTCTGGCCAGATTCCAGGCTTGTCGCCCTTGCAGAAGCGGCACAGCTGGCAGGGGCCAGCCCACCGTTCTGCAATGATGCCTAGAAAGACCCATACATGGACGAGACCAACCACCACAGGGGCAGAGGCAAAGGCGCAAGGTGCCAGCTGTGCTCCAGCATGCAGGCTGTTGTTGCCAAGGGCATCAGGTGAAGCCGCGTGTGTTGCACCCTGCAGAGCCAGCAGCAGCAAATGTCAGCCAGGCGCAACTCAGGCCAGCATCAGCAGCATCAAATCCCCGGGCAAATCCTCTACGCAGAGCCGGGAGCCACAGGCAGCCTAGTCTGCCCCAGCTGACCAAGTCAGCTGGCTACGTCAGTCATGGGCGCTCAAAGCTGGTCAGGGTGTCCACCCCAAGCGCAGCGCCTGGCACTCCATTGCAGAGCGCGCTCTGCAGAGCAGCCCCAGTGGTCAAGCCTGTGAGCTGTGGACCCCTCCAGAAGGCAGGCCTGCCTGAACAGGCGGCAGCGCCTGCTGCAGCAGCAGCTGGACTGGCGGCTGCTGCTGTGAGTGCAGGTCCAGCGGCGCCAGCTGCAGATGCAGAGGCTGCGATGCAGAGGCGGCTGGTCCGGCAGGGGAGGCACAAGCTGGTGCAGTCTGCAGGCCAGTCTACCGCTGCTGACCCTGCTCAGAGGGCTGCTGCTGGCAGCAGACCGTCGCAACAGGGGCAGAAGCGCGCTCTGGCCCACGCAGTACAGCAGCAGGGCGCCCAGCAGCGCAAGAGGAGCAAGGTCTGGGTGAACCCTGCTCCCAGCAGTGCAGGGCCAGTTGGCGGCAGCGCGCAGCCCAAGTTGGTCCAGGCTGCACCTGCTGCTGCTCACCCTCTGCCGTGCTACATCAAGGGCAGGCATGGGTTGCAACTCACCAGAGTCTCAGACGGGCAGGCTGCTGCCACCCCGCAGCGCGGGCTGAAGCTGCGCCCTGCCCCCACACCAGGCAGCAGTGCTGCTGGCACCCTCACATCGACGGCAAGGGCGCTGCTGCAGGCCCGCGCTGCCAGGCCGCGCAGGCGGCTGACTGTCCAAACTGCAGCGCGGGGCCCTGTGCTGCAGCCAGTGCCAGCCCAGCAGGCTGCAGGCAGCAGCAGGGCTCCCAGGAGGGATGCTGCCAAGCTGCAGCGCATCGACGGCATGCTGTATCGCTTGTCAGGCGTGGGCAAGGGGAGGAAGCTGCAGCGGCAGGTGTCCAGCCCCAAGGCGGCTGCCCCAGCAAGCAACACAGCTGCTGTTGCTGCTGACGCAGGATTGCATAAGTTCGTGGCAAAGACACCTGTGAGCTGGCGGCATGACCCATCCTCTGGGAAGAATTCTTCTTATGGCCAACAGCACAGTTTGCATGAGGCTGTGTACAGCTCATACAGCTCACCTCACCCCAGCTGCTTGCAAACCTGCATGGCTTGACTTTGTGCAGTTACCACCAACCCCATTCATTGCCCTGCGCGCTGAATCGTCGTGCAGGCGAAAGCTGTTCTGGTCAGGCCCAGATCAGGCGAGCTGGCTGGCCCCAGATCCGCACAGCCAGCCAGTGCAGCTGCGCGCGCACAGGCCCTGAGGCTTAAGGCTCTGAATGCGCCGGTCAGGCCCCGAACACACCTGCCAGGAGCCTCGCATGGCAGCGCTGCGGATCAACAGGGCCAAGGGCACCACCAGTGCCTGGTGTTCTGCCAGTGAGCCAGAACCTCTGTGTGACTTCTAGCACTGTTGCATATCAGCACTGTGCTCAGCGTTGAGTCTGTCGTGCTCTGAGGGCGCAAAGTAAGATCCGGAGCTATATGCTGTCTCAAATGGTGGTGATGGTCACCTGCAGGACGGGCAGGTGTGAGGCTCAGGCCAAGGGGAGATGCCAGCTGGGGCATGATCCCACCAAGGTGGCTGTCTGCCAGCGATGGCTGCTCGGCAACTGCAACACGGTGGCCTGCCCCCTGCAGCACAGCAGGTGTCCTGAGGTCATGCCAGTCTGCACCTTCTTCCTCCAGGTAAGCCGGGGCTCACGGCTGTCAATTGATATGGGGTTGATCACCAGCGGTGAGCCAGCTTTTCTGTCATGCTGTTGAAAATGGAGCTGCAGTCATGGATCCAGAACTCATGCTGAGCAGCCAGTGGCCAGGGCAGGGGCGTGGCACTGGAAGTTGTCTCGCGTGCGGAGTCATGCTGGGTCTGGAGTCATGCTGAGCAGCTCATGCTTGTGCAGGGGATGTGCACAAATGAACAGTGCCCTTATGCGCATGTCAATGTGGACCCGGCAGCGCCAATCTGTCAGGACTTTGTGCGGGGGCACTGCCCACGGGGCACTGCCTGCCCACGCAGGCACATGACCCCCAGAATGATCCGTGCCAGCAAGATGCTTGCTGCCAAGCGGCTGGTGAGCAGACGGCAGATCTGCAGCTGTGCAGGTCACTGCGTGGTGCTTTCTTCAGTGTTTGCTGTGTTTGAGGCCACCCCTGGCATCATCGGTGAGATTCCCAGCGGCAGCTGCAGATGACAGTGGATGTGTCTTGCTTAATCGCTGTCTGGTGTTGTCCTTGTGGTTTGTGCACACAAACACTTGGTGAACGCCACCCTGGCAGCTGCAGCATTCCAGGATTGGTGCGTCTTGGTTTGCAGCTGTTTGTGTTGTCCATGCTCTTGTGTCATCATCCTTTGGTTGGAACATTACGGGCAGCTGCAGCCCTCCCAGTGCAGTCCGCATGGCTTTGCGGCGTTTGATATGGCGACGTCCTTGTATTTGTGTCATGCTTTGCTGATGCTCTGGTTAGCTGCCAGCGCTCCCTCAAGCTCTGTGCAGGCACCCTCTGCGCCGCTTTCAGACAGAGATCAGACCCCTCAGCCGCTTCTGTCAATGCCATCAGTGGATCCTGGAAGTGCCAGCTTGTTGCCTGCAGTCCTCAGGGAGTTTTCTGCTGCCCTGTGATTGCCATGATATGCAAGCGCTGTAATCGCTACTCAACAGATTCAAAGGTTGGCTCAATGATATAGGTCAGTCTGGCCATGTGTCCAGGCCCAAGGAATCTCAAGTCTCGATAGCGTCGAGACCTTTGTTAAACCTGCATGAATGAGCCTCTGCTGCCCCAGCATCAGGAACATGGCCGGTCGCCATCTGAGTCCCGACATGCCAGTGACGATCTGGACAGGCTGGTGAAGCCTGCCTGGCAGCGCCATGACAGGTAGTCTGATCTCTTTGCCGGCGCCAGAGCTCTTCACCATGGTTTTGCGTGTGCCGGGACCCAGCGCCAAATCTGCTGCAGTCTGTGGACCCCTGACAGGGGAGCTGGGTTCTACCAGAGGCAAAGGTACAGGCAGCACAAGGCTGCGCTGGTGGAGACGGGAAAGTGAGTATGCCTGCAGGCGAGGAGCCTGTTGCCCTGTCCGAATGCAGCCTTCAATCCATTGTAGCCTTGCGCAGCCTGCCAGCGTTGACAGCCCTGGCAGTGAGCCGATGCACTGCAAAACAAAGACTGTGCCTTCTGACTGTAGGCATGCCGGCAGGTCGCGGGTGCAATACAAGAATTTTACCAAGCGAGCTCTCATCCACCACATCTGGAAGCGAGGTGCTCGCCTGCCTGAAGGAGACGCTGCTCCAGATCAATAGCGTGTACTGCTGTGCTGCTCCACGGAGGCCTGCCATGGCAGGGTCAAGGAGGCTTGTCAAGGAGTTTTGACCTGGCCTCTCATGACTTGAGCTTGCTCAGTGCGCTCACAGCTTCTGCCTCAATGTGCTGCTTTGCGGCTTCACATTAAAACATCGCTTTCAAGGCTTCGCTCTGAATTGAGCTTGCCTTTGGCCTTGCAGATTTCTTCACCTCATGTGTCCAGCTGCAGCTGCGCCTGGGGCTGTGCATCATGGTCGCTGTTTATGTGCTGTCCTGGACGATCTGGGCTGTCATCTGGTACATCGTCTTCAAGTGAGTCCTGCACATCACATGCCAAGCTGCACAGCAGCCACAGGCACTGGCAGCAGCCCTTGCCGTCAGACCCTTGCCAGCAGAGTCTGGCTAGAGAAGGCTGGGCATATGCATGCAGCAACTGGCTACCACAGACCGATGTCTACTGGCTGTGGCTGCAGGTTCCGGCCCCACTGTGTCAGCCCACTCCACAGCTTCTCAGCTGCGGTGCTATTTGCCACTGAGACCCAGCAGACCATTGGTGAGGCCTGCTGCATGCTGGTTGGTGGTCATGTGGCCCTCCTCGGGGCAGCGCGGTGTCGGCTTCTGGTGGCAGCAGTACTCTATGAGGCAAGCGACCTGGCTTGTCCTGAGCTTTGGCTCCAGAAGGCACAAGGACCTCTGGATCACGCGGCTGTAGGAGCTTCAAGTGTGAATTTAGCGCACCCATTGCTCTGTAGGCTGTGGCTCCTGGGACCTCAAGGGGCTCTGGGTCTCACGTAGCCCTTCTGTGCAGTGACACTCAATCTGGGTCTCACTGCTCTGCAGGGTATGGCTCCAGGAGCCCCAAAGAGTGCTGGATCTCAGCCTGGCTGGTCATGGCTCAATGCATCTGGGCAATGCTGCTGAACGCTGTCACGCTTGGCATCATCTTTGCGCGCATCAGCCACCCCAAGCAGCGCGGGCGCACAGTCTTCCTGTCAGACTCTGCTGTCATCGCCCGACGGGACGGCATCCTGAAGTTCATGTTCAGGGTGGCGGACATCAGACAGACTCAGGTGCAGCAGGGCTGCTGGTGCCCGGTTCATTCTCTGCTGGTGCCCATCTCACCAAGATACCAGCTGCTGCTGTTGATGGCTGCCAAGCCCAGACAGCTGGAAGCTAATTGTGCCCTGTCTGTCTGATGCCGCCAGATTGGCTGCCGGGTCTGGTGCAGCCACAGCCTTGCTTGTGCAGCAGAGGGTGATGCCACATGCCCGTGTGCACTCTCTGTGAGGAGGGTGCAGCCACCCAGAGAAGGCTGCCTCCTGCAGGTGATTGCCCCCACAGTCAACGCCTACCTGTACACCTGGGCTGGGTACCGGACTGCAGAGGGCGAGTTTCTGCCTGTGCGCGTGGAGGCCATCGAGCTGGGCAGCATTGCTGGCATGCTGCTGCTGCCCACTGTGGTGGAGCACACCATTGACGAGAGGAGCCCGCTGTATGGGCACACTCATGACTCTCTGGTGGTGAGCAATGCCACATGGCAGCACAACCCTGCACTCTGCATGCTGCTGCTGCCTTTTGCGGTGTAGGACAAGGCAGGCAAGATCAGCTGCGCAGGCGCTTGCTAGCAGGTCTTGATCTGAGCTATGCCTGGCACTGGGCTGCATTCTGCTTGCTGCTGCCGTTCTCGGTAGTGAGATACAGCTGCACTGTGCTGTGCTCCAATTACCACATGCGGGCATCACTTGGTTCACGCTTTTGCTGCAGGCTCTGCAAGCCGAGATTGTTGTCACCTTTGAGGGCACAGCAGAGAGTGGCGCCATGTTCATGTCCAGGCGCTCCTACCTGCCAACAGAGATCCACTGGGGCTATGTGTTTGCCCCAGTGGTGAAGAGGGCGCCACCTGGCCAGCCACGCCACATCGTGGACCTCTGGAGGTGAGGGCCACCTCGGCACTGCTCCTGCCGGCCTGTGGTTTTCCCCAGTGGTGAGACAGGCACCATCTAGGGGGGCTTACACACTTTCCCCAGTGGTGAGAGCCTTGCCACCTGGCTGGTCATCATCAATCCATCAACCCCTGGATGTTGATTGTCAGGAGTGGCAGCTCTGTCTGCTCCAGTGCTGATCAGGCGCTGCCTGATTTGCTGCTGCACCACCCAGTTGATCTTGGGATGATAGCTGCAGACGCTGCCTCTGCTGGCCCAGCAAGGGCACTCAAAACAGCCCAGAGGTGCAGGTGCAGCTTTCCGGCTGGGAGAGTTGCGCCCTCCATGCACTGTGGGCCCCTTGTGTGGCAGCATCACAATGAAACTGAAGGGCTTGGTGCACTGCTCCTGGCACCAGGCTCGCTGCATGTGTGCAGGCACTGGCCATGCCCAAAAACGCTGCTGCACTGGGACCCTTGCTTGGTTGCAGGTTCCAGGACATGGAGCCCCAGCCAGCCCTGACCATGCTGCTGCTCCATTGCTTTCTGCCAGCAGATTTCAGGAGCACCTTTCGCTAGCATGCCGGTTGACAGCAAGAGAGCTGCTTGTTACACTGCCTCCTGTGACCTCATCAAGCTGGACTTGCAAGTGCCTCCTGTTCATGACTGCAGCAATGTGAAGATCGAGCCCCAGACAACCCTGACCAGGCATCGACACAGGCCGCAGATTGTGTTCCTGGCTGCAGATTTCATGAGATTGAGCCCCAGACAGACCTGGCCATGCTACCACCTGGCCCCAGCTCAGTGATGATTGTGCAGCAGCGCCCACGTGCAGTGCCCACACCCATTCTGCAAGAAAACACTCTTGTGATCAGCGAATGCATGGTGTTGACCTCGCGAAACGGCAAGCTCATGCTGATGATCAGGTCTGTACAGTCCCTGCCCCAATGAGGGCCCACCAGCTGTGCAATTCCAGCTGGCTTTCCAGCAGTTGCTGACATTCATGTCTCAGAGCTGCATGGCCATGCCAAAGGTCCGGCCCTGGCTCTGCTGCCCCTGACTGTTGTGCTCCCTGCAGGATTGGTGATACCTACAGCCTCCAGATGATGCATGCTCAGGTCAAGGCAGTGCTATACAGGTGGCTTGTCTTTGAGAGCACTTGCTGAAGTGCTGCCTGCTTGTGCACTCATTGCTGTCAGGTAGCACCCATGGCTACCGGCTTGCATGTACATGGTGGGATGTCTTGCTTCCCAGCTTCATCCTGCCATGCAGCGTGCCTGCTAGTGCCCTGGCAGCCAGGGTGTTGCGGCAGTGGATGTTCAGCACCTCCCTGGATGTGTGCAGGTGGAAACCCATCATGACCAACGAAGGCGAGCTGATCCCCTGCCAGGCCGGCGTCCTCAAATTCTCAGATGGAGTCTCATGCGGCGGCCAGGTCCTGCTGCGCATGCCTGTGGTCTTGGAGCACGTCATTGAAGATGATTCGCCCCTAGCATCCTGGCGGCAGGGCACATCGTCCATGATGATGGACGCAGAGTTTGACATCGTGGTCACGGTGAGTTCGGCATGGTGCCATGCAGCACTGTGCAGCTCCGCCTAGCGCGCGGCAGTGATGTCATGGTGCAGCTAAGCCGGACGGAGGAGTGCAGCTCACTTATGCTGGTGCTTCCTGGCTGCTTGCCTGCTGCTTGGCGGCTGGGTGCCTCCCCTGGCCGAGTCTAGACTCGTCGTCACAGACAGGCTCAGGACCAGGACTTGCTGCAAAGCTGTGACCAGTTGTGCTGGGTTACAAAAGGTCTGGCACCTGGGCACCGCTGCCTTGCTGGTGCTGCCAGAGAGTTCAGCAGAGCGCGCTGAGCATGTTGATGGGGATGCTGATGCCAGATGTAGTTCTGCATGGCTTTGGGGTTGTGTGGTGGGCTGCAGGGGGCCTGACTGGGCACCCTGGCCAACATTGGCAGCCAGCTCTGGACGATTGTCTCCTCCAGCCTGAAAGCTCTGCTGCAACATCTGGCAGCCCAAATGTCCCACCCTGCAGGTCGAGGCGACCAGCTACAGCACTGGAGGCCCTGCGCTACGGCAGCGAGCTTATCGCGTGAGCCAGGACATCAAAGTGGGGCACCACTTTGTGACCATTGTCCAACCTCCTGAGCGGAATGGGGTTGGGTTTGCCCCTCGTGTGGACTGGAGGCGGTTCCATGACACCGAGGAGAATGGCAGTGATGTGGGGGTGCCTGGGGAATCCGGCACACTCTCAGGTCAGCGTCAACACCCTGTGTGCTCGCAAGGTTCCAGCTGCTTGGCGCCAAGCAGGGCTGCAGAGATGGGGCTGCCTGGGCGTCAGCCAACCTGCCAGCCAAGCTCTCACAATGCTCTGCCTAAATTGCAGGCTGGACATGCTGGTGCCCATGAGCTCGATGCACTGCCACTCCTCAAGGACCGGGTGGCTGGGGGCAGGCAGTCAGCTGTCCTGTGCCAGTGTGCTGCCCTGTCTGATGCGCTGCTGTGCTGCAGCAGGCATGCCAGTGGGCCCACCGCCCCTTCAGCTCCTGTTATACAGAGTGCCTCCCTGCCACGCTGCAAGCAAGCTGCATACTGCATTGCCCCTGTCCGCAAGGCAGTAGCTGCACGCAGGTATGCTGGCAGACACCGTGCTGCGGCACCTCTGTGCGATTGTGGTGAATGCTGCTCTTCAAGAGGCTGCTGCTTTGCACACATGCTGCGGGTGGCACGACGAGGCCGCTCTCCCAGAAGGAGGACATCTTTCAAAAAGCGTCATACCGAGGCGGCCCTTCGCTGTTGCAGCTTCATGGGGGCATGTCCCAATGAACAGGCTGCTGTGCTGCAGGCATGCCTGCGGGCACAATGCAGAGGTGGCCCTCGATCTCGGGCAACGACAGCTCCCTCTCCCTGGCTCCCAAGCAGCGACGTCGCTCTGTGAGGCAGCTGCAGCGTGCCTCTGCCAGTGGCAGCGGCTCCGCATGGCCCAGCGCCCCCGCCCAGACTCAGCAGCAGCAGCAGGACCTGGAGAAACAGCCCAAGTGGAACTTTGATGATGAGGAGGCCCCCAGTGAACGCAGCACCACCAATCTGTCGGACGTGGTGGCGGCAAGCCCTCGGCGCCACCCACGGAAGGGCGCCAGCGATGGGGCCCGCGGGGACAACCCCCAGTCCACCATGACCATCACAGGCTCCTCCTCCAGAAATGTTCTCCTAGGTCAGCATGTTTTGGCAGCTGCACCACACTGGCTGGCTGCAGCAGCTTCTTCCATGACCACCCGCGCAGCGTCCACCCAGGGCAATGATCTCATTCCCATTGACGTCACGAAGATCTGTGGCGCCAACCAGACCAGGCCTTTGCTCCATCCACCAATGCTGTGTTTGCCGGGTCCTCCTCACTCCGCCTTATGAGCTGACCCTCACGTCGCAGGACCTCAAGAGATGGCTGCGTCTGTGTATGTGTCTTCATCCATCATGTTCCACAGACATGCTTTGGCTTGCAGGTGCGCACTCATCGAACCTCACGGCCGAAGCCCTGCGGCGATACACATCAGACCAGGAGGGGCCCCCGCCCCATCCCTCGAAAGGCACCAGTTCGAACCTGCCTGCTGGGGCTGACAGAGATGGGGATGACTGGCATGCAACCAGGTCGCTCAGCAATCTGGTCTTCCCATCCGGGGAAGAGCTTTCCAGGGACGAGCAGAAAGATACCCAGGCAGCTGCTGAGCGAAACACCCTGCCTGCCACAGGAGGAGATCTCTAACAGCAGGCAGCACAACTTGTGGCCAATTCAGCTGCATTTCGTTTATTTTGTTGAGTGGCTGCACCTGCATGGGCAATCCATCAATTTTGGCTGCAGCTAGAGGTCCACCTTGCTCAGCGTGTTTGTGAATGCCACAAGTCATTCACAGCAAGAACTGCGCTGGGACCCAAGAAAGCAAGCTGACAAGTCGTGGCCAAGCATTTCGGTTTCAGTTTGCCAAATTCCCAGCCTCTGAGTGTCTTGTCAGATCTGTGCAACCATGAGCAAGCCAACCGTTGAGAGTGGCGCACAGGGCCGGCAGGTGAGGCTAGCCGCCAGCTCTGACGTCGATGATGCTCCTTTGCTCCCTCCCGTCTTCTCCTTTGCGTCTACCCTGCCCGGCCCTGCCAGATCACTGGATTCTGGGTAGCGCATCGCTGCATCACATCTTCCCCCTTGAGATGCTCTCCTCTTCTGCCTGGCCTGGCCGCCCTTTGCATCCCATGATAAGCAGCTCATTCCAGCAACATTCCCTGGTGTGCCTGCAGTACAAGGTCAAGGACATGAGCCAGGCTGACTTTGGGCGTCTGGAGATTGACTTGGCAGAGGCCGAGATGCCCGGGCTGATTGCCTGTCGCACAGAGTTTGGCTCCCAGCAGCCATTCAAGGGGGCCAGGATTGCAGGTGGGCGTTGCGTCCACTCATCGTCGTGCGCTGCTGCCACGATGTGAAGAGGTGTGCCTGCTTAAGGACCAGCTGTCAGGCTGCCTTGAAGGTTTCCGTTCCCTGCCTAAACACATCTTCACGCTGCATGAACTCTGCTACCTGCACAACCTGAGGCCACAACATGCGACCTCCCCCCTCCCCCAATTGAACACACACAGACGGCCACCTGCCCTGAAGCCGTCCTCACCATGCAAAGCTCGCCTGCCCCCCAGCTTCAGCTTCCTGTGGGCATCCAGACTGCTCTGCTGATCAGGCAGCTAGCATTTGCATCCCCCAACTGCTGACAGATGCGTGCTGCTTGCCTTGGCGCCCTGCCAACATTTGACTCACTACCACCGCAGGCAGCCTGCACATGACCATCCAGACGGCTGTGCTGATCGAGACCCTGACAGCCCTGGGCGCGGATGTGAGATGGTGCTCCTGCAACATCTTCTCCACCCAGGACCACGCAGCCGCAGCTGTGGCGCGCGACACTTGCTCAGTGTTTGCCTGGAAGGGGGAGACCCTGGAGGAGTACTGGTGGTGCACGGAGAACATGCTGACCTGGCCCGACGGCAAGGGGTGCGATCTGCTGGTGGACGATGGGGGTGATGCCACCCTGCTCATCCATGGTGAGGGGCTTGCATTAGTCTGCATCCTTTGCGGCCGTCCTTGCGGGTGGGTGGAGAGACAGTTACTGCAAGGTTCAAGCAGCAGTGAACACCTTAAAATTGATCAAGTTCAGGACTGTCACCCTCTTCAACAGACATCTACTTCAACAGAGGGACTGCTGCCCTGCAGAGGGGCGCAAGGCTGAGGACGCCTATGAGAAGGACGGCACCCTGCCTGACCCCAGCAGCACGACCAACCCTGAATTCAAGATCGTGCTTAGCATCATCCGCGAGGGCCTGCCCAAGAACCCCCGCAAGTGGACCCAGATGTGCCAGCAGTGCATGGGCGTGTCTGAGGAGACCACCACTGGCGTGAAGAGGCTGTACGAGATGCAGGCACAGGGTGAGAAGGGGGCGTGCACACACCCCGCCTGGCCAATCGGCTGCCAATCCCCACTCATGTTTGCCTCGTGGTGCGCTGCAGCAGCGTCACTCGTGCTGGCGCTTCATCTGTGGCGTTGGAAGCTGTACAAGGTGCAGGCACAGGGCGTGCTGCCGCCCTTTGCTTGATGCAGTCAGCATTGGAGCACTGGCATGCATCATGCACTGCAGTGTATTGACAGTCCAGAAGGACACGATCATTGCCCTGCTCCAGCAGACTGCGTTCCCTGTTCGCGCATGCCCTTTGGCATGCTTGTGGGCTGTTTGGGTGGCCAGTCTCCCTCCAGCTCCTTGCTTTGAGCCAGGCACAGGCCCCGTCTGCCTGAGACCTGGCTCCTTTGTGTTGCCTTCTCAGCCCATTGCACTCCCCCTGCAGGCACGCTGATGTTCCCTGCCATCAATGTCAATGACAGCGTGACCAAGTCCAAGTTTGACAACCTGTATGGCTGCAAGCACAGCCTGCCTGATGGCATCATGCGCGCAACCGATGTCATGATTGCTGGTGAGCCCACCTCCCCTGGTGGTCAGTCAACCACCAGCAGGGTGCAGCTTGCCTGTGTGGGTCCTTGGGTAGGGTGTTGACTCACGCTTTGCGAACAGTGCCAGCTCATGTTGCACATGTTCTGCCTTGAGGACTCTGCAGGTGCTGCATCTTTTGCTTACTTTTCAGGTGCATCATCTTTTGCTCTCTCGCAGCCTTCTCCTGACTCAGCCTTGCCTCTGTCCCTCACAATCCTCAAGCCTGCCCGCTGCTGCCTGCAGGCAAGCAGGTGTTTGTGGCAGGGTACGGAGATGTGGGCAAAGGGTGCGCAGCGGCCATGAAGGCAGCAGGCGCGCGGGTGACAATCGCCGAGATTGACCCCATCTGTGCCCTACAGGCCACCATGGAGGGTGAGTGGGCCCCAGCATCCAGGACAGGGCAGCGTGCACAGCAGCTTCTGTCGGCAGTGCCTGCCAGCTTGCTCACTCAGCGCTGCATCCCCCAATGCAGCATCGCTGGAGCTTGTTGGCAGCAGGGCTCTCTGGATCTGTCTGAGAGCTTTGAGCAGCAGCCCAATCTGCCTACTTGACCATTTACCTGATGTTGGGGTTGTTTCCAGGCTTCACTGTGGCCCCTCTGGAGGACTGCTTGGAGTCCGCTGACATCTTCATCACCACCACCGGCAACAAGGCAAGCTTGTAAATCTTGCCTGTCGTGATGCCAGCAGGGGATGTTGCTGAGTCTCCAGAATTGACATTGTATTGCACCTTGACATCGTATACCTGGCAAACCTGAGGCGTGGAGCTGGACTGCATGGTGTCATGTGGTCAGCTACCTTGACACAAGCCCAGCTTAGCAGCCTGTGTACTCTGATTAACCCCGCCTGCGGCTACGTATTGCAGCAGAACTCAGCTCAGTGAATCCCCCTGACTTGCCTGTGTCTTTTTGTTGCAGGACATCATCATGGCCACCCACATGAGCAAGATGAAGAACAATGCCATTGTGGGCAACATTGGCCACTTTGACAATGAAATTGACATGGCTGGCCTGATGGGCTGGCAGGGAATCAAGAGGCAGAACATCAAGCCCCAGTGCGACAGGTGAGCGCCGTGCTTGGGACATCACCCTGCAGCATCACGCACTCACGCTGCTGCGACATCAGCCCAGCTTCCCTCAGGTGGGAGTGTGCCTGCCAGCCGAGGTTGCCCTGGCAAGTTCTTCATCTTGTGCTTCATGCTGCCGGTCAATACCCCTCATTTTCCTGTTCATGACACTCCCACCCCCACCCCACCCCCTCAACCTCCCCTGGGGCTGATGATCTGTCAGAGTGCAGCTCTGAGGGTCCGTGCAGTGTGCAGTGTGCACTTACACCCACATTAAGCTCCAAGGCAGGCGCAACGGCATCTGGGAGTTGTGCTCGACCTGTCTGCAGATTCATCTTCCCTGACGGCCACGGCGTCATCATCCTGGCGGAGGGCCGCCTGCTCAACCTGGGCTGTGCCACCGGCCACCCCAGCTTCGTCATGTCCTGCTCCTTTACCAACCAGGTGAGGTCCTGCAGTCCTGTGGCTCAAAGCCCCAGTACGTCATGCAGTGATTGCCCCTGCCCATGGTTTGCAGGGTCTAGCTCATGTTTTCCCTTGTGCTGTGCGCCCGCGCCCCAAACCACCCTTAGCTGTGCTGCTGCCCATCAGTCCAGTTCTGGCACCTCTGCAGCAGCTGTCGAGCTGTTGCGTATGGTCCAAGGCACAGCTGTAGAAAGGAATGTGTTGTCTGCGCAGGTCTCGCCACAAACTGTTGCAGCTGTGTACCGTGGCGGGTCGGCAGCAAATCCAGCGTTATCCCGTTTGCTGATGCTATGCTGAAGCTGCTGACACCGGGCAGCCGGCCTGCAGAGTGCAGGGTCTCTGAGCATGTCCCCTCCCCCCTTTCCCGCAGGTGATTGCCCAGCTGGAGCTGTGGAACGAGCGCAAGAGCGGACGCTACGAGAAGAAGGTGTACGTGCTGCCCAAGCACCTGGACGAGAAGGTGGCTGCCCTGCACCTGCCCAAGCTCGGTGCCAAGCTGACCAAGCTGAGCAAGGACCAGGCCGCCTACATCAACGTTCCCGTCGGCGGCCCCTTCAAGCCCCTGCAGTACCGGTGAGCACTGCTTTGGTTGGGACAAGCGGGCCTGCAGGTGCTGCTCTGAAGCTGTGCGCCATTGCAGCGCCAGTTCTGGGCCAATGTAAGCTTTGTCTGCGAAGCAGGCTGCCACATCAACACGCATTGCTGAAGCCGCTGTCTTGCTTGCAAAGAAGCAAGGCTTCCTCTTGCTGTTGAGCACATCACAAACTGAGTGGGTTTCCATTGATGTTGTATAGCTTGCTGCTGTCAGCTTGCTGTATGCAAGCAATCATCGGGCCGCCGCCTGCTCAGGCTGACATTTGCCTTCCTGGGCTGCAGTTACTGAGTGGGCGATGCAGCCCAACACATGCTGATGATTGCTATCAGCGCTGATGCCACGCATGACGACCTCATCTCTCTGTTCTGAAGTTTCCGCAGCTGCGCTGTGAGTCCCCCGGCATATGCTGGGCCCTATTTCATAGGAATATTCAGGGACTTACTGGCGGCATGGCAATGCTAGCTCAAGTTTGCAATGAACTTCTTAGTCAAGAAAATCCCAAGTTTATCCAGTGCTCCATCAATTTGGCTGTTTTCGAGAGGCTTTGCAGTCTTTTTGCTGCAAGTATTGTGCAGCATTGCCAGCTCTGCTGGTGTTTACCTGCACCAAGAAGCCGCTCCTGTGACAACTCGATAGCATTAAACTGACTCCTTAAGATGAAAGACATTTCAAGGTGATCCTCAGATTTGGCCGTTTGGAACCTTCTTCAATTCAATAGGAGGCATTATAACAGCCCAGGTGTGTGTTGTGACTGCTTGTGAGCATTACAAGGGCAATCATCAAGTGTGACCTGTCTACCCTGCAAGCACTGGTTGTGTGGGTGGTGCTAGTGCACCTGTTGCTACAGGAAGCCCAGATTGTTGAGCCAGCGCAGCCGGCCAGGCCATGCATGAGCTTGCAAACAAAGCAGTTAAGTTCCCTGAAAATGATATGCCAGACTGACATACCTGGCAGCAAGTGGTCAAGTGGAGGTGAGCTGCTGCTGCAGCAATGTGCACCTGCTTGCAGAGTGTTGCTTCCTTCCCTAAATTTTCAAGGCAGCAGCACATCTCGTACATCTCACACTACACTCCATTGATGAAGATCCTGATCATAACTATGCAGCAGCAAAGATATGCGCTTGGCACTGGACTGCATCTCCAAGCTAGAAGTCCAAACCTGCATCTTCCCAGTCTGCCTGGGATATTGTCTCAAAGCTGACAGAGCTGCTGGCGACAGAGCTGCTGCAGTGCCTGCCTGGTCGCGCTGGCTGGCCTGTCTTGGCCAGGTCCTGCCTGGCCAGCTGCCAGAAGTCCTGCTCAGACAGTCGCTGCAGCTGAGGGGTTCCCAGCTGCCCTGCATTGGCGGCTGCATGCACAGGTGCCTCTGCTGGCTGATGGCTGGGGAGCCGTCCACGTGCCTGTAGCTTGGGCTTGTCGCTGGGCTGCATGGGTTGCTGGTTGGTGATGTCAAAGAAGGGGCCTGCCCAGCACATGGGAGCGGTTCAGCACATGCCTCACAAGGTCAGGCGCACAGCTCCTGATGCTGGGCAAGCAGCAAAGCAAAGTACGCCTTTCTCACAACACAGCCTTTGAGCTCTGGCAAACGTGAGGGAGGGCGGGCAGTGCCACAGGCTCAGAAGACATGCCATGTGCTGCACCTGCTGGCCCGCCCATCAAGATGCAGCTGAGCCACTCTCAAGCGCACCACAGCAGACTCACACAAGGTCTGCGCCCCTGAGGAGGACTCCAGTCGAGAGCTGCTGTTGCCCTCCTCGTCCGACAGCGGCTCATGCAAACTGCTCAAACTGCTCCTGAGGGACGCCTGCCAGGGCGGCCCAGGCAGGGCACCACCACGCACGTCCTGGCCTGCTTCAGGTTCCACCTCATCTGTGGGCTGCTCCCACAGGTCTGGGTTCCCAGCTGCTGGCAGCATAAGGCCTGCATGCAGCACATACCACACCGCATCGCCATTAAATGGTACTGAGACTGCCTGTGACAGCTGTGGCATGGCCTGCAACACATTGATAGCAAGCTGTGCATGTGCAGAACGGTGGCAGCCAGCAGATGCCACAGGAACAGGCTGGATTGTGTGGCTGGCTGTGCAGAGGCATCTGGGCCACGAATTCACCTCACCCTCAGAGTGCTGCAAGCTGGCCTCCGCTGCCCTCACAGCAGCCTCCCAGGGGTCGTCTGCCACCTGTGCAGTGGCTGGTCTCCCTGCCTCCGGCTCTACTGCCACGTCCAGCAGCAACTCTGGCTCTGGAACCCCCTGTGCATCAGGTCGGTCACCCTGCCCTGCTGGCTCCACTGTCAGGGCATGCAGGGTTGCCGACCATCGGTCGGGACTTCCGCGCAACTCAGTAAACGCAGAAGCATCCCTGGCAGCCGGCGGGAGGCCAGGGATGTGGCGCGCTGCCGCCTCTGCTGGTGCACCCCGCCTGCAGGGCTCCTCCACCTCAGCTGCCTGAAGCGACAGCCTGCCCCAAGGCTCAACCTCACCAGCCGCCACGGGAGGTGGCTGCTGCACCAGGTGCCGCGGCTGCTGAGCCTGCTGCAGCTGCATGCCTGCCCCCTCCCCCATTGCGGCACCCGGCTGGCTGGGTGTCCCTGGCAGCTGAACCTCTGCCATGTCACCTGTTTCTGTCTGCACAGCGGCAACAAGCGGCGGGCCCCTGGCCCTCAGCTGCTCTTGGCGTTGCTGGGTGGGGTGAGCATGTTCAGGGCCTGCCATCTGCTGTAGGCCGTGCACAGCCTTCTGGAGGGGCCCTGGCGACAGCCTGCGCCCCATGGCAGCCACAGCCTGGGGAGTGGTCAGGGGGACCTGCCCCCACTGGCGCCCATGCAGCAGCGTAAAGCGCGCCTCAGGCAGCGGCGTGGCCCCAGGCTGGCATGCTGACAGGTCCCCCAGCAGATTGCCAGCATGTGAGGGCCCCATTGCCAGCCTCGAGGGGCCCGCCACACCCTGGGCAGAGGCTGCAGCTGCACTCCCTTTGGGGCCACCAGCCCCTGCTGCCATCAGCGCACCGGCACTGCTGTTGGCAGCAGCGCCCCCCTGCATGGCCTCTGCACGCCGGGCAGCGCTGCCCGGACGTGACCCGCCCCGCTGCCGCGCGCGGAAGGTGCGCAGGGGGGCCATGACGGAGTCCAGCCCGTCTGACATTGCTGAACCTGGTCGGCCACGCTTGGGCGGCTGGGCCGGCGCAGCCGCCGAAGCTGCCAGGGCCTTTGGATCTGCAGGCAGAATCAGCCTTAGGTGGTGCACTATGATTACTTGTCATTTGCAGACCTGGACCATGAGCATGAGATGAGCCAAGATGCAGTTCAGACAGATATATGGCCCTCTGCACCACACAGCTTTGAGGCCCAGCTGAGCCAAGCCACACCGTCTGGTGCATGAGCTACAGGGAGATTGCATGGCACACAAGCGGGCAGGTTGCCTCTTTGTGGGCTGCAGCAGCGGGCGGTGCCTTCCCAGTAAGGGGCATCTGCATGCCCAATCAGACGGTGCAGGCAAGCTGTGCTTTGACAGGTGCCAGCTGCAGTGGGGCCGAGCCCACAAGTGGAGAAGCAGCAGGGCCTGCTCTGGCAGGCACATTTGCTGCAGGGCGCCTGCCAGTGCAACCACACCTGCCAGCCTGGTGAGCACGCTGCTCCTCCGCACTCCCTGCTCCAGAGGGCGCTGCAGGGTGGACGGCGACGCCTGTTGTAGCTTCAGTCCCATCGACAGCAGCTGCATCAGCTGCGCCTGGGGGCCGACCTGCTGCGGCTGGTGGGCGCCAGGTGGGCCCCGCCCTCCTGTAAGCCCTGCTGCGCCACCAGTGCCAGGCTGTGCCCCCACTGGGCTGGCACAAGCGCCTGCCTGCAGGCTGCGATGCTCGCTGGTATGGGCCAGCAGCAGGCTGTGCCCCTGCTGCAGCTGCAAGGATGCGCGCTGCAGCAGCCCCTCATCGTTCTCTGCATCTGAGTGCGCCTCGGTGGCACAGCTGCGCTGGCGCTGCCCCCTGGCACCTTCAGGTCGGGCAGCTGACCTCCCTGGGCCCCCGGACTTGTGTGAGGGTGCTGGATCCCCAGACTGAGCTGGCTGCTGCAATAGCGGAAGCGTGGGGGCATGAGCTGGCTGCCAGGCAGAGCTGTTCTTTGCCTCAGGAGCAAACCGTAGCTGAGGGTATAATGATGCCTCAGGCTGGGATTTGCCGTCCAGCGGTGACACGCCAAACATGCTCAGCGATGGTTCGCGCTGGCGCCCTGCACAGCAGGGCTTGACATCACCTGCATGCTTGCGGCGTGTGGTGTTGGGAGCTCCTGGCCTCGGACCACCCAGACAGCTGCTTGCGTCTTTTAGCCGCTGAGGGCACATGCTGCTGGTGCCCTGCGTTGCACGCTGCATCAGGCTGAATCTGCTCACCTGCATGCCGCCTGTGGGGCCGCTGCCCTTGCAGCCTCGCCCCTTGCCCCAGTTGCCTCATCTCGGCAACCTGCAGCTGAGCTGCCTGCACATGAAGGCAGACATGAGTTGCCACACGGCGCTGCGCTTGCATTCCATGAGCTGAGTGCACAGGCGCCACCACCCGCGTGAGCAGGTGCCTGCAATAGGGGTGACCAGCACACTCTGCGCGGGCCTGCCGCACGCTGACCCACCTGGGCAGGCTGCCTCTGCGCCTGACCTGGCTCCTCCTGCTGCCCCGTCGCTTTCCCCTGAGCTTCCGCAGCGGCTGTGATTGCCCTGGAAGGCTGCCCTTGGCTGCGTGGGCTGGCCAGCCTGATGGCGAAGGCGGCCTCGCTGGACCAGTGCAAGTCGCTGCCGCGACTGCCAGGGCGGCTGAGCGCCAACCCGACTGGCGGCCCGCCGCTGCCAGTAGCTGCCTCAGCGCTGGTGACGGCCGCACGTGCCGCACCCTCTGCACAGTGCTCATCCCCAGCCTGGGCTGCAGCTGCAGCAGCCCTGCCGTGTCTGGCGCAGCCCGCGGCTCCTCCCACAGGAGCTGCTTCAGCGTGCTGCAGGGTGGACACCTCATTCCTTGCCGTATCAGCTGGGCTGGCGAGCTCAATGCTGCAGGATGCCTCTGGCCCCTCAACAAGCCCTGATGGGAGAGCAGTCTGAGGCATCGCCGGGCCTGGCAGCTTTACCCCTGCAGCGCATCAGTCTCTGAACTTGAGACCAAGGAATGGTCAGCTGGTGCTGAGGTGCACCAGATGCTGACAGCCCCAAGCAGAAGTTGGGCGAAGCCTGGACCTGCATGGGATCGCAGACAGACCAGCATCAGTGAGGATCTGTCAAGTGTGTTCTGGGATGGGGCTTGTTGCAAAACCTACAGCGTTGCACCTGGTAAGTGCTGTAGCTGTCAGGGCCGCCAGTCTCTTGGCCCCTCAGATTGCTTACCTGCAGAGGGGCCCCCAGCTTGGTCCTGTCTCTCGTAGGGTTCCTTCCCTGGCCACTGCTGCTGACGCATCCCGCTGGGGTCCAGCGAGGGAGTTTCCGGGTCCCACTGCGCAGGGCTCTGCCTGAACTGTGCTGCTGCCGCAGGCTGCTGCAGCATGTCTTCCCAAGCATCATCATCCGCTGCAGCCTCCATGGCGGCTGACAGCTGCAGAGGAGGGTGGCAAGTTTCCTGAGCAAGCGTGTCGTGACACAGGCGTGGCAGGCAGTCTGTAAGGCAGATGAGAGCTGCACAGGGCAGACTCAAAGTTCCTGAATTAGCAGACCCTGCCGTATGGACTGCGGCAGGCAGCAACCCTTGGCTGCTGAAGTGTGCAGTGGCTGCAGTACACCCAAGCAGGCTCTGCTGGGAGGACTGGCAGGCAGTCCCAGGCATGCTCAGCTGATTGTGGTGACCACAGTGAGCTGAAAAGGAGACAGTGGAGCACATTTGCAGATGAGCAAGCACCAGAGCAGGGGCGCGCACTGTCACCTGCAGAGGCTGGCATGCATCGCTGGTGACATCAAGGCTGCTGGGCCCACAGCTGCCCCCAGCTGACGCCGATATCTCGCTCAGCCTGCATCACAGGCAGCATGACATTTGGGCTCAGGCGTGATCATCTTGCAGGACTCCCCTTCTTGCCCCATTGCCAGCACATCAGCCATGCTGGCACTCCAATCAGTGCAAGCCAGCCAGGCAGGGCCAGTCAAGGCTGGTGGGCAGGTTGCTGAGCCCCACCTCCCCATGGCAGGGCTGGTGGCCAGGCCAGGCGACTGCAGCTCGATGCCAGCGTCTGCTGTGGCCATCACGGCCCCCTGCGGTTGAGCTGGCATGTCAGCGCTGCTCCCATCTGCCGGGCTGTGCTGGGCACCTGCGGTGCCCCTTGAGCCCTGGCAGGAGTCCAGGGACACAGCTGTGGAGTCACAACCCGCGACTGCCTGGATGGGGTTGCCGAGCTCAGCCCTGCCCATCTGTGCAGCTCTGGCGTGGGCGTCTCTGTCGCGTGCTCGGCGTGTGCTGCTCCCGTGGGGGCTCATGACGGCGCCCTGCGAGCTGACAGGCTGCTGTGCCACCAGGCTGACAGGGACTGGCACCCGGGCCGTGGCATGCCTGGGCCCCTGGTGGCTGCTGAGACGCCCCGCCAGCTGTGGGCTGACAGCAGCAGCACCTGGTCCAAGCCTGCCTCTGCCTGTGGGCCCTGCTGTCAGTGTGCCGCCCTCTGGAGCACCGTTGACGCCCCATGCGCCCCCACACAGGCCAGAGCCAGCTACCTCCAGCCTCCCGTGCTCCTCCCTGGCCTGCTGCACCGCCAGGTTGGCCTTGCTGCCCCCGCTGCCACTTCTGCGGGCCTCGCTCTTGCTGCCCACTGAGGCACAGCTGGCCTCTGCGGCCAGGCTGGCAGCGCTGCGCTCGGCCTGCAGCGTGGCCACGTGCCGCGCAAAGCTCCTGTGTGTGGCCAGGTGGCCTGCCAGGGTGGCCACAGCTGACTGGCGCTGGGCTGCCTCCGCCTGCACCTCCCGAGCATTGCGAGCTGACAGCTGGCGGGCGCGGGAGGGTGGTCGTGTTGGCAGCTCGGGCTGCACCCGCCCTGCCACAGACAGCTTCATGACCTTGTGCATCCCTGCATGAGGGGGGCAGCATGCAGAGCTGAATTGGACGGCCTGTACATTGGCAGACGATGTGCGCCAGCTGGCACAGTGGTGCTGCACTGCTGAGGCAGCGCTCAGCGCCACTGCATGCAGATGTGGCCTCAGCTGAGCCAGATGGGCTTGACCGTGCACTTCATCTGGGCTGTTTGTGCCTGGACATGCAACCAGGCAGGGCTGGTGTGTGGTTGCAGCGTCCGCCTGACATGTTTTGAAGTGTCCACCAGCAGGCCCAGGCAGGTGCTGCCTCACCTGACGATGGCTGCTGCAGCGAGCCCTCGAAGCAGATGCTCAGCAGGCGACCCACGCAGGTGCCGCTCAGGCGCAGCACGTGCTGCAGTTGCCCAGGCACACCAGCCTGCAGCTGAATGACTCCCAGCTCTGCAAACTGCACTCGCCCGACCTCCGCATGCGCCAGGCGCACCTGTGCCGGCGAGGAGGCTGCATCTGAGAAGGTCACCTGTGGCCCAGCAAGCAGCATCAGCCACAGGAAGCAACGTGAGCAAAGTGGTCACGCCTGAGAGGGTCGCCTGCAAGCCTGCACGCAACCACTGTGGCAGAAGCACTGCTGCATGGGGGGCCGGGGCAGAGGGCACACTGCGTGTTACCAGGCTGTCTCTGTGGCTTGGCGCAAGCTGCATGCAGATGATGGCTTTAACGTGGTGCAGTGTAGATGGCTGAACCTGACGCACGCAGTGCAGAGCTGCCAGCCAGAGAGGCAGCCAGCAGCGCTGCGCCAGCTGGCAGGCATCTTGCAGGCTGACCTTGAGGACGACATCAGTGTGCAAGCTGCCTGCCAACTCCAGCACACAGGAGCTGGCCATGTGGGCTCGATAGCTGCGGCTGACCCAGCTGTCGCGCTGGCGCAGCTGCGCACCCCTGCGCTTGCTGGGCTGCAGGGCGACCACATATTTGCAGCCTGCAAGAGCACATCAACGGCGTTGTGGGCATGAGCAGCTGGAGCACTCTTCCGTCAAGCCTGCAACAAAGCCCACCTGAGCCAGTGGCCTGTACTACCGACTTGACAAGGAGTGCAGAGCCATCAGGAGCTGCCTCTGTTTGTGCTGACACCCGTGCACCAGAGGCACCAGGGTCAGCAAATGGCTCCTGCTCTTTGGGCAGCTTGAGGGCAGGCACGTCGGGCTTGCTACCCCTGCGTGTCTCACTAATGCCTCCCCTGCAGCTATCAAGCAGTCAGGTGTGGTGCCCCTTAAATGTGCATGCCATACACTTGCCACACCTGTTCATAGATGCTGCTGAGAGCCTCTGATTTGCAACATTGATGTGATGCAGCAGCACTTTCTCCAGCTCCTCAAGGTGCTGCATGGCCATGTTTGACCAGCTTACTCTGGTCAAATGGATTTGTCGTATGTCCTCAGCCCTTACATGCAAGTTCTGAGGGCAGGGGCGAGATCTGTGGGCTCAAGCAGCATGCAGACTGCACTGCACAGTGGCTGGATCGCCACACCTGCCCTGCAGCAGCTCCCATCCCTTCGCTATTGGCGGCCACAGGCGGCTTTCCGTCGAGATTGCATCCCTGCTACGGGACCAGTGCAGCACTTGCTCTCCACTGCAAAAGCATGTGAAGCCAGCCCAGCTGCAGCAGGAGCAGCCGCAGGTGGCCATTGCTTTGCTTCAGCTCGCCCTGGCAGCGACTTCTGGGCAGCTCAGGCTGTGACTTTTCACAGCCTGGGGCTGCCTGACAGGGTTGTTCAGGCATTGCAGGGCGCCGGCCTTGAGCAGCCTGCCGCCGTACAGGTGAGTCTATCCCCTGGCCTGCAGCAGCATCAGAGGCCCCTGTCTTTGCTCTGGCTCTGTCGTTGACACAGTGCTTGGGTACCGCATGCCGTACCAGGAGCAGCATTGTGGTCAGTGCAAGTTCCAAAAGGTGACGCTGTCTGGGCGAACATGGCTTTGCATGAAGTAAGCAGCAGCAGGGACGAGGACCTGCCACGCACTTGCACTGGTTCAGTGAGATGCATTCATGCCCAATGATCTTCCAACTAAGCTGCTGCCCAGGGACGCTCTGGGGTCAGCTCCAAGCTGCCCTGCACTGTGTGCAGGAGCTTGCGCTGCCTGCCCTCTGCAGCGGGGAGAGCGTGGTGCTGGCAGCAGAGACTGGCAGTGGCAAGACCATGGCCTACCTGGCGCCACTCATCGCCTCGCTGCTGCGGACAAAGGAGGGGCAGCAGGATGGCCAGGAGGCTCTACAATTGAGGCCGGTGACTGCTGGCAGCAGGGCCATGAGACCCTGCTGACCTGGGCGGGTGCAAGTGTCCATCAGCCAAAGCAGCACATGCATTATGCCACCTGCACTTGTGAGCACAGGGAAAAGCTGGCACATGATGATCACGTTTATCTCTGAGCTCTGCAATGGGAGATCATCAAACCTCACACTTCGCTGATGCCACACATTCCCTCCTGACTGGTGCACCTCGCTGTCTCATAGCCCCGTTTCCATGTGGCTCAGGCTCAGCAGGCCTGCCCCTGCTCCTGCCAGGCCTGTACCACCGCAGGCGGTGAGAGTTTTCTCCACCTGCCCTGCAGGCCAGATGAGGCGATCATCCCTGGAGCCCTGGTCCTGTGCCCCAATGCAGCCCTTTGCGACCAGGTTGTGGCAGCAGCCAGCAGCCTCACAGACTCCTCCACAGGGCAACCTCTGGTGGTCGCCATACACGCCTCCTCCGGCAGGCCACCCCCCAGCGAGGTGCCAGACATCGTCGTGTCCACCCCAGCTGGGCTCATCAATCTGGCCGACAACGCTTACTACGGCCCCAGCTGGACCAAGGGCGGCATTGTTGCCAGGTAACAACATCATCCAACCCTCTGACAGTCTGCAATCACAGCAGTCTGGCCAAGGTCAGAGCTTGCAAGTATCTCATGTTCTGCTGTGGGTGGCAGCGCATCATGTGCTGGCTGTCTGGGTGGCACTCTGTACTTGAAAGTTGCCATGGCTGCACATGGACTTGCCAGCTTTCAGAGGGGAATCCTGCCTTGGTTTGCCAGAAGGGGCGCGGTGCCCCTTTGCCTGAGCACCCCACCAAGTCTGCCCAGACTGTGCTGCAATGGTGCAGTCACCGACCCTGTCAGTCATAGTCATCTCCCAGAGCAGTTGTCTCCCAAAAGTGGACTGTGCATCTCTGGATGCAGCAGACCTGTCGCTGAGGCATGCTGTGCCCTCTGCTCCTGACACCATCTGTCCAAAGTGGGCTGGCGCGCTGTGCAGGATGCACCACGTGGTGGTGGACGAGGCCGACCTGCTGCTGACGGGGGGTTTTGAGCGCGACACGGTGCGCCTGCTGGAGGGCCTGCAGCAGGGCGACCGGGACCGGCACGTGCAGGCCGCCTGCGCAGCCTTTGGCCTGCATGATGCGGAGTTCGATTCCCTGCCCCGCCACCAGCGGCAGGCAGCTGCGCAGGGTGAGCAGTGCGTCTTGTGTGTGGGCAGAGGTGGTGGCAAAGTTGCCGGCCACTCGCGTGTGCAGGAGCCTGCTATCACCATGGCAGGCTGAGGCAAAGTTGATATGCCTGCTTCTCACTGACCCCAGCCCTGGTTGCAGGTGGCGCAGAGGCTCTGCTAGAGGCTGGCTTTGTACCTGCACCTGAACATGGTTCTTGGGAGGTCCCTGCAGACAGGTGAGCATTTGATTCATTCAGCCCTCCTGGGAAGGTGCCAGCAAGTGCTGTCATGGTGTGTGTTGTGCTGCATGGTGCCTCCACACTGTGAGTGGCAGGCATTGGCCTGCCTCTTGCATGTGCTGGGCATTGCATGTAGCTCACGTGTGTCGCCTGCTTGAGCCGCACTGCAGTTGGCCTGGAGGGCTGTGATGACTCAAGTCGATCAGTAGATAGAGACATCTGAGCCTCGGCTCTGATGACATTATGACTTGTGGGAATCTCTCTGAGCCCTCCAGCTTCTCCTGTCTGCCTGCAACATGTCATGGCCCCAGGCTTGCCGACACTCTCTGCCTTGCTGCATTCCCCACTGGTGGCCCCAGTGTCGCTTTCTGGGCAGGCACCAGAGCCGCCTGCCCTCATGGTGGCACTGTGTTTTGTGCTGCAGGCTGTATGCCAGGCAGTATGTGTTTGTGGCGGCCACTCTGCCCGCTGAGAGCAAGATGTCTGTGGGTGCACAGCTGCAGCGACGCTTCCCTCAGCTGCGCTGGCTCAACTCGGAGCGCCTGCACCAAGGGCAGCGCTCGCTGCGCCACACCTGGCTCGAGGTGGACGAGCAGGGCTGGCAGACAGCGCTGCAGGCACGATCTCATGCAGCACCGTTTGTTGACAGGAGTGACCTTGGCTGCCACCAGTACACAATCTCTCATGTACAGCCTTTCTGCATCCAGCCTCTCGTGTGCCCTCAACCCTTGCTCTGCTGTGTGATTCATACAGCAGCAGGCTGGTGCTGAGGCAATCCACTTTTGCCCCCATTGAGCCCTGCCTCAATTTTTGCAGGAGTGCTTGAAGGGAGATCCTGACCTTGCTGCTGGCCGGGGGCGTACCCTAGTCTTTGCTGCAGACGTGAAGGCAGCCAGGCGGGCAGCCATCCTCCTCAAGGAGGCAGGCATCTCCTGCCTACAGTACCACAAGCAGATACCAGCAGCAGAGAGGACTGCAGCATTGGACAGCATGCGCAGGTGGGGCCTCAGGTCACATTTGATGTGTGTTTGATGCTGAATGCAAGTTTGCGCAGGCAGGAGATGACTGCACAGAAGGGGGCTCGACTCATCTTTGCTGAATGACAGCTGATGGAAACCAGGGGTGACCGGACATTCTGGAGTTTGGCAGCAGAGTGCAGGGCGGCAATGGCACCCTGCGCGACTCCCTATGCCTGTGCCCTACTCGTCTCAGCAACTGTGCAGCCAGCCTCAGCCGACCACGCCCTGGCTCTCTGCAGGAATGAGGGAGGGGTCATGGTCTGCACAGACGCTGCAGCCCGTGGGATCGATATCCCCTTCATCACACATGTTGTGCAGGCCGATTTTGCTACAGATGCAATTGTCTACCTGCACAGAGTGAGTCAGCAGCCTTGCAGACCCTTGCTATTAATTAAGAACAGCAAATCACCGTGCCGTGCCATAGGCCCTGTTGTCTCACTAACAGCTGTATGCGGTATGTCAATGTTACCCCTTGCCTGATGACTTGCAGATTGGCAGGACAGCCAGGGCAGGAGCTGATGGGCATGTGACTTCATTGTACACAGCTGAAAGCAAGCACCTAGTTGGTGCCATTCAGCAGGCCATAGAGGCTGACCAGCCAGTGGAAGGGGCCTTTAGTCGCAATAGATCTTTCCGGCACACCATCAAGAAGTATGGCCAGTTTGTACCCAGAGACGAGCGCATCAAGGCTGCCTGATGTTTCACACACGCTTAAGAACTTTGCACTGAGGCTGGTGCTGGTGCTCTGTGTCATTAATGTGCTGCTGTACTCATTTGTGAATTGCAAGCGTGCCAGATGAGGCTCTTGCACACAGCAGACTCTGGTAGACGCGCAGCAACCTCAAATCAGGTTGGGTGCCCAGGCTGATTGTGAGGTATGGCTTTCAAGGTTTGAAGACGATGCTGCAAAAGACAGCGAGAAGCAGGATGGCTGCTGCTACAAACAGGGGCACTTGGTACTGCTTGATAAGCGCTAGCCCCTGTTGCTGCAGATCCTTTTTAGGGACTGGCTTGCGCGCCTTAGGCTTCTGAACAGGGAACTGCTCCTTGCGAGGCTTGCTGGCACGCTGCTGCTTGGCGCCCATGCCAGCATTGCCTGTCGCCCGGGACACGCTGGCCACTGCATCTGAGGCAGCCTGCTTGACTGACTCCGCCCCCTTCTCCAGCACTGGCCCGACAGCTCCAGCCACCACGCCTGAGGCTGAGGAAATGGCTGCTGCTGCGGGCTCGGCTGCAGAGCTCAGGGTGGACTCGGCCTCTGCCACGCCTCCAGGGCCTGTGCGCACAGCCTCCTTAGCAGCCTACAGGGCAGGACTGAGCGCTGTGAGTAGGTAGCAACGACTTTGATCGTTTCATGTCAAGCTGTAATGGGAAAGAGCCTCTTATGGTGTTCGTCTTTACATATTCCTAAGGGTACAAGTATTTGCAGGAGGCCCCAATGCGCAGCAATGGGCACCTCAGCAATGGCAACCAGGCCTCAGGGCCACACATGATTGATTTGACAGTCTATAACAGGTAGCAGAGCAGTCTGTCTGCACATCAGCAGACATCCTCAGCATGTGAACGGGGCTCTTAGGGCTGCTCCCTGTCTTGCTGGCATCCTCCACCAGCACATCAGCACCTCCACCAGCACATCAGGCTGCGGGCAGGCTGGTGGGACCTCTAGAACTGCAGACCAAGCACATGGCAGGCGCAACCAGCAGCCTTGATGACACAGGCACGCATGAGCCACCAGCTCTACCTGCCGACGCATTACCGACTGCTGCTGTGGCCCACCACTAAAAATGCTGGGAAGGCAGCTCTGAGCCTGCACCTGGGGACAAGTGCCCGTTTTGGGGCGCCAGCTCCACTGCATGCCAGGCCATGGACCACACCGTCTTGGCTTACCACCGGCATCCTGGCAATGCAGCTCTGAACCCTGAGCCACACACCCACAGGGATCCCTCCTGTGCACCCACCTGGGCCACCAGCTCCGCTGCCTGCTTTGCCTTGAATGTGGCTGCCTTGGCCTGGCGCTTGAGGCGGTCCTTCTCACGCCGCTCCGTTGCACGCTGCTTGCGCCGGGCCGCCTCGTCCTGTGCCTCTTGCTGCTGCTGCCGGGGGTCGGCTGCCTCCTCTGCCTGCAGCAAACACTGGGCGGTGGGCATGATGGCCACAGGGCATGCTGGTACAGAGTGTTGGAGGCAGCCAGCTGCAGCAGAGGCAAGCCACTTGGTTCCCAACAACATAATACGCGATCAGGTGGCCTTGGAGAGGGCAAGACTGCCCGCAGTGCAGGGTGGGGGCAGCAGATGGAACAGGGGTCATGGCTGCAATGCGCTCTCTGCACACCCTGGGCTTTGGGCGAGGCGGGGGCACGAATGGCTCCGCCCTGTCCACCTCCGGCACGACCACTGGAGCCTGGCGCTTGGCCTGACGGGGAGGCTTGGCCGCTGGCGGTGCCGCAGGGTCAACCCCGGGCACCACGTTGGCAGCGGCCTTCTGCTGGGGCACGTAGCTCCCTGTGGCTGCAGGGCCTGCAGAGCCTGCAGCGCAGGAGTGTGTGTGGCTGCGCAACAGCATGAAACATGCGTGACAGCCACTGGACCATGCTGTGGCAGCCCTGGAAGCCCGGCCAGAACTTGCATGCAGGTTGAGCGCCCGGCGAGAGCGCTGGCTCCTGCGCATGTGCATGGGATGCCCCGCGCTCACAGCTTGATGCACACTGCTGCAGGCAGCAACCAGCCGCCAGGCCACACATGCCTGTCACCACACACGCTAGAAGATTGTTCTGGCCCTGGGCACATGCGTGTGAACAGGCAGACGCATTGCAGGCAGCAGCCATTCCTGCAGCACCACAAGTGGACTCCTCGCTGTCGCTGGGGCTGTGCTGACCGGGACTGCAAGCGAGCTTGCCGCAGCCCAAAGGATGCGGCAGTGCAGGCAGCCAGGCCGACGTCTGGCGACGGAGGCTCACTCTGCACCCCACAGTCATCTGTCTGTACCCACCTGCTGCGCCGGCACTGGGCTCCTCCCCATTGCTGGCCGCCCGGCTGGCCAAGCCACCCGCGCTGGCGCCTCCACCCTCATCCTGCCCTGCACCGCCAGAGGGTCCGCCTGCGGTGCACAGTGCAGCCAGGCTCGGTTGGTATGAGGTGCCTCGCAGAGGGATGTGTGTGCTCCAGCCAGTCATCAAAATGCCAGCCCATCAGTGTTGCCCGTCAGGCTCACTGTGTATCCCCCTGGGTCCAGGCTGGGCAGGCTGCACAACAACACAAGCTGTGACGCGTCTCCCATCCAGAGCTGCCTGGCTCACCCACCTGAGTCAGAAGCACAGGAGGGCCTTGTTGGCCTTGACCAGAACATGCTATGCTGGGCCAGACGCCGTGACAGGCCCTTGTGTGCCTCCACGTGAACGCGTATGGACCTGTCCTGCCGGCGCTGGCCTCCAGCAGGTGCCCACCTGAAAGGGCATTGCTTTTGGAGCGCGAGAGCTCCTCCTTCGCCTCGTTCAGCGCGGCCGCAATGATCATCTGAGCTCGCGACTTCCCGGGCTCCACAGGGGGCTGCCCAGCGCGCTTGGCGCTCTTGCCTGCTCGCCCGCCCTTGCTACCGCCGTCAGGGGCCGCCATGTCTGCACCCAACGAGAGAGGGGCATGTCAGGTGGCGAGGCCAGCTCACCCACAGGAACAGAGCTGATGTCCAGCACAGGCGATGGTGCCTGGCAGCTGGTGTGAGCTGCCTCACAGCCCTAAGCTGGGAGCCTCTTACCCACACATTTTAGACATGCTCTATGAGTGTTGTCAAGGTGTCAGCCTGTCACATGCTGGCCACGTCCCCTGTACACTGGTGAGGCTGGTGTCAAGGGGCGCGCCCACAACCCGTTTCACATGGCAGTGCTGTCCTCTCCAAAGTCAGCTCACCATCAAAGCAATCATCCAGGCCCACGCTGAAGGGGCGCACCCGCTGCTGCTCCCACTGCTCGAAATAGGACGCGCACAAGGCCGGACTGCGAGCCAGCTCGCTGATGGCATCGCCAACCTGCTCGCTGCACATGTCACGGGCGCCCTCCAGGTCCCCGGCACGGACGGCCCCCCGCACCTGCAGTGGGTTTACTTGTCCTCAGGAGGGCGGCTGCCGTTCGAAAGGTTGTCGGTCCAGCAAGATGCCAGAGGCATGTAGGTCAGCGTTCCTGAGTGCAGTCGCTCAGGTGGCTGTCAGTCCACAGGTAAGCAAAGGGTGAGCTGTGCTGGCCCCGATCCTGCAGGATTGTGACCTTGGAGGGTGGGCTGACTGTTCGACAGGCCATGACCAAGTGCCACCAGCAGGGCGAGCTGCAGCACACGAACGTGGCGGCCATTCTGCAGGCAGTCAGGGCTGCCCGGTCTTGCCCCGCGCACAGCCAGCAGGGCCTTCAGCTCTGGCCTGCTCGGCAAAACCAGCTTCCACTCACTGCACTAAAACGCAGGATGGCTTCTACCTGCTGCAGGCGATACAACAGAGGAGTGCCACATATCAGCCTGGCGCCCAGCAGGCATTCCACTGGCCAAAAAATATCTTGCCTGAGTCAGGCAGCTGCAAGCGGGAGTTGAAGAGGTGCCGGGAGTGTTACACACCTTCTGGGAGAAGCGCCTGTTGTCATAGTAGTCGTTGGCCTTGGAGCGTGACAGCTTCTGCGTCTCCCGCAGACGCTGGTAGCACTCGTCCTGCAGCTCCTTCACGCGGCGGCGCTCCTCCTGCAGGGGTGCAGGGCTTCATGCTGTCTCGGTGGGTCCCATAGACATCAGGTATTTGCCACCCATGCTCGGCAGCAGGTCATGGACCCACAGGACCCACGGCACACTGGCAGAAGCCATGTATGCCCCCTCCTCTGCAGCTCACATGGCTGGCCAGCACACATGCGGGGCACCCCACAAAATGCAGAATAAATTCGCATGCAGCCTGAATCACCACCAGCTGAAGGGACTGGGCCTCCAGATCATGCCTGGCTAGACCCAAACCCACCATGCAGAGCACCCAGCAGCAGGCCATGCCCCACTTTGCAGGCCTGATCAACATGCAGCCCCAACCACCACCGTCCTGCAGGCAGTGGCATGCACAGCATGCCTGGCCAGACACAGCAGACTTGGCCGTCACAGTGAGGCGGGCAGTGCTCTGATGGAGCTTGCAAGCCTGCTGGCACAAAGCCCAACATAACAGAGCAGCTGGCAGCAACCCACTCACAATGGCCTTGGAAACTTTGGCATCCAAGTCATCGGCCTCTGCCTCATACTTGCCCAGGATCTGGCGCTTCAACTCCTTCTCTTCCTTCAGCAACTGCAGGCAAGTGGGAGAGTGTTCAGACCCACCTGCTGGCAGCAGGCAGAGGGGTCATTCTGTTGTCAACCCTTCAACACCTGCTGGCGGAGATGTGAGCCCCACCTCCCTCGCAGCCGGTCAAGGGGCATCCCCACGTCTTCCAGCAGCTGCAAGCAAGCAGCAAGCAGCCAGGTGCAAGGCCCCACAACAAGAGGTTGACCCGTCTTGAGAATGCTTTGGTGACCTTTTGCAACAACTGACCTCACACACGCACAGCAGTGCTGGACAGAAGCCCCCTCATGGACTGCAGCAATGGCATCAAGCCCACATGTTGCCCTCCTGCCTAGAGAAGCACTGCAAGCAAGCCCATGACACCCACTGGCTTGGCCTGCTTCCCCACCCTGCCCATGTTGGAAGCCAAGATGTTGTGCTCCTGCTCCATCGTTCCCAGAACCCTAAGAGGCTCACTACACCAAACAGGATGCTGCAACTTCAGTGACATGACTGCCCCACTGCCCCAGGACTTCTGAGAGGCATCTTGCATCACAATCATCTGCAGTAGACCACAGCATACCTGCACACAGGCCCACTCTGCGCTCCCGCTTCATCCCCCATGGCTCAGTCTCACACCAGATGCATGGGCCCCACATGCCTCTCCAGCAGCAGCGGGGTCCCTCCATCTCCCCCATGACTTGAGTTGAAAGAGGCTTTGTGCACCAGAGAATCCCTGTAACCAACCGCCACAGGCCTGCACAGCGGCACACCTTGCGCTCCTGCTCCATCTCCCCCAGGGTGGGCCCCGCCTGGGGGGCGGCCCTGGCGGCTGCCCGCGTCTGCTCCTGGTCCGCTGCCATTGCCTCAAACTGGCGCACCCGCGGGCGCTGGGAGTGCAGGCGCTTGATGTCGCGCACCATCTGCTTCTCCTCGGTCAGGGGTATGCTCTCATGGTTCAAGCGATACTCCATGTCAATGACCTGCAGGTGCCCGCAAATGGCAACCTGTAAGCCTGAGGGTGTATGGGGACTTACAGAAGCTTTGGCCCTGCTTCATCACGGCCCCCTGCAGGGTGGACAGGGGCAAAAATTGCTGGCTCACTGTGACTTCAAGAAAATCCAGTTGGGCGCAGCTCCACCTGTAAGGTGAACAGTGAGGGGATTGCTGGCAGGCTCGCTCCGTGGTGGGTAGCCCATCCAAAGTGTAGAGATGGGCACCCCCGGCGCAGGACATGTGCTGCTGCGTGACAACATCTCCCAAAAGGAGTGCCTACCACAATCAGAAAGGCCTCAAGCAGTTCAGCTGCAGGATTGGCTGTGGTGGTGCAAAGGCAGGGGCGAGCCGCGCCTCATGTTCCCTGTCATGCAGCCCAGCTCCCCAACCACTGGTCCAGTCCAGCCTCATGAGGTCCCTGAACTCTACCAGCAGGTGCTGCTGATTCCCAGAACCTGCCAGGCGTTTCTCTTCCAGCTGACCATGGACAAGACCTCACATAATAAGGTGCAACTTGAACAGCAGCCCACCAGCTGGTCCAGCTCAGCCTCAGTCTTGACCATCAGGTCTTTGAACTCTGCCAGGTGGGTCAGCTGCACTCGGGAGGGGTCCCCAGCCTTGGCCTTGCGCAGAGGCTCCATCTCTGCCAGCTTGGCCTGCTCCCCATCACGCGCCTCATGAAAGTTGCGGCGAGCCTCTGCCACATTGGTGCGCGCGTTCTCGCGCGCCATCTGCGGCATGTCAGACCAGGTGTCTTCATGAAGGTTGCTGTGCAGGGGTCTGGTAAGCGGCGCGTCATGCAGCACAAGGGCTATCCACTATGAATGCACACATCTGCCCGCCAACTGTTACGCCAACATGAGAGCGCAAATTTCAGCTGGCAGCAGCTGATGCAGCATTTGAGAAGCTCCTGTGGCAGATGCTGGTCAGCAGGCTGTGTGCAGCTGGAAAAGACAGGCGCAGATTTTGCTTGGCGAGCGGCGCGAAGCAGGGATGCATCCTGTCCCTGATTGAGTCCCTGAGCGCAGGGGTCTCCATGACCAATGCTCACACTGTTGGCCTCCTGCTAGAGACGTAGCATCAGTTGCCGTGAGGGCCGATAGATAGTGTAGCATCTGAGCTGGCATCTAAGGAGGCTCAACTTATGCCATCACAGCAAGACAAACACAGCGCACCTTGCGGATGTTGATGCTTTCATTGAGCAGCTGCGTCTGCGTCTTGAAGGCCTCCAGCTCCTGCTCCAGCTGGCGCAGCTCGGTGCTGTGGTCGTCCTGCTGGGGCTTGGGCAGGCGCACAAAGTACAGCCGCCGCTGCCAGGGCTCCACGACCTTAGCCTCAGGCTCATCCTCAGCAGCGCCTGCAGCAAACTGCTGGCGTGGCCGCTCCAGGGTGGCAGCAGATGCATACTGGCTTGTCTGGGTAATAAGGCTTCTCCTCAGCAGCGGCTGCAGCAGAGAGGATGGGCATGGCTGCAGGGTTGCTGTAGCAACGCTCTTGCTGTCAGGCGAAGGTGCATCGTCAGCGCCGTCTGCAGCTGTAGCCCCCAGCTGAAGTAAGCAAATGATATCAGGCCTTCAGCTTTCCTCAGCAGTGCCTGCCGCCAGAGCTGTGCGACATGGGTTGACCTGTAATCGCAAGCATCCTACTCAGCAAAAGCAGCAGCTGAACAGGTGCAGAGAGACACTTGAGAGAATAGCGTTTCGGTGGCCATGCCTGCTGCACAGCTGGCAGCAGATGTAAGCGCATTGCAGCAGAGCAGGTGTGGCACTGACTGTGCTTGCATCATGCCGTTTTCATGCAGCTGCTCAGTCCTGCCTGCGAGGAGCAGGGGCATGCACACAGATGCCATGGGTCCAGCACCCAGCCTGCAGCGACACCAACGGGTCCAGGGTGCTGCAGGTGACCGCAACTTGGGACGCCCAGCATGTAGATAACGTGCAGTGAGCAGAAGGCTGCGCACATTGTTTATCAAGGGCAGAGGAGCAGCTTTGGGTGGCGGCCCCTGCAACACAGATTCCTCTGCCAGGCAGACCTCGGGATCAAAGTGTTGAGAAACAAGATGCCTCAAATGCGAAGCAGATAAATTGCAGCTGATTAGTTGTCAGCAGCTCAACACTCACCCAGCAGCCTGAACAGGGCCTGATCTGGGCATCCTGCAAGCATGTCAAGTACCCAAGCCAGCTGGCACCTCTCCCCACACATTGGAGCGGCAACTCTCAACCATTGCTGTGCCACATGCTCCATAATGCTGATCAGCTGCCTGTGCTATGGTGTATGCTGGCCCCTGCTCACCCCTCTCTGAGCTCAACCCATCCTCGCTGGCATGTGCATCTCCGTTCTGAGCGGGGTTGGATGTCGGCTCTGTGGCCCTTGATGCCACCTTAGGCTGCCTCTGCTCCAGCGCAATGTTGGGGGCACCGTCTGATGCAATGGCCGGCTCATCAATGCCCTTCCCATCCCCATGCTGCAGCAGATCCGCCTGGCCATGCTGGACAGAGGCACTTGCCATTTTGGTGGCAGCAGTCTGCAATCAACAGGGGCCCGCCGGGCCAGCAGGTACTGCCTGGAGTGCAGCAAATCGCAGCAGACGAGGTACAGGCGCGCGCTGGGCGGTAAGTAAGCCGTACTTGGACGAGCGAACTCAAGATCTGCACTGATTTAAGAGAGGCTCGTTCTAAACTCCTTCTCTATCATAAAGCCTGTAGTCGCTCTAGGGCAGCCGGTTGCTTGAGCGTTGACTTGGCTGCCATGAGGATGCTGGTCTCCCACCCCAAAGTCAAGGTGCACAGGGATCTTGCAACAGCTGTGGGGTGGAGCAGTGATGGCCTACTCAGCTGCAGCGATGATCAGACCATGCAGAAATGGAACACCATGGGGGAACACATGGGACAGGTATACTGCCCTAGGCATCGAAAGTGTCCTTGGTCCTATGGAACTCAGCACCTGCAGCAGTGCCTCTTTGCAGGCCTCAAGTCCCTGTGAACTCTGCATCTGCAGGTGTGCACCCTTCCTACCTTCTGCACAGACCTGCACTGGCTGCCAGCGACCTCTCGCGGCCAGCCAGGGTCCGGCGCTGACATGTTTGCGGTCTCCTGCACCGACGGTGAGCCCTCTGCACTCCGTGCCTGAGCGGACGGCCAATCTGGCCTTGGCCTGCCACAGTCGCAGCAGCAGGGCGACATGCGGCACCGCCGTGACGGCCACCTCTTGCTGCAGGCTCCTTCAAGATCATCAGCAGGGCAGGGCGCATCGAAAAGTCTGTGGAGGCCCACACAGGAGCTGTCATCTCTCTGCGCTGGAACTATGAAGGTGCTGCTGGCTGCACCTCGCCCTGGCAGCAGGGACGTCCCCCTGCAGTCGCAGGACTTTGCTGGTGTGCACAGCACCAGATGCGCAGCGGTCCTGCAATTGCTGTAAGCCGGCAGCTGGCCTGACACCCGCGGCGGCTGCAGGTACAGCACTGGTCACTGCGGGGGAGGACGGACTGGTGAAGGTGTGGTCCCGGTCAGGCATGCTACGCTCCACACTGGCCACTCAGGCCACCCCGATCTATACCGCAGTGTGGAGCCCAGACTCTGACCAGGTGCGCTTCCTATGGAACTCGGCAGCATGGTGTCATGAGCCCCGTCAGCAGCCTGCCTGCCAAGTGTGGCGCCTGCACAGTTCTGCACAAGCGCACAGGTCGCAGCATGCGACCTTGAGGCAGGGGGATGAAGCATGCTGATGTGAACGGCCGCCATGCTGCCTGGGCTCTGCGGGCTGCTGACAGCTGCAGGTGACACAGCTCGGGCGACAGCTTTGAGCACATTGCCACTTCCTCAGAGTCAAGCTGCTGCTTGCCTGCAGATGCTGTACCGCAGCGGCATGGACATACGATCAAGGTACTGCAGGCGCGCAGCTCGGATCTAGGGCCCTGTCATGGGCACTTAGCCAACCCAACTGCCTCTTCCTCAATCTGCTGCCTGCTGTCTGACTGCAGGTCCTGTACTGCAGCGGCACAGACATCACCATCAAGGCGCTGCAGGCCAGCCCCAGCAGCGGCACAGTCACCTGGAAGGCGCACAGCGGCACCGTGCTGAAGGCTGACTGGAGTCCCGTGACCGACCTCATCGTCTCAGGCGGAGAGGACTGCAAGTACAAGGTGCGTGGCCTATGATGCATGGCTTGCTGCTCTTAATGTGACTGCCAGAAGTACAGAAGTCAGGTTTGTCGCGCAGGAGACTGCAGTCAACCTGTGATCTGCACTGTGAGCACAGAGATGGAAGCCCTGACCACCGGCCGGAATGAAGACATGCTGCTAACAGCGCTGAGCATACCCTGACAGGCCCAACAGCCTTCCAGGGGGTGCAAGCCTGCCTGTGGGGCACTTGCACCTTGCTCGAGCCAGCTGCAGATGGAAAACCAGCATTGTAGCGCAAGCCGGCTGAGCCTTCTGCCTGCTGCTTGGGCAGCAGACGCCAAGGCCCTGCAGTCCAGCACCCAGTGTGGCTGTCGCTGGAGTGTGCGGTCAGGGGGCTGCCGCCAGCATAGGCGCCTGCAGGTGTGGTGCAGCCTGATGCGCTTGCTGTACAGCGTAACCTGTGGTCCAGCCGCTACAGCAAGCTTCAGTACCCATGCAGGTGTGGGACAGCCTGGGGCGCCTGCTGTACCAGAGTACCCCTCAGGACCATGTGGTGACTGCTGTGGCCTGGAGCCCCAGCTCAGACCTGTTTGCTGTGGGCACCTTCAACGCGGTGTTGCTGTGCGGGCGCTCAGGCTCAGCTTTCTCCAAGGTTTGCGGCACGCTGCTCGGGCCGCTGGGCCAGCATGTCAGCTGAGCATTGCTTTGGTGGCATTGTGGGGGCGCCGGGTGTTCGCAGCTTCAAGGTAGGCAGCAAGCTGCACGGAAGTGATGAATGGGACAGCGGTCAAGCCATTTATTGGTGTGGGATGCTGGCCACTCCATGCCTTCTTCACATGGAATGCAGCTGCAGAGGCTCCGGGGTCAGCAAGTTGCTACTTCAAGGTGTGCCGCAAGCTGCCCAAGTTGCCAGGTCGCCTTGCTGCAGAGGTGCCACTGTCAGCATTCAGGGTGGCTCAGTGATCTGGCTGGCCGGCGGGCCAGTCCTGCGGCACATCTCCAGCAACTGAGGAGGCATGAGGGACAAGCCTGGCTGGGGGTTCATTGACCTCTCTGGGGCATGTTGGTTGGTCAGGCCAGAGGTTGCCAGGATGGCTTGCCTGTGTTCACAGGCGGGAGGAGCACATGGTGCATCAAGCCACAGTTGGCAAGACAGTTGGGCTCTGGGACAGCTGCTGGCCCCTGCAGGAGACGACACAGACTGGCTCCCTGCTGAGCATTGCGTGGACGCCAGACGGGACGCAGCTGGCAGCCTGCGGCGGCAACGGGCAGCTCTGCTTTGCCCAGGTGGTGGGCGCAGCAGCAGGTGAGGCACGTCCCAGCAGGGCACCGCTGCTGCAGGCTGCTCTCCTCAGCAGGGCCAGCAAGCCTGCAGCGAATAAGCCAGACCCCGAGCACTTTGTGCTGCCGCCAGCTGGCCTTGAGAAGACTAGCTGACCAAGCACAAGTGGCTGCACAGATGCTGAACATGTATGATTTTGCACAGGTGCTGAGCGAAGTGGTGTTGAGGCCATAGCACCTGCTCCTGCCGTCCCACCAGGTTGGGAGCCAGCTCACCACAGTGCACAGGACACCAGGGGCGCACCATGCAGATGGTTCTGTGCCTGAGGGTGTTGCGCCTTTGCAGAGTGGAATGCGATGCGGGCGGTCCAGACGGCTGGCACACAGGTGCAGGTGCGCAACCTGGTGGACGGCACCCTGGATGACCTCGATTTCAGGGACAGAGTCATCAAGATGGCCATTGGTGAGTTGAATTGGCCAGCCACTCTGAAAGTCAGCAGGCACTTCTGTGCAGATGCACAGTGCATGGTGGGCAGCCATGTCCCAGCTGCTCTGAACAAGCGCCCTCCCGCAGACGCCACAGGAAGCAGCACGGGTGCAGGATGTGCTGATAAGCTGCTTGCACTCATGAGATGGCCATTGGTGGGACCTTATGGGAGGCAGAACTGGCCTCTGTGCATGCAGGGGTTGCCGTGACCCAGAGTCTGTCTCCAATGGCATCTCGAGTGGCTCCGAGAACATGAGCTTGCTGCGACGTCCATTTGTCTCAGTGTGGCTCGGCAAGATGTGCCCTCCTGTCCCCTCCCAGAAGCTGCAACAGCATTAAACAGTTGAGCTCTGGGGTGTGCTGCTGGCCGTTGTGAATTGTCCTGGTGCCCATCACTCTGATGGGGCAGCCTCTGCCTGCAGGGTATGGCCACCTGGTGGTGGCCACATCCACCCAGTGCTGCATCTACAGCCTGAGCAGCCTCAATACGCCCACGATAATTGACGTCAAGGACACTGTCACCCTGCTGCTGCTCTCTGAAAGGCAAGCCAGAGCAGCACTGCACTGTCACTGAGCTGCTGCTCAACAGCACGCAAGCTGGCAGTCCCCTCAAGGTGCCAGCTGGCCTTTGCCACAGTTGGCAGCAGCTGTGTGCACAGCAATGCCACCTCATGCAGCAACACTTTGCTGCAGAGGCTTCCTTCTGATGGACCCCACCAGTGCCATCCAGATACTTACATACAGCGGGAGGCCAATCTGCTCCCCCAAATTTCCAGGTTTGCCCACTTTGAGTGCAGTTTTTGGGTACAGTCTGTGTCCATGCCGATGACCTGGATGGCAGCAGAGCTCCTTCAGCACGTGGCAGCCACCCTCTGCACATGCCAATGTGTGCCAGACATTGCCGCTGCATGTGTGCAGGTCTTCGGACAGAGTTCCTGAACCAGTACATGATCAGCTTGTCCAATGACACCATTGCCATTGTAGACAGGGGAGAGAAGGGCAAAGGTAAGGCAGCTGAGCGCAAGGGTGGAGCGACCTTCAGCATCTCAGGTTTTGGTGGGTGTATGGGTTGCAATTTGTCCTGCACTGCAGATCGTACGTGCACAAAAAAAGTCTCAGTGTGATGCACCCTACCTGAAACTCTTGGAACTTTTTTGTGCACGTACGATCTGCTCCTGCTGAGCGCAGGCCGCCTGTAACTGTAGTTGCATGCCCTCCTACTTGGTGCCCTGCAGCCCTTGTCAGGGAGGCAATGAGCCTGTGTGCCTGCAGTGGTCCACCTGTTTGACACGGCTCAGGGCCGGCCCCTGGCTGACCCTATAACCCACAAGGTGGAGATTGTCGCTGTGGCCCTGAGTCAACAAGGCATCGCCCCAGAGCGCAAGGTGATGCTGCAGACATCTGCTGGCACCCACGGCTGCCGAATCACCTTCTCAGGGTGCTCCAAGCAAAAGGACAGCATCTCAGCATGCACTGGCTGCATGATTGAGTCCATGGCCCTTGCAGCTGGCCAGGAAGGTGCAGGAAGGCAGCTGCCTGCAGGCAAACCACCATGCTCCCTGTGGCCTGCAGGTGGTCTTCATTGACCGCAACAAGGACATGTGGATGCGGCGGGCCCTGCAGGGTGGGCGCCCCTTCAAGCTGGCTGCCATGGTTGACTGCGCAGTGTGGCATGCCAGCGTCGACATGCTGGCAACCCTCACAGACCACAGACTGGTGAGTGTGTGACCGCAGCATCACTCACTTGCCTGCAAGATCGGTTACGCGGTGCAGGGGGGGACCAGGGGCATGAGCAGCGCCTCGCCAGCACGCGCCTGACAGTTGCAGACTGGTGGGGTAGGGGGTGAGGCCCATGCCTGCTACAATGGCCCCACACCATGAATCCAGCAGCATGCTAGACACTCTGCAGCAGCTTGAGGGAGGGACCTTGAGTTCACTGCGACCTGCCTGCTGTCAGCTGCTGGTCTGACAGAAATTGCCTCTGCTGCAGCCGGAACATGTGGTCATCAGGGGCCCTGTCTGGAGGCATGGGGCAGCCAGCTGCAGGCCCCTGCAGGCACTAAGACGCTGCCCAGCAAGCATCGCCGCACCCTGTCCCCGACCATGTTGCTTTTGCTGTGCTGCAGTGTGTCTGGTACTACCCCAATGCAGTGTATGTGGACCATGACCTGGCCAGCAGCACAGTCTTCAGTCGAGGCGATGGGTGAGCAGATCCTGCAGCGTTGCCATCTCTGTGCTGGCAGCCATCTGCTCTGTAAGCGGCACCTTTGTGCAGCACATTGCCGTGCTGCCAGCTGTGCAGACGTGTGTCCAGCCAGCGGTCCCTCTGTGTGTGCGGTGACTTTGGCAAGGCTGTCCGCCTTGAGGCCTTTTCAGAAGCCACATGTGCCCTCCCTCTGTATGTGCAGTGACTTCGGCAAGGCTGCCCGCATTGAGGCCTTTTCAGGAGCCAGGTGCGCCCTCCAACGCAGCGATGGGGCAGAAGTGGCTGCCAATGTGTCCCCGCACCCCCTGATGCTGCACCAGCTGGTGGCGGCATCCAAATGGAGCCAGGCCACAAGGCTGTGCCGATTTGTCAAGGTCCGCCGCACTGTTGTGGTGCCTGCAGGTGACTTTGCTGCCTGCCACTGGGTGCTTCAGCATTTTCTGCCTGCCTCACTGTGGGTCACCAATCTGGAGCTATATCATGTCATCTACAGACACAAGCAGCAATGCATTGGCTTGACTGCCAGAAAGAGCTCTGGCCGGCTGCTGCCCTGCATCTTAAAGGTTGAGATTTCTTGGCATCGCCATGCACTGCAGGACACCACCCTGTGGGCCTGCCTGGCTGCCATGGCCATTGATGCCGGGGAGCTCAACACGGCAGAGGTTGCACTGGCAGCCTGTGAGGAGGTGGACAAGCTGCAGTACATGATGCACATCAAGGGCATCCCCACGCGGGAGGGGCGTGCTGCAGAGCTGCTGCTGTACAAGAAGCAGCCGCTGCAGGCAGAGAGCACCCTGCTCCAGGTGACATGCCCTGTCTGGGTGAACAACAGGTTCAAGCCACACTGGCTGAGGCTCACACAGCAGCACCCTGCATGCAGGACACCATCTCATGATCAGTAGCTCTGTTGCAGCAGGAATCCTGAGTCAACAAGTACTGCTGCCAGCTGCAGAATCTGATGGCTCCTTTAGGAGATCCTGCCAAGTGTATATTGCAGCTTTCTGAGAGCTGGGCCATGTGCGTTGCAGGCAGGGCTGGTCTACCGGGCCATTGACATGAACATGAGGCTGCACCGGTGGCAGCACGCCTTGGAGCTGGCCACACAGCACAAGGTGCACCAGGACACAGTCCTTCTCCGCAGGCAGCAATTCCTGGCTAGCATACAGCGGCCAGAGACAGACAGCCACTTCCTGCAGCTGGCAGCAGATCGCACTGTTGACCGCCAGCAGGTTGAGGCCTGTGTGCAGCAGGAGCTTCAGAAGGAAGCAGCAAGACCGGGCGCTGTACGATATGCATGAGTGCAGCCATCACCAGCCCCGCTGTCAGCGCTGCCGTTCAATGGTTGCCATCCTTGGCTCTCAATTGGGAGGGCTATAACAGCTCAAAGTGATGACTGTCCAAGTGTTGTTCTGACTCCAAAATGGGCAGGAGCAGGATGGAAGAGACCTTTGAGAACTCTGTCCCATCCTGCTCCTGACCTCTTCTAGGTGTATTCTTTAGTTCGCTTTTGATCCTTTGCTATTTTTGGCTTCATGTCCTTGTTGCCGAAGCCTGGCTTCTCCAGGTTGTGAGCCATGTCAGGGAGCAGGGCAAAGCGTTGGCTGATTGCCACTCCTTCATGGGCCCACACTCGAAGGTCTGCAGTGCCCTTGAGTCCCACCCCAACCCACCCAAGACCTGTATACTTAAGGTTGCCGTCAAACTGTGATTGCTGGGTGCAATGAAGGAGAGAAGCTTGGTGGCAGCAAGCATCTTACCTGCAATGACTATGTCCTGCGCGCTCTCCCTCCAATTTCTACCCTCAACAGTCATCTGCTTGGGTGCAAGGGGGCCAAGTTCAGTTACTCTGAGCTTGTCCCCCAGTGGCGGTGTAAGCTTGGAGCCCACATGGCCCTCATACCTGAAGGCAGAGAGCCAGATATGTTATCAAGGACTTGCGGCAGCTGAAGCATTGCAGGTGGATGATGTCTCAACGTCAGGTGCGGCCCCTCTGTCCTCATGCAAGAAAAGCTACAACTGTCAGACAATCAGCATATGTGTGCAAAGGGCAAGCAGAGCCTCTGCCAGCCTGTTCATATACTTTGCAAACGCCTCACCGCTGCTCTGCCCCCTCTGTCTTGGCAAAGTGGCAGACGACCTCGTCAGAGGCCCAGACTGTCAAGTACAGGGTGGGGCCAGGAGCTGTCAGGACATCGATGCGGGCTAGGCCGCCAACGAACACTGTTTGTCCTGGGGCGGCCCTAAAGGTGCGCGGTTTGATCTGGCGGCGGGGGAGGAGCATGCGCACCTGCAAGCCAGGTACAGGGTGAAAGCATGCCCGCACAACCAAAAACCTCATCACTGCTGCAGAGACTAGACACCTTGCAGGCAGCAGACGACCATCAAAGCCGCGACAGTGCTCAGGCTCAGCACACAGGCAGGTGAGATGGGCAGGACGGCGCAAAGGCAGGTCACAGCATGTCTTTGAAGATCAAGATTCCAGGGACTGTCGGTCGTCAATGGACTGACTACCAGCATGCACACAAGCCGCAGCTTTGGTGCAAAATACCCCAAAACAGACGCACCTCATCTGGAGACAGGATGCTGGGCAGCTGATATTTGTGTGGGACTCCAGGAGTGTCCCAGACCTTGCTGCCGTTGGACAACAGGCCCCTGACCTCGAGCATGTCTACATTGCATCACACAAACACAGATGAACATCAAGCACACGTTGCCTGCCTCAGATTAATCTGCCCATCATGCACAGCCCCTCAGGCAGGTGCAGGAGGTCATGCAGATTATAAGGCACAGCAGAGCTGCAAGAGGATATAGGGGCATCGGTGGCCGGCAAACATGTGCCCCTCAGGGAAGCACAAGGAACATGGGCAGTCAAGGGCTGCTACAAGCCTCACCCAGCGTGGTGCCCGGCAATGGTGCTGCTGTGATCTCATCCACTGTCAGCTGGCTGCGCTGCCCTGTCGCACGTCCCATTGCATTCAGCAGCGAGCTCTTGCCAGCGTTCTGTGCGCCGATCACATACACATCGCTCCTGCGGTGTGCAGCAGGGTACGACTGAATGGTGTGCAATGCACTCAGGACCCTGCCTGCACACAGTCAAGGAGCCTTCATGGCAGAGCCTCTTCTGCATAGCCACCAGGCTGGTACAGTTGCATGTGTCAGACGCCCAACCCCAGCTGCCAGGAGACCCCAGCAGCAGGCAACCGGTCTGGCAGGAGCAGGTGGCTGCTGCAGGAAGGCTTGCTGCCTGTGGGTCCCCCCCTTCCCCTCAGGCTGGGTCACAGCGGCCTGCCCCACATATGTGCAGCCAGCCCTTGCCTGGGGCCAGCGAGCGCCTGCAGATCCTGGAACAGCTCCCTCACGCCGCGCCCCTTCAGGCTGCTGACCAGATGCACGGAGGCTGGAGGCGGGATGCCACCCTGACGACACCGCTGCCGCACCCACCGCTGCAGGGGCACCAGCACACCCTGCTTGATCCGTGGCACTGCCGTCAGTGGACTGCTGCAGGTGGCTTGCAGGACAGCAGCAGTGCAATGCTGCCGCACCCACTGCTGCAGGAGCAGCAGCAGAGCAGCTCTGTGCACCCGAGAGTCTCAAGCAGGCTGCAGGCCATGCCCCACTGCCACATGGTATGCGCTCTGGCAGTGCCAGCACAGGCTGCCCTGGGCAAGGCTGGTACTCAGTGCAGACCGGGGAAAGCTGGTATCCAGTACAGACCAGCTGGAGGTGCAGGTTGGAGAAGCACCCACAAAATTCACTGAGAGAGACCTGTGTGTTTACAGGCAGTGCTGCCAAGGCCTGCCTCACCTCCAGGCGTTCCCGCACAGCCTGCTTGGGGAGCAAGTCCACCTTGTTGGCAGCAATGACCAACCTCAAGTCAGTGCCCCTGGTGCCGCTTGCCTGCAGCAGAGCTTGCAGGGCCAGGCGGGGCAGCGAGCCATCAAAGTCGGCCAGGTCCACCTGTACAGGCAGCATCGCCTTGACCTGCTTCTGGGCCAAAGCAGCAGCCATAGCTTCCTCTGACAGCAAGTGCCTTTGGCAGTGCTGTCCGTGGACATAAAAATCCAAGCACAGGCTGGTGCCTCCCCACCCCTGCCAACAACTTGCAGAGCAGCAGGGTCCTCTGAGGTTGCAGTGCTGGTGCCAGGCACCAGTGCACAGCTGTGGAGGCGATGGCACAGCCTCTGGACTGACAAGTGGGCTGTCTCACCACACACAGGAGCACCGCTTGCCGAAAGCCCTGCTTCTGGATCCTGGTGCCCACGACCTTGGCAAGATCGAATTCTGGCAGCGCCTGCTCAGCCTCCTTGCTCTTCACTTGCCTGCAGCAGCATACACAGTCTGTCAAAGACGGGCATGGCAATGTCACAGCGGTGTGGCATCGCCTGGCAAGCTGGCAAAAGCGCAGCAAGCAGCCTCAACATGAGGTGTACCAAGCACAGGCAGCCGTATCAGCCACATAGTGAGCAAGGCGCACCCATAGTGCCGCAGGGAGTAACAGCGTGCGCAGAGGACGGCAGGGGGACGCTCGTCAGCTACTGGCTGGCCTTCCTGCAGTCAGGCAACAGCACCAGCTCAGCCAGGCCGGCTTTGGGTTTCGCAGCTCTCAGCAGAACAATGAAGCCCAGGCTGTGGTCCAATCGTGAAGGCTGCTGCTGCTGCATCCATTCCAGAGCGCTGGTGCCCTGAAAGAAGTGACTGCAGGCGTGCTCACCAACCAGCCCTCCCCAACTGCATCGGGGTCAAGCGGTTCCAGGTTGGCATCAGTCTCTGCTGCTTCAACTACATCATGCTGGACACCGTCTGTAGTTTTCTGCCCTGCTACCCAGTCTTTCAGCCTTTGGGACACCTGAAAGTACCTGCAGGCAGTCCCGCGTGGGTATGAGACGCCGGTACATCAGCAAGTTGTCTGCCTGGCAGGCGGCACTTGCTACTCACCCTGGCGCATCTGGCTCTTCTGTCTGCATTGGGATGCCACAACCAGAGCACTGCTGTGGCAGGAGATCCCTGAGCACCTCTTCTGACTGGGGATGCGGCGCCGGCTCAGCTTTCTGTGCAGCTGCAAATACAGGACCCAGATCCAGGGGCCTTTTGAGGGTGGACAGGTGCCTGAAGTGCCGTTCTGACCATCGCTGCTGGGTGGTCAGGACTGGCAACGCTGGATTGCATCGCCAAGGTGATATACAGCACGCACATAGTGACCCTCTGCTCACCCTGCTGAGCATGAGTCTGCGCATGTGGATGGCCATTCACAAGTTTACTACATTGTCAGATAGACTGGCTAGGTCCGGATTCAGATGCCAATCTGATCTGTATCATGTCAACGACATTTTGGAGCAGCCGGGGGTCAAGCAATTTGTCGTCCACGAAGGCCCCAGCATGTCAGCCGGATGTTCAATTCTACCCATGTAGGCGGCAGGGACGATTGTTGCAGTGCCATGCTCAAAGCTCCACAAATGGAGCTGGGGAGCCTCTGCTTCTTCGGGCTGCCCGGGGTCAAGGTACCTATTCCATCCTGTTGCAGCAACGATGCTGTCTTTGCAGCTGTGTGTTTTTAAACTCCTGCTCATGCAGAGGTGGAGAGGTCCCCGGTTTGGTTGATGCGCCAAGCTGGTCGTTACATGAAAGCTTTCAAGGCGTGAGTGCAATGGCTTATTTCTGAAGCCTTCACTCCAAGACATGCAGCCTGCCATGTGTTGGACGTGAAGACACCACTGAGCTGCCGTGCAAAGCTTTGAGTCTGAGACCTGCCGCCTGCAGGATCTCAGATGCTAAGCCATTCCGAGAACGATCTGAGACAGCAGAGATTGCCATTGAGCTGTCCCTGCAGCCGTTCAGAGCCTTTGGCCCAGACGGTGTCATCATGTTCAGCGACATCCTCACTATCCTGCCAGCCATGGGCATTGACTTCACCATGGTGAAGGGCAGGGGCCCACTCATCCCAGACCCGGTGCAGAGGTGAGCCCTTCAGGTCCCTGCCTGACGCAGACTTGTGCCAAGTGGAAGGCGTGCAGCTTGCTCTGCATGCTGGTCAAAGCTGCACATGGGTGTTCCTCTCAATGTCAGACAACCGTCACACATCAGCACAGCTTGATCGTAGCCCCATCTCAGAGCAGCAGCCATCTGCAGGCCGGCAAGATGCCACAGCTGCATGTGCCTGCAGGCGCAGGACCACTGTCAAAGTTGCACCAGCCAATGCAGATGTCATGCTCTGCCAGCATCCATCCACCTGGACAGCTGCAGGACACCACAGCTGAGTGATGTTTGGGCTGCAAGATCTCACCAAGCCTCTGGCCCGCTGTGTGCAGTGAGGACCGTCTCCGCGAGGTGTCCCCCCTGGAGGACCCTGCCCGCTCCCTCCCCTTCATTGCCACCATCCTGGGCACCCTGCGGGAGGAAGTTGGCAGTCAGGCCACAGTGCTGGGGTTCATCGGCACCCCCTGGACGCTGGCAGCCTACTGCGTGGAGGGAGGCTCCCCCAGTCCGTGAGCTTTACACTGCTGTGGCAGGTGCCTGCACATCAGGACGTGACAGCCTCCCCGCAACTTCCCCGGCACCCCGTCTCTCCCTCTGAAATCATGCTGCAGCTTTCAACATGGCTCCAGAGTTCTAGGCCAGCACAGAATTCATGCTGAGCTGACTTCTCCGTTGACCTCCTGCCTCGCAGCCACCTGCAGAAGGTGAAGGGCATGATGTTCCGCAACCCAGCCATGCTGCACACCCTGCTGGCCCGCCTGACAGACTCCCTGGTGACCTACGTGTGCTACCAGATCCAGAGCGGGGCCCAAGTGGTGCAGCTGTTTGACTCCTGGGCGCGACATCTCACCCCCGGGCAGTTCAGGGAATTCAGCATGCCCTATGCAGAGAAAGTGATCCGCAGGGTCAAGGAGCAGCACCCCAATGTACCGCTGATCTTCCATGCCAATGGAGGTGGGCACTGCACTCCGCTGGCTGCCTTTTGTCTCAGCACCACTGATACGCCTGCCACTCTCCATGCCATCGGGGACCCTGCTGGTAGCTTGCTGCTGCAGCTCGTGAGCCTGCCTCCTGTTTGCAAGGCAGCGCTGCAGCCAGCAGGTGTTGGCAATGGCCTGCCTCACAAGCTTCTGTCAGGCAGTAATGGCATGCAACCATATGGGTTGCAAAAGCTGCTGCCAACATAGCCTGGGGAAGGCCTTACTCTGCCACCTCTCTACCCGCCAATCTGGCACTGCCTGAGGCGTTGCCTTGTACTGTCCTGGTCTGAGCTGAGGCTGACTGCTGTTCAGACCTCGGACCAGACACAGACTCATGCACACCTGATCTGCCCATGTCAGCTGCATTGCGCACACATGCAGGCAGTGCCTCCAGCCTGCGGATCTGTTCCCTGCCCCAGTGCACCCCACCTCTCAGCTCTCGTCTGGGCTGCCTGCGCTGCAGGCACAGGAAAGGACCACATCATGGCCAACAGTAGTGCAGACGTGCTCGGCCTGGACACCTGGGCAGACATGGCCCTGATGCGGGAGCGCATGCCCAACAGGATACTGCAGGGCAATGTGGACCCCAGCGTCCTGGTGTCCACTCCAGACGCCATTGAGCAGCACGTGCATGCCTGCATAGCAGAGGCTGGGAATGGCCGGCATATCCTCAATGTAGGAGATGGTGTCTTTCCCAGTGTGCCAGAGGAGAATGTGGGACACTTTATCAGGACTGCTAAGTCTGTGAGGTACAGCACAGCTCGGGAGCCAGCATTGAGCCATAATTGACCACAAGAACAGGCTCCCAAATTATGCGCTTGAATTGCATGTGTTTCATGGGCTTGAACTGCATGCGTTTCATTCAATGCATGCCCTGCTGATCCAAATGAATGCATGCTTGACCGCTCTGTTATGTTGAAGCATTGCCAACGTACACATAGTTCCCCCTATGGCGTGTCAAAGAACAGAGTGACATCGCACTTGTGATTTGTGTGTAGATTGGGGAGCGCGCATGCTACACAACTACAGTCCTGGCCTGCGAGAGAGAGAATAGATTCAAAGTCCGGGGGCCACAATGCACCTCGGGCATGGGAGCTGCAGACTGCCTTTTCGTTTTCTGGTCAAACATGAACTTTGACCACAGATCCCTGTGTCTCCGATGGTGCAGCAGCTCTTGCGTGGCTCCAGGAAGTTGCTGTCTCAACCCTTTGGTCGCACTGTGAGGGCTAAGCAGGCCATGCTGCGCACCTGCAGCATGCTTGCTGGTCCTGAGATCCCCCTGTCGTCGGCTCAGCGGGGCATCAAGGCAAAGAAGAAGGTGGCTCTGCACCTGGGTAATTGAACTCCTGCAACTTCAGCTGCTGATTGCCAGGTGCTCTGTGCCCAGCTGCCACTTCAGGTGTGGACAGGGTGTGACCTGCCATGCGACATGCCCTGCCCTCACCCAGCTGCTGTTTCGTCTGCAGGCTACATTGGCACCGGCTCCCGCGGCTTGATGATGCAGAGAGACCTCACGGCAGAGCGCGACACCATCGAGCATGCTCTGGAGGACGCATTGTTTGCAGTGGGCGGCATCCTCGAGAGCAACAGGCAGGCACATGTCGCTGTGGTAGAAGCTGCATGCGGTCCCCTGCGTGATGGGCGGTGGGCAGCCGGGGTTCTATTTGCCGCGTGATTGGCAGCCGTCTGAGGCTGTGGCTGAATGGTCGCAGTGGGGTCCCTTCTGGCTGCCGCTGCCTCTGATATGCGCCTGACATACTCCGCTTGACTGCTGCTGCTGTGCAGGGGCAATCTGACCAAAGTGGGATGGGCGCGCAGCAGCAGGACAGACAAGGGCGTGCACAGCCTCTCCACCGTGAGTGCCAGCTGATACAGGTGTAAACAGTCACCCTGTGACGGTGCTGCTGGACTGTCTGTGATGCAGCCTTGCCTGCACCACCTGCTCAGGCCTGTGTAGTGTGGTCAAGCCCGCCAGAGGCACTGGGGCTTGTGAACTGCATCTCTCAGAGCTGCCGTGGGCAGGTGCACATTTGCTCGTCTGGCGGCCTGTGCAGCTGTCATGATCACAACATCGAGCCACACATGCCTCGGCGGCTCTCACAGCCGATGTTTACTGGCCACTCTTGAGCTGGTAGCGCGTGCAGCCATTCAGGGTGGCTGTTTTCTTGTCTGCAGATCAAAGGCTGTCAAGCCGTGCTCACTGCTGCAAGTCAGGCTGGCTATCTGCAGGTTGTCTCCTTCAAGATGGAGCTCAGCAGCGACGTATCCTTTGAGCAGGACCGCGAAGGCATCAAGCTGGCAGCGGCGCTGAACGCCCACTTGCCCAGCCAGGCAGGCGCCTACAGCTGGCTGTCTGCACAGTGCTCTCTCTGCAGTGCTGTCTTCCTGTGAGGAGGGCCTCTCCAAGCTGTGAGAGAGTTTGACTGCCCAGGCTTGCGCGGCGACATGCATGCCAAGCTTTGCAGTGGCCTCCTCAGTCTTTTGGGGTTGCTGGCCTGCCTGTACTAGTGCCCACAACCTCTTGATTTGCCTGTGCGCCCACAATGGCCTCTGCTGGTTGGGTCTTGTCCTGCTGGGTCGAGGTGAAGCCCCTTCTCAAGCTGCAAGCCGCCAGGCGTGCCATCCTCCTTGGGCAGCCTGGCTGACTGCAGACAGTCGGCTGTCACAACTCAGCCTCGTGTTCAAGGCATGCAATTTTGTTCTTGTGCTGGTGCTGGGAGACCAAGGCTGCCTTGTGCTGGGACATGCCAACCGGCCTCTCCGTCAAGTATAGCTGCTCCTCTGCAGATCAGGGTCTTCAGCGTGCAGCGTGCCACGGGGAGCTTCTCAGCACGCCGCTTTGCCAAGACGCGCACCTACCACTACTTCCTGCCAGCCAGCATCCTGCAGCTCAAGCAAGACGGTACATCCAATGTACAAAAGTTGTGTTTTCAGTGCCGCTTGCTGGCTAGAGAAGCATGGTTGCCTCAGTTTTGCATATATGATGCACTGGGCAGGCAGTCACGGAGCGCACCACGTCCCCACTGGGCAGGGGGTTGCACATTGGCTGCGACGCCTGGCACTCTCCCGCTAGCTCATCATGCGACATCAGGCTGTCACTGCGGCCCTGCACATTGCCCACTGTGGGGCTGCACTTGCTTCCTGTCTCGGGCTGCACTTGCTTCTTGTCTCAGAACGACGCAGCGCAACTCCAGCGCCTGAGGCATTGCTGCAGCTCTCTCCCCTTTCTGCACCGCTCCGGTTCTGCAGGCAGTGCTGAGGCGGCTGGATGGTTTCAGCACCTGACAAAACTGCTGGCAGATCATTCACAGCCATTACGCTCCCTCACAATTCTCTCCATCGCAGGCAGCGCAGGTGATGCCGACAAACCTTCAGCAGCCGTGCTGCTGATTGACCTGCCTTTCAGAACTCTCAAGCAGTGCAAGCTCGGCAATAGAGCTCATCAGTTGCAGCGCCGCTGCTGGCAGGCCATCCATGTCCACGATGCTCTCTGATATAGTTCTTACCTGCTGTGCAGACAGCGCAGATGACGCAGACCGACTACAGCGCCTGAGGCAGTGTTGCCAGCTCTTCGTTGGAACGTCGCCATTCCACAACTACACAAAGCGCCGTCTGTACAGGGGCACCCGGCGTGACACTCCCGCCTGCGCATCAGATGCGGACAGCGACCTTGACGCTGCTGTTGGGACTGGCCCCACTGCAGAGCAGGCAGCAGCCAGTGAGGCAGCCCAGAGTGGTGCTAAGCCAGGGGAGCCACCTCGATTTGCATCAACTCTGCCGGCCGGTGCGGTCAGGGAGAGGCAGTACAGAGTCCCCTTTCAGTGAGTGGTCCACTCTGAGCATGCTGAGGCAGCACATCTGCCTGTCACGTCAGACAGGGCTGCGCCGTGTGCAGGTGGCAGCATGCAGTTGATCCCAAGGACAGGCTGACGCAAGCTCATTACAGGTAGGCAACACCCTGGCTCCAGAAGCACCCCCGTGGTTGCGGGTGCATCCCTCCGTCCACCATGCGTCATCAGTGGCCCCCAATCATGCGCCACCCTGCTGCCCTGCAGGACTGTCCACCAGATGGATGTTGGTGCTCCTGCCACGCTTGTTCCTGGAGGGGTTCCTTGCATCAGGGTGGGTGCTGTGAAGTCAGAGGGTTCTGCCGGTCTGCTGGCTCATCTCAGTACACTCAGGAGGTCTGTGCTGATTGCACCCGCCCCTGCCTGCAGGTCACGTTGACAGGCAACTCCTTTCTGCTGCACCAAATCCGGCACATGATTGGAGCAGCTGCTGCTGTGGCACGGGGCCACATCCCACTTGAGTTCGTGCAGGCCTCACTCCTTACCCCAGCCAGATGCGCTATGCCTCTGGCCCCAGGGCAGGTGAGCCAGGCAGGCCGCTATGTTGTGTCTGTTTGGCAAGAGTGCAAGCCTGTCGAGCTGCCTGCAGCACAGCACCCTCAGTCTTCCTGCTTTGTGCAGGTGCTGGTGCTGGCCGATAGCAAGTTTCTGCCATTCCCTGTAGACCGAAAGTCTGGCCTCTGTGCTGTCCACGACGTCACAGGCATCAGTCTGAGCCTGCAGCAGCAGGGCCAGAAGCTGCAGCAGGACTTCTGCTTACAGGTCCTGCTGCCAGAGGTGGATGCGCTCCTGTCTGGCAGCCAGTGGGAATACTGGGACAGCGTGCTTGGAGGAATGAGTTTTGATGAACAGACGATGCAGGACTTCATCGCCACATCACAAGAGTTCTGTAAACAGAAGGCACCACAGCATTCTGCACGCTTGACATAATGACATGAAAACACCTTCTCCCCAATGCATCTATCTGACCCCTCCTCGCAGAATCAGCGGGCACTTTCAACACCCGTGACAAGATGCAGACTGTACTGTCTTTCAGCGGGCCACTGAAATCAAATGCAGCAGGGATCAATTGCACAAAGGAAGTGTCCACAAATGTCCTGGTACACAATGCAGTAGCTAGGCCATGCATGCCTCTGTGACAGGGGCAATGTGCCTCCTGGTGACTTTCAGGCGTTTGGCTGGGGCGGTCGGGCTTGACCATGTCTCATCTGCGTCTGTGGGTTGCAGCTGGTCTAGCTGCGTCATCACAGACTCGAGGTTGGCATAGCGCCGCTTGCTGCAGGGCGCACACCAACAGCTGTGAGGATTGAAGGAAGGTGACAAAGGTGGGATCAGATCAAGCCAATGCAGAGGCCAGCGCAGTGTACAAGCTGGTCAGTCTGCAAGACATGCTGCAAGCACACGCCAACAAACTGACCTGCCAGATGTTGGCGAGATTGCCATGGATGGCAACATCAGTGTCCTGTCAGAGCCATTGGCGTAGAGGTTTGCCAGAGTCGCCAAGGACTCCCCGGAGCACCTGCACCAAGGTGAACATGCGATGTGAGTATGTCAGGGCGCAATTTTGGTGCCTCGGCAAAGCGCAGCTCAGGGCAGCAGAGCCTGCGTCCCTTATGCTCTGTCCAGTGCCATGTCCACACTGCTGAGCCTGCCAGAGCAATGAGACACTCAATTGGCGGCACAAGCACTTGCACGGCCTGCTGGGCCTCATGCCTTGGTAGCCTGCCAGCCTGTGCACAGAGATACAGCAGCCAGGTCCGGCCCAAAGGCCCTGTGCCATCGCTGTGCAAAGGAGCTGCCATGTCGACCCCTACAGGTGCCCTGCCCGCAGACGCAGCATAAGTCACACTGCTGCCCTTCTGCATAGCAGAGGCTGTGCCCGCATGCACAAACACTGGCGCAGCAGCAAGGCTCACCCTGCAGGCGACTTTCCCCTGCTGCGCTGGACGTGCTCCACAAAGTCGTCTAGGAGCACAGGCCACGCGCCTGCTGCATCGTAGTTGCTCAAGTCCTCGTGAATGCACCTGGTGAAATCCAGGACCTGCAGCAGCGAGGGCCTGCAGTCAAGTTCTTTGGAGTTCTGCCACATCCCAGCATCTATACCTGCAGCACAGCAGTCAGATGAGTGCTAAGCCGCAATGGACCGCAGTGCTGCTGCCAAACTGTGCGCTTTGCAGTTCTGCCACAAACCAGCACCATACCTGCATCATCGCAGGCAGAAAAGCGCCTTGCACAGACAGACGATGTGCAGGCAGACTGCAGTACTTGGGGACCTGCGATGAGGTGGTCCTTTGTGGCTTGCACGAAACTTCAGGTGAAACGCATATGAGCCGTGAGCTTCTGTTATGCAACGGCAGCATGTGTGGCACCACAGCACGACTTCATTTGTATGCAAGGGGCCCAGTGATCATAAAGAGCTGCAGCAATGCCTGGTGGGCCTGAATGTGGCTCTGCGCATGTCAAGACGGCCTGGCGCACACCTGCCGCCAAGTGTCCTCTGAGATCATCTGCGGGCCACTCTGTGTGACGAAGCGGCACCATCTGCGGAGCAGGCGGAAGCGCCCATCCAGCAGCTGCTGCCACAGCGCGACAGCTCTCTGTACCTGCAGGCAGAATGAATCTGCTGACTTCCCATTGAAACACAGGCCAGCGACTGCAAGGAAGCTGGTGGCTGGGTGTGCCACTGCAGGGCTGCACGAGGAAGGTTGCTGGCTGCTAGATGAGCACTCTAGACAACACAGCATCAGCGGTAGGGCTCAATGGGCCAATAAGAGAATGACAGGCAAAGAGGTTGGCTGCCTGCTGAGCACCAGGGGGCACAGGCACGGGTAATGCCTGCACAAGGCATCACAGGGCAGCGCAGACTGAAGTATGATGCCTCACCGGAAGACTTCGCCGCCCAGCGTCACAGCAGACCACAAAGACGAAACGGTAGTACCTGGAGAATGCAGCCTGGTCTATCATCTGCAGGCATTCAATGTGTCAGGCAGGGCCATGCATGTCGCCAGGCACGGCGATGCTGTCAGGATCGCCCCAAGAGACACGCGCTTACACAGGAGTTGGGTGCATACTGCTGAAGAGCCCTCAATGCTGCCTCCCTGCGGTCAGGGCACATTGGAAATGAGCCTCAGCACACCAGATCTGCAGAGCAGGCTCGGCACCAACCACACTTGGCGCACCCTACAAGACCCTCTGCCTTGAGGTGAGCCAGCAGCTTGACTAGCCCTGCGCGCGCTGCACTCCTGTCAGCACTTTGAGCTGTCTCTGCAGGTGCACCAGCCATTGTCAGGCATGTTGACAAGACTTTAGATTGCTGTGGTCTGGTGCCAGAAGCGCCTGTAGCTCACCGTGCAGGCCTGTGTATGCTTGAAAGGCCTGCTGTAGTACGCAGTAAGGATGCTGCTGCGATATCAGTTGCATGTTCCTGGGTGAGTTCAGCACCTCACGTTGCCATGCAGCGGCAGCGCGGGGTTCAGGAGGCGAAGCATTGCCTCAGCTCTGAATTCGCTCCTGAGACCAGTCCGCGTAATTTCATTCTTCCGAAGCCAACTGCAGAGCGCTGCACCAAGCAGAGTCGACCTTCAGAAATGGGTTAGTTCCTACAGTGCTTCGTAGCTTTAGAATGTTGACCAGGACCTCTCTCCCCTAACAGAAACCAAACGGTTGCTAGAGAGAAGGAGGACCACCCGCAGCCTTTCATGGATCACTTCAGTCCCAAAGTCGTCCTACAGCAGCTTTCCACAGCAGATCTGAGGGTGTTGGCCGCCCAGCATGAAGTTTCAGTGGCACGAGTTGATGTCCCTCGTGCACGCCTGCTGGAGCAGCTTGAGGCAGTCCTGTCTCGGCAACAGCCTACCGAGTGGCACTGCAGCAACCTGCAGGCATGCCATCTGCTCTGACACAAGCTCCTGCCTTTCAGAGAGGGGGCAGAGGTTTCTGAGCGGTATCTGCTGCCTGCAGGGCCACACGCCTGGCAGGAGCAAGGCCCTGCTCGTGAGCTACAAGGGCACACCCTACCTCTTTGGAGGACTGGCACACACTGCGTTTGAGGGCCGCTCGCCGCTGAACCCAGATGCCTTCACTTATGCAGCCGGCGAGGCTGCGTTTATGAGATTCAGGATGCAGAGCCAGACCTGGGAGGCTGCCTGCCCAGACGCAGCCAACCCACAGGGCAGGATGCGACTCCAGACAGGGGCAGCAGGTGGCTCGCTGCTTAGCACCATACACTTCCAAGGGCATGCTTTGCTGTTGGGGACTCAGTCACCCAGGTTGTGCCTCACCAGCGGGGATGGGGATGGGAGTGACGACGACCATGATGGCATCGACATCGCTGTTCGGCAAAAACAAGTGCACCCCCTGGGCATCTCAGCATGGTCACCCGTGCCCCAGCGTGTGCCAGCAGAGCTGGGGAGCAGCTGTCCTCATTTGGCCCACTGCCCAGTCTGCTGCTGCCTGCAGATGCTGTGCAGAGAGGCGGCTGTCGCTGCTGGGGGTGCCTGTCTCCGTGAGCTGTGGTTGCTGTCAGGGCCAGCTCAAGATGCAATGACTGCTACACGGCGCTCAATGTTCCAGCCTCTGCTGCCTGCAGCCGCTGTCTTGAGGGACCAGCTGTTCCTGCTGGGCAACTTTCGTGCCCCCAACGAAGAGCCTCCGGCCAATCTGCCGGCGCGCTCCCCCTCCAGCGTGGCCACGATGTGGACATTTGACTTTCAGGATGCAGTCTGGGCCCACGTGCCTCAGCAGGGGGCCCCTCCCCTGCGCAACCAGGCCATGCTGGCGCCTTGGGTGGATGCCAGTGGGCACGGGCATCTGCTACTGTTTGGAGGTGACCCTTTCAGCTGCCTGGCGATTCCCTCACCACCGTCAGCTCTCTGAGTCGACCCCAAAGCGCAGCTCCACCTGCTGCTGTTTGGGGAGGGCATGCTGGGCTTCTGATTGGACGCCAAGGGCCGGACAAGCCTGCTGCTATTGGGAGGCAGCCTCAGCATATACATTTGAAAGCTGAGCCGCACAGCAGCCCTGTGCAGGCAGGGGGGCTCTATAAATTGCTGTAGCCTCCGTGGCTTCAGCTTCCAGATTGCTGTTGCTATGGGCATAGTGCCACAATCTCTGACTGCTAGCTTAGCTCATCTGCTTGTGCCTGCCCGCACTGCGTTTGCAGGCAGGCATCCACAAGAGGCTGTGTGCGTCAGGGGTTCACCTCTGCGCATGCAGGAACCACCAGCAATTACACGGATGTGCCCGAACGCGATGCCCTTTGGATGTTCACGACTCACAATTCAGTCTGGCAGCGCTGCGAAACATCAGGTCAGCTTCCTTTGAACCAGCAGGCATGTCTGACAGTGCCTGCCTGCCAGCAGCATGGCAGACAGCACTATATGCACGCCCATGACACCACGGCGATAGTTCAAGCTGCCAGGCTGCCTCTGTGCAGGCACAGCGCCTTTTCCACGGGGCTGCATCAGCCTGGCAGTTTGGGAAGACAAGGCCTACGTCATTGCCAACAGCAAGGACGGCGCGATGGCAACCTTCCGCCTTGACCTGCACTCCTGGGAGTGGGCCCTGCTCAGGCAGCAGCGGCCGTCCCCTTCAGCCAGGCGCAGCACTGTTGCGGCAGCCAGCCCTCAGGTTTGCCTACGTTTGGAGTGCAGCGCCCAACATGTGTTTTTTGGGACCGGAGGTTAGCTCTTTTCCTGCACGCATGGCATTCCCCTCAGCATCAAGGTGTGCTCTGCAGGGCCTCTGGGCACTGTACGGAGGGGTGTCACGCACCAAGGCGCAGAATGACCTCTGGATCTTTGACTTTAGGACAGAACAGTGGAGTGAAGTCACCCTGCAAGGCGCCCATGCACTGCCGCGCTACTTCCACATGGCTTGCTTCACAGACGCAGCATCCCTTCTGGTGGCTGGAGGTGAGCGCAACCTGCAGTGGTCTATTTCGAGTGCATTGCTCATTGTGAGCATGCGACTGTGGTTTTATCTGGCTACAGGGCATGCGCTTCCTGCTGACCATACACAATTGCCTGCTTGTGACGCTGCAGCCCACCCGGCGGCCGGATCATGAAGCGCCAGTTGATGCAGAGCCCTGCTGACACCAGGGTGTGCTCTGCCTGCAGGCCTGCACTGGAACCCTGCCAGCGTGGACGACAGGATCAGGCGCGTCGACCAGACGCAGGTCATCACCTGCCGCCCCGCCGTGCGCCTGCACGACCTACCTGCCGCCCCCCCAGCCCGCAGGGCGCCTGTGCCCCTGCAGGCTGCAGCTGCAGGTGGTTTTGCCCGGCATGCACAGGCCCCGGTTGCCAGCCACCCTGAGCAGTGGGAGGCCATGCCTGCCACCCCATGGCATCATCTGAGGGTCCTGCACCCTGCTGCTGCGAGCAGCAGCGCTGCCTGGCTGCGGAACCCTGGGAGGCCAGCACCCAGCTGTTTGTGTCTCACAATGGCCTCGTCTGCCTGCAGCCACTCCAGACTGTGGCGCTGAGGACAACCCCTGGATGGCGGTCTCCACAGACCCCTGCAGCCCCGGCAGCCCCGGCAGGACAGCCGAGGTGCCGCAGCCTCAGGAGGGCACCTCTGGCAGCCCGCCACGTGCCGAGCCCCGGCCCTGCAGGATCGCCTGCGTCCAGCAGCCGGGCGTGCTGCCCCAGATGCTGCGGCAGCAGCTGTTCTGCGACCTGGATATCGTGGTGCCAGGCGGGGCTCGGCTGGGGGCCCACAGGGCTGTGCTCGCGGCAGCCTCCCCCGTGTTTGCATGCATGCTGAGCAGCAGCATGCTGGAAGGTGGGCAGTGCATGACTATGCGCCAGCTGCTTCGCATGTGCTCAGGCTTGGAGACATGGCCGTCAGGCACTCTGCTGGCGGTTGTGCAGCAGCAGGTCAGGTCAAGCATGACAGCTCTGGCTGTATTTTCTCTCCCGTGTTGCCATGCTTTGTGGGGCACTAGCACCCACCTTGAGCCTGGTGGCACCCCTCGTTCTGGCCTGAACCTCCACACTTCAGGGAGTCCACGGTGTGTGCCCCCCCGCCACGCTGCAGGCCGCGAGAGCTGCATCCACATTGATGACCTTGACGCCGAGACTGTGGAGCTGATGCTGCAAGTAAGTGGTTTTTTGAGCCAACACTTGCTTTGCTGGGGTCTACTGCTGGTTTCTCATGCGGGTCAGTGTCCTGCTACCAGTCTCGGAAGCTGAGCTCTGCATCTGGCAGCTTTTAATTGCAAGCCAAGTATGCCTTGAGCTAATCGTTGGGTTCTGCGTTGCAGTACATCTACAACGCCCTGCCCAGTCAGCTGTCCGTGTGGAGCACTGTGCTGCTGTATCTGGCAGCTGACAAGTACCAGCTGGGCAGCCTGCTCTTCCAGTGCCGAGAGGCTCTGGCGCTGACAGTCAGCCTGGAGAACTGCTTTGATGTGGCGCGCTTGGCTGATGCCCACACTGACGGCGAGCTTGAGCAGGTGTGAATTCGCTGTTGTGTGTGATGCAGCGGCTCTGCTTTGGTGTTGTATGGGGCAGCGGCGCTGTGCTTGCGGGAGGAGCAGCAGTCCTGTGCGTCTATCTGTGGGCAGCAGCTATTCACATCTGGGCACATGTTGTGCAGAGCCATGCATTTGCTTGGTGTCCTAGATGACAGCATGCCAGATCCTTGACGGTCAGCTGCTTGGTGTGCTATGCCATTGCTGGACACCATCACAGCATCACAGCCGCTGCTTGGTGCAGGCTTGTGCTGCCTTCCTGGCACAGCATGCAGGCAGCGGCAGCCTGGGGCCCCAGCAAGGCACCAGCAGTGCCTGCCAGCAGAACGTGATGGCCCGGTACCAGTCCATGCTCTTGAAGCAAGACCTGAAGCAGGATCGGGAACCCCAGGATGCAGACTGCATGTGGATGACCAGGCTTGCAGCCAGCGCCAAGCTGCAGGCAGTGCTGGTGCCAGAGGCCCTCCTAAATGACTCCTAAGTCAGAGATGAGTCCATTGACCAGTATCTCTGGCACCGGATTGCTCGCTGGAGCCATGGCCATGAGGACAGCAGTGATCAGGTAGCCTGTCTCACTGGCCAAACAGTGGGTCCTTCTGTTGCTTTTTTTGGCCCACCTGCAACTCTTTCATGATTCATGTGTCCCACATTTATCTCAGGTCTTGCGCTTATCCTTGGTGCTCCCAGCCAGAACTTCTGATCTTGGCATTGAAAGTCACTTTCCAATGACATGTTCCACACGGTGCAAGGTTAGGTCGCACTGGCCGTTTCACTTTGAGGGCCGTCTGATCATGCAGCAAAGTCTGTGAGATACCCAATGGGCAAACAGCAATAAGCCGGCCCGGAAAGACCGCACCTGTCCACAGGTGGTATTGGCCTGGTGGGCTCTCGGCCTGGCAGCTAGGGTGGTGTCTTGATAGACTTAGAGGAGCCCTCCATGGGCTTGTTCTCCATCCTCAAGGACAAGTCTAGCAGCAAGGACAAGCCAGGTAGTGGCCAGGTGCCAGCTGCGGACAGCCCCCTGCAAGTGTCTGGCAGGGCCAAGAGCGAGTACCATCCGCAGAAGAAACAGGCACAGTTCACATTAGCGCAAGATGGGTGAGCATGACACAGCAGACATGGGCTTGAGGGCAACAGTGGCTAGCTCTGCTCTGACAGCATCTTCTGCAAAAGGATGCTGTGCAGCGCAGCTGCAGTGCACTCATTGAAGCTGCGGACACTCAGTGCCTACCACCCCCCCACAGTCCATGTAGGCACCAATCTCTGCTTGCAGCTGGAAGAATGTCTTTTCAGCCATGCCTGCAGGGCACCGGAGTCGCCCAAGATCGCAGCAATGTACAGCTCAGGGGCGTCCAAGAGCTTCACAGCCGCAAGCCCTGCCGCCCACATGGCCCAGCTGTCAGCCGCGGCAGCGGCAGCTGACAGGCACACAGAGGCCGCAGGGCCTTCCCCTGCCAGCGTGCACTACACCAGCCTGAACCAGTTCCAGAACAAGGTTGAGCTCTATCGCGGCAGGTCAGCCTGCACCATGTTGCCTGTCTGTGGGCAGTGATCAGCAGGAAACGGGTGCCAGTGAAAAGTGTGCTATCACCGGTGGCGACTGCAGTGCTGGGCCCCTGCCCTGCCTGCTCTGGCTGATGCAATGCAGACTGCACCTGCTCCGTGAGGTGTCAGGTGGAGTTCAACAGCGTCAGGCACTCTTGCTCGATCAGCGACCTTGAGACGTGATGGGACTATGGGCGAACTGGAAGCTGGGCCATGATGGCCTGCACCTCTGGCCTGGCCTGCCCCTAGCCGTGGGGCCTGCCTGTATGCTCTGCTCGCATCAGCTGAAGCAGCTCCCCCAGCCCACGACTCCAACTTGCGGCTGTACCTGCCCGGCACGCTGACAACTCGCTGCTGCCCCGCCCCTGCAGCATCTCCACAGTGTACAAGGCCCTGTGCATAGCCACACGGCAGGCTGTGATCATCAAGTCCTATGAGAAGGCCAAGATGAAGCAGAAGAACTTTCTGCGCATGGAGCGGGAGATCAAGCTCATGAACATGCTGGGTGAGGCCCAGGCTGCCTGGCAGCAGCTGATGGCAGCCAAGATGTGCAGGCCCGGGCTGCCGGGCAGCAGCGCTCTGCAGGCCGCAGGTGTGCAGGCACCGCGCCGTTTGGCGTTGGATGCAGCACCCTTGGGGGTTTGCCACCTCACAAGAGACCATCTCAAGCGATTTGACGTCCTCTCTGCGGTGCGACTGTGCCTGAGTGTGCTCCTGCTGCTGCCTGTCGCCCTCAGCGGCCGCTGTAGAGCACAGCATCTCCTGGGGGCACCCAGATCCGTGAAGGCTGCAGCACGCTTCTGCACGCGCGCCATGCGGGCTGCAGCTGGAAGCCACATCAGCATTCCTCAAGTGTCAAGCTTGTTCAGCCCATGTTTGCCTGCAGGTGGTGATGGCCTTGTGCAGCTGTACAGCGTGTTTGAGGAGGACACCCACAAGCACCTGATCATGGAGTTTTGCAAGGGGGGCGACCTCTTCAAGCTGCTGCTGCTGCGGGGAGGCACCCTGGAGGAGCACTGGGTCTGCATGGAGGTGGGGCGCCCCAGCCATGCAGCGTCCTGTGCGCTATGAGGCCCCACCACTGCTGCTCTGGGACTCGACTCTGGGCTGTGCATGGAGCATTGCATTCCGTTCGACAGCAGCCCAGTCGCCTGCGCAGGGTTGCTTCTGTGCTGCCCAGAGAGACACTGGTAGGCAGCTACCAGCCTGCAGCATCTGTCCTCCTGTTGCGGTCTCACTGGGCGCCTTGACAAGCAGCTGAGGCTGCCTAGTGACTGCATGTCAGTACCTGAGAAGGCAATCGCTGCCGTGCAGATCATCGTCCCCATGCTCAGAGTGCTGGTGCAGATGCACGCTGACCACATCATCCACAGGCAAGCCCTGTCGCCCTCTGTGTCGTGCATGACGTGCTGCTGAACCCACTGTAGCCTCTCCCACAGTGCAGCGCTCTGGTGACTGCACGCACATGAAGCTTGGAAGTCACCCCCAGCAGGTCCAGGCTGCAACCCACTTCCAGCACTGCCAGCATGCTTCACAGGCAGGATGCAGAAAGGCGGCAGCAGGCAGCAGCAGGGCGCCACCCTCTGTGCTGCAGGGACATCAAGCCGGAGAACATTTTCTTGACGAGCCGCACCAAGTTCAAGATGGGGGACCTGGGATTAGCCATCCGGGCCACGGAGGAGCTGCCCTTCACGCGCAGCGGCACTCTGGACTACATGGCGCCCGAGGTGTGCTGCTGGTGCTGCCAGCCCTCCGCATGAGCAGCATGGGTCACCTTGTACAGGTGGTGGCGCTGCCTGACTGGGCTCACGGCACCCGAGGTGGCTGCCAATGTCGCTCACCAGCAGCAGGGCATCTGACACCAGCGGGGGCTGCACTGCTGGGCTCATGGCGCCCAGGCTGGGACTGTGGTGCTGCCCTGGATGCTGTGGTTGAAAGGGCTGCGTCCCAGCAACCTCAGCCCATGTGCCAGCCTATCTTGAGCTCATGGCAATTGGAGAGCAGCTGTCAAAGTCTGGGGTTGCTGTTGACATCCCTGTGCAGTGCTCTGACAGGCTGCCGTACTCCGACCGGCAGTGCCCTGACAGGCTGCAGTGTCGTGACAGGCCAGCAGCAAGCTGCACAAGGCCAGTCCCTGCCTCTGCTGCCAGCCAGGTCGAGGTCACCAGCCAAGTATGCTGCTGAGCTGCTGCCGGCGCCTGACTGGCCTCCTGAGGCTTCACTGCCGCAGCCAAGGCAGTCTTGACTCGAGTGGCTGCCCCGCCTGCGCAGGTCCTGGCCAATCCCACGGCAGACATCCAGGAAGGGCCCAATGTCACCAAGGCAGACCTCAAGGCACGGGGGGTGCGGCCATACGATGAGAAGGTGTGCACACCACTTGGCACCCGTGTAGCAGCTCACCTGTGGCATGCTGCATCTTCCTGTAAGGGCGTTGGGTTGAGCGGCGCCACTTTGCGGGTTCTTTCTTTCTGTCTGCCTAGTGCGGCAGGCTCCCACAGGCAGGACTGTGCCGGGGGAGCAGCGACCAGCCAGTTGCTGATCAGGTGGAGCAGCGAGCATCCAGTTGATGATTAGGTGGGGCACAGGCTGTGTGGGCTTCAGGCTGCCGCCATGCACGAGCAGCAGGCCAAGCAACAGCATGCCAGCTATTTTGCGGGCTGCAAAGCCTGCGCAGCATCTGTGTCCGTCATTGCTTATCTGTGAGGAGAGTGCAGGTCTGCCTGTCCTTGCGTCAAGCAGGCCGCGCTGCTGGCCAGGCGCAAATGGACGTGTGGGCAGGCATATCATATGGAGGGCCACAGGCTCCCGCCACAAAAGTTCAGCAGCATTGCCTGCCCTCAAAGCAGAGAGACATGAGGGTCACAGGCATACTGGTACACCAGTTGATGTGGGGCTGCCGCACGGATTGACGTGTGGCCCCTGCACCTGAGACCTGGCTCCCTCACCCCTTTCCCTGTGCAGGTAGACATGTCGGCCACAGGCAGGCCAGCATATGAGCCGGTGCTGGGGATAGTGCTTAATCTGTGTGTGGGCCTCTGCACTGACACCAGGCTGAAGCATCTCCCCCCTTCCTCCCTTGTGCAGGTGGATGTGTGGGCCACAGGTATCCTGGCCTATGAGCTGGTGGTGGGGCGGCCGCCCTTTGAGGTGAACGACGAGGTGCAGACGGCCACCATGATCATGTTCTCCAACAACATCAACTTCCCCACCAAGTACTCCACACTGTGGGTGGATTTCGTGCGCGCCGCCCTTGAGAAGAAGCCCCACCTCAGGCCAAGCGCGGTGCAGCTGCTGGACCACCCCTGGTCAGTGTCTGCTGTGGTTGTGTCTGCTGCATGTCAGAGGTTGAGGGCCAGCACAGGGCCTGCAGCTGCTGGACCACCCCTGGTCAGTGGTTGGGGGTATTTGCTTCGCTGCTGGAAGGCTGGCTCGGCTGTGTACGGTGGGTCTGACAAATTGGTGTGTGCACTGGCCCGGCAACCAGGCGCAGGGGCCAAGCTGAGACTCTGGGGCCAGGGCTCCCTGCGCCTCATGCCTCCACAGCAGACGTGGGGCCCGAAGCCCTGCATGGTTCATGGGTGGTAGGTCACGAACGACGTCTCCAGATGCTTGACAGGCCCAGTGCAGCAACGGCAGCTGTAGTGATGCCATGGCTGGTGCACAAAAGGTCTGCTGCCCGCTACAGCGTGATGCTACACAAGAACAGAGCTACTCTAGCAGCCGACCTGTGGCAGCGATTGCAGGAGGAATAGCCGCTCAAGGTGGACCAGCAGCCTCTTTGCTTGCCATGTTTGAGCTTGTGCTCAGGCAGTTGTGTGTTGCCTGCAGGGTGAAGCTGCACGAGAGGCGGGCTGCCATGGCGGCAGCCCCACAGGCGGCAGCTGCAGACCAGGGAGTGGCCCCTCTGCCCTCAGCAGTGGTGGACACCGTGGCAGCCCTGCCGGAGCCCTCCCAGCTGCCGCCGGTGACGCCAGCTGTGGTGGCGGCAGCGGTTGCAGCCATGCCCCCAGCAGTGGAGGTGGCGGCTGCACGAGCTGCCGCCTTCCAGAAGAGCGCCAGCATGGGGAGTGCTCTGCACCACCCCAGCCTGCAGCGCCTGCAGCAACAGCAAGCTGAGAAGGCTGCCGCGCCGGCCGCAGCGGAGCAGGCGGCCCGCCAGCAGCAGCAGCAGCAGAAGGCTGCCGCGGCTGCCCACCTGAAGCACAGCGCGCCCGAGGTCCACACGCTTGACAGCTCGGGGGGGTCTTTCACAGCGCTGCTCCAGAGCGCCAGGAACCGGCCAGGCAGCCCAGGTGATGCTGGTGAGCCTGATCAATATGTGTACCTGAGGGCGAAGCTGTGCGACTCCCAGTAGTGTTAGCGCCAGCCCTGCAGCGCTCACACCCTTACATCCCCGCTGCGCCACGAGGGCAGCTGCCGCCATGTGCTGCTGCGGCCATACAGAGGAGTGCAGCGATGTGGCAGCAGCCCCTGACCTGCAGATGTGCTGCGCCCTGCAGGAGAGCCCCTGACCGATGCAGACAAGGCTGGCGGCATCAAGAGCAGAATGAAGCATTACTTCCACCGTCAGCTCGGCACTGAAATTCCTAGTGACATCAGAAAGGAGGCTGGCATTGTCTGACGCCTGTCTGCCACAAGCTGCCGCGTCTGCGTGCACCTGTGCCTGGGCTGTCATCATTGCCGCTCTGGATGGCAGACTTATACATGAGAGCAGGGCTCCTTTTTAGCTTGTAGTGCAAGCTGAAGCTTCAGCCTGCCTTATAGTGGTGAGAACTAAGCCAAGGCTGAATGACTGTGTTCCGCCCAGTGATCACTCTGACATTACTTTGCATCAATGAATTAGAGTTGACTCAGACTGACTACAAATGATTGCAGCAGTGCCACTAGCTGCTCATTGTCTTTGCAGCGGCTTCATTGGATGTTTAAGTCAAGAGGCACAGCTGCCAGAGCAGTGAGCTTGGTTACAGACTGTGGGACGAGAAATGCTATGTGAAGAGGGGCCCTCCTGCTGATGTGGCCCTGCGCCCGGTTGCTGCTGTTGTAGAGGTGCTGCTGTCCTTGGCCTGCAGAGCAGCACTGTCCAACAAACAGGGCCAGGCTTGAGGTGGCGGTTCAAGGTCCTGCTTGCATGAAGGCCACTCTGTCCGCAATGAGCAGCTATGTAGTCTGCATCCTGCACTCTCTGCTGTACAGCTAGCTCAGAAGACCTGGATCAGCCACCACAGAACAGCAGCAGGCCTTTTGCCTTCACATGGCCAGCAGCAGCGCACCAGCCCAGAGTTGCCACTGTGTCCCATCTGCCTTCACAAACATGCCTCGTGAGCTGCACATACTGCCATTGACAGCCACCGTTCTGAGCTTCACATTGCCTTGCCATCCACCCTTCTTGAGCCACCCAGCAGTCCCTGGGCCACAGGTCGTACAAGCCCACAGAGATTATGACGTGCCTCCACTCAAGGCTGCAGGTCGCTTACCTCAGACGGCAAAGCAACCCCTTGGGTCACCAGCATCAGCTGAACAGGCATCTGCCAGCACAGAACCTACAGACAACATCCAAAGCCCTCTCCCTCCACAAATGTCCCTTGATGTCACTGTGCTCTCCCTTACCTGCCCTTGTGCTGCTGCCGGTCTTGTGCTGTGAGCTTTGAGGCTGGGCTTGTTCTCCCGCTCTGTCTGGCCAGGGCACCCTTCAATGCCACAATCTTCACAGTCACTGGTGGCAGAGGGCTGTGCCATCTGCATGTGACCCGGCTGTCAGCTGAGGTGCTGCAGGGCTGCCGCAGAATGCAGCTGCAGACTCCAGGACCTGGCCAAAGGCGCCTTCAGCCAATGGCAAGACTGCTGTAGCGCAGCACCTGCGCACAGCCACGTCTGCTGGGATGCAGAGCACTGCCACTGGCCGCTGTTCTCTGCTGGTTACAATCTGAACGTGTGAAGCTGCCAGCGCCCTTGCAGATGCCTGCTGGCGAGCGCACAACTAAATACAACATGCAGGCCTGAACACAAGGTTTGCTGTCTGCTGATGCCAGGCTGGAGTGAGGCTGCTCAGCTCCTGCGCTGCCGAGTGCTGGTCTTGCAGCTGGACTCGCTCATGATGTTGACTGTGAGGTACAGCTCCACCAACGGCTTGATCTTGAGGTCCAATGCAGCGTCAAAGGGCAGCATTGTGCTGCTTGGAGTCCACAGCTGTGGGACCTAGCAGTCAAACATTTGAATGCATCGCATGGCAGCACTTCTTCAGAGATCAATCAGATCGCCTGGCTTGGCTCCGGCAGTGCTGTATCCGCAACAGAGCCATCAGCTTAGGGAAGCTCTGCGGACCTCTGTCCCCTGCAGGCACGTCACCAGGAGGACGTTCTGCAGAGCAGCAGTCAGCATGAGCACTGAAGTGGTCGCAAAGCAGGCAGCAGATCCCAGTGCTGTCCCATCAGAAAACCCACTCTTGGATGTGAGTTTGCTTGACAGCTGTCTGTGTGCCTTCACCAGTGCTGGTGGTGACACATGCGCATCTGGTCTGCAGAGTGGGTCCTTCCCCTTGTACAACCAGGTGACGGCCGAGCACATTGTGCCCGGCATTCAGCAGCTGCTCAGTGGTGAGTCTCACCGACTTGGGGCCTAGCAAGCATCCCGCCAATCCTTTGTCAGGCCATGGACTGCTCTGGAAGGGCGCAGCCCATCGCTGCCTCGCCTGAGGCTGCAGCGCTGTGCAGGCTGAGCTGGCTAGCACAACAACATTACAGCTGTTCACACCTGCCAGACAATGTCTCTGGCTGGGCCTGCAGAGCTCAACTCTGAGCTGGACGAGCTGGAGCAGAATGTGCAGCCCACCTGGGAAGGTCTGCTGCACCCTTATGAGCGAATTCAGGACAGGCTGAGCAAGACCTGGGGTGCGGTTTCGCATCTCAAGGTATGTTGACCCTTGCCTCTCCCTGTGCAAGGGGTTGCACACTACACTCTCATGGGTATGCCCTGAGGCAGGTGAAGCCTGATCACTGCAGTGCAGAACACGCATGCAAGGAAGGCCCTGCACAGCACAGCCCTGCACCAGGGCCTGGGTTCTGCTCATGATGCTGTCCATGATGGGTTTCAGAAGTCGACAGACTGCTGCTCACCATCCCTGGACAATGTGCCATGCTGCCCCCAATTGATTGTCTTTCCTGCACTCAAGACGGTGAGCCCTGCACAGGCCCTTCAGTTTGCTCCTGACGTCCTACCAGGACCTGCAGCACAGAGCCTGCTATCCCACTTGCTGCTGCCTGAACTGACTGGGGGCAGGGATGGACAGCCAACCCCTGCACCCAGCCTCTGCCTGTAGCATTCATGCTGCTGCCTGTGCTGACTGCAGGCTGTGAAGGCCCGACAATGCCACGCAATGGCCAGCGCTGGACTGCAGCTTGGCACCTGTGCAGTGGACCACCGCCTTCCCCTCAGGCTTTCTATAGCAATGTCTTGCAGGAATGAAGGACAGCAAGCCCCTGTCCCAAATCGCTCAGGCTGCTGCAGGCAGGCAACGGTTGCAATGCAGCAAGGCAGCGGTACACTGCCTGCATATCAACAGCTCCCCCAGCCCTACGCTGCAGGCTGTAAAGGACAGCGAGCCCCTGCGCAAGGCCTATGAGGAGGTGCAGCCCGAGCAGGTCAAGCTGGGGCTGCGCATGTCACAGAGCCGCCCCCTGTATGAGGCCTTCCGGGCCATCCGGGAGGGGGACCTGTGGGGCACGCTCAGCGAGGCCCAGAAGCGCGTGGTCGAGGGAGAGCTCAAGGACTTTGTGCTGGGCGGGGTGGCTTTAGAGGTGGGGAACATTGCTGCCACACCAGGCGCTGAGGGAGCTGCTGTCTGCTACGCCAGGCGGGGAAAGGGCTGTGTGCTGGGAGGGGTAGCGTTGGCCATGATGAGGTGGATCCAGAGCTCTGCCCAAAGGCGCAAGTTAGTTGGGGGGAGCTCATCAATCTGTGCTGGCTGGATGGCGCTGGAGGGTACATAGTTGGGAGTACTTAGCTGCCAGAGCTGGGGCCGCGGTTGTGGCTGGCTGACTTCATGAGCATTGCTGGCTTTCCAGAGCAGCAGTGAACTTCCCAATGTGCCTTGTTGAGTCAATGCCTGGGGACCTTATGCCGGCAGGGGTGGCCTAGAGGTGTCAATGAGCAGCTTCAACTGCTGCATGGAAACAGCTGCAGGTCTTTGTCTTGGGAAGACAGAAGTCTTGAGCCTTGCAGCTTGGGCAGGCCGGGGTCTTGAGAAGCTGCTGCATGTGCCCACATAGCTGCTTGGCAAACTTGCCCCAGTCACAGGAGGTTCAGCAGCGTGTATGATGCTGGCAACGTTGCAGACCTTGATCACGAGTGACCTGTTGTTCATGAGTTCACCTGCTGCTGGCTTGCATGGCCATGAACCTGCAGAGCACATGCTGCATGCCTCCATGTGTCCACTATGCCTGCAGGGCACTGCCAAGGAGCGCTTCAATGAGATCCAGCAGGAGCTGTCCAAGCTGAGCACCACTTTTGGCAACAATGTGCTGGATGCGACCAAGGCCTACAAGCGCCTCCTCACGGGTGAGGAGCTGCAGCTCTTCATGCTGGCCCTAACACGATGCAGCTGGCACTGTCTGAAGTTCTTGTCCTGCCCCGCAGCTCTTGTCTTGAGCTCTCGAGCCAGTGGAGCTGCAGCTGAGTGCCATGAGGAGGTGCAGTTGCTCGTTTCTGCCGGGGGAACACTCAGCAGGGTTGGAGACTTGTTGCTCTTGAGCACATGCTCGCTGTTGGGGGGGCCTGCTGTCGCACAGCGGCTGCTCACGTGGCCCTGGACTCACATCGCACCTCCTGCCCTGCATTGCTGCATCTCGCAGCAGGCCGCTGGCCTCCTTTCCGCAGCCCGATGTCCTCTTGACTGACTCCCAGGTCAGGCTGCCTGCTCCTGTGACCTGCAGAGAAGTCAGAAGTAGACGGCATCCCTCCCAGTGCCCTGGAGCTGGGGGCACAGCAGGCAAGGTCTGCGGGGCATCCAGATGCTACAGCGGAGGCCGGGCCGTGGCAATTCACCCTGGACTTCCCCTCCTACTTCCCCATCCTCACCCACGGGAAGAACAGGTGAGCTCTGCCTGCTGCTGTCTGGCCCAAGCTGGTTCTGTTGCAGGGGCACGGTGGGCAGCTGTGATGGCCTTCACAGATTGTATCTGCCGCACCGCTCTGCCCCTATGCTGCTGAAGGCTGCCACCCCATCACACCTGTTCTTCTAACAAGCGGAGGAGCCAGGGCTGTAGGGTGCTCGCACTGCGCTGTGGGGTGTTGACACTGCGCTGTGGGGTGCTCACACTGCACTGTTGGGTGCTTGCAGGCAGCTCAGGGAAGACTTCTATAGAGCTTACCTCACAAGGGCATCCTCTGGTGACACCGACAACACACCCATCATCGAGAAGACGCTAGCCCTGCGCCAGGAGAAAGCCAAGCTCCTGGGATACAGCAATTTTGCAGAAGTTTCCATGGCCAAGAAGGTGTGGGGCAGCTTGAAGCGCACAGTGCAGCCAGCTGTGCCACTCACCTGGTGGTCCACATCTGTCAGCCTGTGCCGATGCCATTAGCAGAGCATGCTGCGGCTGCCTATGCCAAACCTAGGCAGCACAAATCACCTCAATCAATGGAACCCATCTGCTTCCCTCTGGTCAGCTGGGCACCTCATGTCATGTGGGCATGCGCTCTGCAGCAGGCCTGCAAGCTGCCGTCAGCCCATTGCTCATGCCCTGGTGAGCTCAGCTGATGTCAACAGGAGGGTTGTGTATGCGGTGCCTGTGGAGCCATGTTCTTCTGTACACACTTTGTATCTGACAGCTTCCTCTGCAAGCCTTTCTCTCTCGCATACACAGTCCCCTGGGAGCAGCAATGTTCATGTGCATGCCATCCGCTGCACTGTGGCAAGTCCTGCACCTTCAGCGCTGAAACAAGTTCCTCCAATACTACAGATGGCGACCCTGGACAAAGCTGAAGACCTGCTGGAGGACCTGCGCAGGGCGTCCTTTGACACTGCTAAGCAGGAACTGGAGGACATCAAGGACTTTGCCAGGCAGCAGGTGGGCGCAGCTGCCCGAAGGCCCGGGTGGCTTCTGATGCCGTTACGACTAGCACCTTGCTGCATCACTCCTGGCCCCCACAATGCTGAGGCTGGCGTCAGTCCAATGCACCATCCATAGGCACCTTGCTGCACTTGCTGAGACCACACAAGCAAAGGCTGCAGCACTGAATTGAATGCTTGACTGGAACCATGAAGTCTTATGCCGCAGGCCTTGAGTCACGACTTGCGCCACTGGGACATGACCTGCTCAGGTGCAGGCGCTGCAGTGTGTCAGCGCGACCTTGAGAAAGTCTCACCCTGCAGGTCTCAGACAAGGAGGGAGGTTCCACACTGAGACATGATGTTCTGTGCTGAGCGCCTGCAGGAAGCTATCACAATCGAGTAGGCTGCAAACCTTTTGGCAGCGGACGGCAAGCATGTTGAACCTCATGCTGCAGGGCTTCAGTGAGGAGGTGCGCCACTGGGACGTGACCTTCTGGGCAGAGCGCCTGCGGGAGGCCAAGTATGAGATCAGCGATGAGCAGCTGCGCCCATACTTCAGCCTGCCCAACGTGCTGCAAGGCCTGTTCCAGGTGGGTTGGACCCTGCTCTTGCTGTGGGCTGAAGCTGCAATTGCTTGGGGCCTTTTCAGGCGGGTACAGGCAGACTAGTGCATTCAGGCTTTCCTGTTGCCTGGTGGTTTCACCTAATGAGCAGGGCCGGCTGCACGTCACAATCTTGGGAACCTGCCTCATGTAGGTAGCGGTGCGAGCAGGGCATGCCCCTTCCAGGGCAACTGTGCGGTTTGTAGACCTCCTGGTGGCAGGCAAAGTCAAGTCAGCCAGCAGCCACACATCATGATCAGTCAGCTGATGGCGAAATGCATAGCTGCAGGTCATTGAGCGCCTCTTTGGCATCACTGTGGAGGCTGCCGACGGCCAGGCTGAGGTCTGGAACCCTGATGTGCGCTTCTTCCTGCTCAAGAAGGACGGCAAGCCCAAGGCCTACTGCTACCTGGTGCGTGCCCTTGCTGTGCAGCACTCACCTGCCTCGGTGCCTGCGCCTGAAGTATTCCTTTGCTCTGCACTGCTGACTGGTGCGCTATAGCTACACCAGGGCGGGGCTCGGCTTGTGTGCACATCTTGCGGCAGTGGGCTGCAGAACATCACCAGAACAGTGCGCTTTCCATGGGCTTCAGCAGCCACGGCTGCCTGACTCGGAACCCCTTCTGATGTGGACCTGCAGCTGGTGCCTGGGGCCAGCTGCATGCCATGCATCAGTAAAGGACCCTCTTGGCAGTGTTCCGTGCCCTGCAGGATCCCTTGCAGCCGCCCAGGTGCTGCTGGCAGCACAGCATGCTGTCATTCTGCAAGACACCGCTGCCTGCAGGACCCCTACAGCCGGCCTGAAGAGAAGCGGGGAGGGGCCTGGATGGACGAGGTGGTGGCCAAGAGCAGGGTCATGGCACGAGCCAACCCTGTGGCCCACATGGTTCTCAATCAGAGCCCCCCAGTCAACGGCAAGCCGTCATTGATGACCTTCAGGTGAACAGCTTCTGGGATTGCCCAGTCTGCCTAATGGCAGGGCTCCACTGCATGGTGCTCTTGACCGTGTGAACAGTAACAGGGATGTGATGAAAAACATGTGGCCCTGTCATCTATCCTGTGTCTTCCTGTGATAAGTGGACAAGCTGGAAGGATGCGGCAGTCTGGTGCTGGAGAGCCTGCAGCAGCAGCATGCTCAAGGGGTTATCCCAAGCAGTGCAATGAGCTGACAGCCATTTTGACACATGTCTTGCCTCATGATGCCTGCTGCAGGGAAGTAGAGACGCTGTTCCACGAGAGTGGGCACGCTTTGCAGCACATGCTAACAGAGCAGAGCGAGGGCCTTGTGGCTGGCATCCGCGGCGTAGAGTGGGATGCAGTCGAGCTACCCAGCCAGTTCATGGAGAATTTGTGAGCCCATGCAATGGTCTGTTGGCAGCGCAGGCTGTGACACTTGTGGCAAGGTGCACTCTGGCAGGCGTGCCCATGAGCGCAACACGCTCTGGCAGTGCTGCATATATGAAGACCTGGCTTCTGCACTCAGCAGCACGCCACCTGTGCCCTGTGCAACCTGCTCTCTGGCTGGGACTCGCTGCTTTGTTTTGCTTGATGTTGCTGCCTTTGGTCTTCTGCACATTCAGCACAGCGGCTGAGCGCATCGGCTGCGCTCGATGCACACTTGATATAGCTAGGGTCACCTGGGCTTCTTCCCCAGCATTCAGTGCTCCAAGTCACTTCCATACGTCTCGCGTGTATGCAGCTGCTATGACAGGAAGACGCTCAACAGCTTTGCCAGGCACTATGAGACAGGGGAGTTGCTGCCAGAGGAAATCTTCCAGAAACTCAAGGCTGCCAGGACGTACAGGCAAGCCGACCGCCACTTAGACTTTCTGTGATTTGCATAGTGTGAGGCAAAAGATCACTGCCTGCTGCACATCTCGCGAGGGTCAGTTTTCTGTGTGGCATGCAGTGGTGCCATGCAGTGAGGCGCAAGGCTTGGCACTGTTGTGCATGTGCAGGCGACGCTCAATGTTTGCAGCGGCTGACCCATGCCACTCTAACCTGCTTTCTTTTGCTGTGCTGTGACAGCTCTTGATTGTTGTCACGCAGGGCTGCCAGCCAGATGATGCGGCAGATTCATTTTGCCACTGTTGACCTGGAGCTCCATGCAAGGTACCGGCCAGGAGGGGAGCACACCATTTTTGATGTGGATCGGCGCATCGCTGAGCGGACGACAGTTATGCCTCCCCTGCCTGAGGACAGGTGAGCGGCTGTGTGTCTCCAGGGTTGATCATGAGCAATTTGGAAACTGTTCAATTGCAGCGCCTCCATGGGGTGTCTGGCTGCTGGGTGTTGTGGCATCTGCTGCTGCATCATAGGTGTCTGTCAGCTGTTTGGAAGCTGTCATGCAGCCCATCGGCCATCTTACGCTCCTTGTGACTCCTGCTGACTGCCTCCAAGGTGATGCCTTCTACCCCCAAGGTGATGCCTTGCCTTGCTGAGGACAGGTGGTCAGCTGGGTCACACCACCAAAGTCTGCAAAGCTAGCTGACTGTCATGGCGCATGTCTGGCTGTCGTATCTCTGTTGAACACCCAGCTTGCTCTGCTGCATTATGGCCAACGGTGGCTTATCACCATCCCCTCAAAACAGGCTTTGCGTGAGCAGCACCGCAAAGGCGCCGAATGTGCTGCTCATACAGTGAGTCTGTGATGCACACAAGGCAATGGAAGAAGATCTTCAATGCAGTTGAGAGGCACTTGTAGCCCACCAAGTGTGCCTGAGCAGACTCAGATTGCAGCCTGCTGCTCTTGTTGGGCAGGAGTTTGCTGAGGGCAGCAGCCAAGGTGGGCTCTGCCGTGCAGGTTCCTTTGCGGCTTTAGCCACATCTTTGCTGGGGGTTACTCGGCTGGCTACTACAGCTACAAGTGGGCTGAGGTGCTGTCAGCAGACGCGTTCAGTGCCTTCGAGGAGGCCGGGCTGGAGGACGAGCAGCAGGTCAAGCAGACTGGAGCCCGCTTCAGGGACACAGTGCTGGCCCTGGGCGGTGGCAGGGCTCCAGCAGATGTCTTCAAGGTTGGCAGCTGGGAAGGCCTGCTCGCTGGGTTGACAGGAGTGGTGCCCGATGATGGCAGGGCCCTGTGACCATGGTCCGAGCTGTGAAAGGGTTGGCGCCTGCCAGAGCTGACGCGTCTTTTTCAAGGACTTTGGCAAGAGTGCTGTGACGGTGTGAGGGGTGCCCCATCTTGGAGGCATGCATGTGCCAAGGTGTGCCACTCGATGTGTGCAGTCTGCTGCCAGGCAACCTCAGGTGCCTCCTCTGTGGAGCTGTATTTTGCCTGGCTGGGTTTGACCCATGGCCTGACGCAGCCTTGGGAGATGCCTCTTATTGCTCTGCAGGACTTCAGAGGCAGGGACCCGTCCACAGAGCCCCTGCTGCGGCATTCTGGGCTACTTCCAGCAGCAGCATGAGACCCTCTCCAGGATGTGTCAGCTTCTACTCACACAAAGTATGCAGTCATGGTGAAGCAGTCTGATGCTTGACAGTCCTTGTTCAGGTCAACCCTGAATAAAATGAGGTTGGCCCAGGGAGCCTCCAAGTGCTCTCCAGCAGCGTGAAGCTTCTGCATCTTGCATCTCCCCCCCTTTGCTGTAGGTATGACATATCTCAGATCGTTGGCACTGCACAGCTGAATTCATAAGCAAAACCCTACCGCTTGAAGTGCTTTGTGTTCTTGGCAAAGCTTGATCAGCTACAAACATGGCAAAGGGGCTATCAGAGCTGGGCACGGCTCACTCTCAAGGATGGCTCCTCTGTCTTGAAGTGATCGAGATTGCTCCAGGGGATGAAGGTTGAGAAGGTGCGCCAGCAGCATATGGGTTCTGTGCTTCCCTCAGCCTCCGCATTTGGGCTGCTGCAAGTTGCACGTTGTCCGCCACTGGGGGGCTGCTTGTTGCTCCTGACGCCAAAGGACATGAAGAGGGCGATGGCAGCATCCCTGCGGGGGGCTGGCTGCTGGGCTGCCGCTGGGGGTGTCCTGAGAGGTGCCACGCCTTGGGATGGCTGCGAAGCTGGCATCAGCTCAACCCCTCACACTGCTGGACCTGGGCAGCATCCACATGAGTCGGCCTTTTAGCAGTCCACCAGACCTGGACTGCCTGTGGGGTGGGGTGCGCCCTGAACTCCTGCAGCCTTTGCGCCGTTGGTCGGCAGGCTGCTACTTGCCCCCAAGGCCCCGTCTGCATGAAGCAGCTTGCAGCGCTGTGCGCTGCTTGGCCCCTGCCTGAGCCTGTGGGTTGCTTGGCCCCCCTGTATGGGCACAGCCTGCAGCACTGTGCGCTGGATGGACCTGACTGCGGGTGGGCAGCCTGCCCGCAGGTGGCGCCCAGCTGCCACCCTGGGTCCACCTCTGTGGCTTCTTTGGCACCGTGAGGGACGCCAGCGCCTCTCAAAGCTTGGCCGTCTTCTGGCTCCTCTGCACTGCCGGGCATCTGAGGATAGATCATAGCAATGTCTGCGAGGCACCTGCTGGGCTCAACAGAGGCAGCAGCAGGCCATCCTGTAGGTCAGGTGCAAAGGGAGTAACGCAAATTTGAATCGCCCAACCTTGCAGCCTGCTTGATGGGTTCAGACCTGATGCCTCAGATCAGTTCCTGATGTGACCGCCATGCACAGCAATGTGACCAGTGCTGGCACAGGTCTGCTGCCACCCGCCGCAGTGCCTCAGCAGGTGCCAGAAAGGACCACTTCAACAGGTCACAAACTACCTCAGCAACCTCAGGTCGAAATATCATAATGATGATGCTGCTTGACTGAGGATGGTATGGGCAGTCAGGCGCATGCACACGGCTTGAAAATTTCACTTGAAGTACAGTCATGTATTTGCAGGGGAACATCCTGACTCAGAGGATGGGGATAGAAATCAGTCTCCAGTGCCGAAGCGGCCTCCAGTGTGCTGGGATGCAGCACGAGGTGCCCGTCCTCTGGTGACTCCTGCTCTGGGAGCCCTGGCCGCAGGAACTTCATCATCATCGCTGTCTATGACAAAAGCACTGTGGCCACCTGCATGCAGTCAGGCGCAGTGCTTTGAAGCACAGCGGTGCAGGCGAAGGCATGTAAGCAGGTAAAACAAAGGCAACGCCCTGGGGCCATGCACGACATAGCAGCATCAGACCTGGCACAGCCACCTGGGGGTTGACACGGGGTGACATTGATACACAAAGAGCAACAGGCCACGCCAATGCATGTCTTGTTGCGAGCAATGCTGCAGCCTATCAGTGGGCCCAATCACAAACCACAGGCAATGGCTTGCCTGTCCTGGCCTTCTTGCGCCCAGCATTGCCGGTCCCTGGGGCTGCCATACGTCTAGGCGGTTGGGTCTTGCTGGCTGCAGGCAGTACAGGCATGCTCAAGAACTTGAAGCTGTACCGGCACATGGGCACAGCTACGCCCTGGTGAATGTCTTCCTGAAACGCAGCTTAATGCAGAATTGCTTCCAGAACCATCAGCACGCTGCCTTCTCGCAGCGAGTGCGCCGCCCAAAGCCCCTGGCAACCTCATGTTCAAAGCCTGAGCTTGGGTGATGGGTCTGAGCTGGTGGTGGCATCCCACAGCAACCTTCCTGCCAGTCGGCGGCCGCCTGAGGTCCCAAGGGACCTGCCAGCCCCTGGATGCATTACAGCCAGGACGTCTGTGAAGACCTCCACCTGGCACCAGCAGCTCCTTCACGGATGCCCGCCCTTCAGCTGCCTTGCTAGGCCACAGATACTTCTTCCGGAGCACTGCCAAACAAGCCCCACAGGTCAGGCTTTTTGCTTGGCTGAGGGCACGCTCCAGGAGGTGGGGTTTGGGGCCGCGGCCTTGATCCAGCAACCTCACCTGGAGCTGGTCTGCGCTCCTCTTGCACCTCGGCATCATCTGACTCGATGAGGTCAATCATGTCGCAGTCCTCAGGGTGGGCATCTGAGTCTCCATTCTCCTCAGCCTCCTCAACACTGCAGCAGATGGTGGTAGCTGGTCAGCACGGCAGACTCTTCACGCTGTGCTCCACAAGCACTGCGGACATGCATGGCAGTCCCCTGGCTGTGCTCCACGAGCACTGCAGCAGGCTGAGGACGTGCAGGGTGCTGCTACCCTTCCTGGCAGTGTGGGAATATGGACCTGCATTGACCTCAGCAGGCAATCAGAAACTATCAGGGCCCATGCCAGTGTTGTGTCATGGTGACACCTTCTTCCCAGTATGAGCAGGTATAAGACCTGCAGCTGCCTGCACTGCAACACACTGCCGCTGCCGAAAGGCTTGGGCTTCCAGTCTCAGCACTGTGCTGCAAGGTGCCCTCCGTGAGAACTGCAGCAGGCCGCCGGGGGGGGCTGCGCAGCGCGGCTGACTGCCCTGCGCCAGGCAGCTGCGCCCGCACAGGGGACTGCGCCAGCCAGCCAGCTGCCTGCACTGACGCACCGGCACTCCGCGACCACCTATGCAGCACACAGCACCAAGCAGGGCCCAACAGCATGGAGCAACCATTAGCATGGCAGGCAGACTTGCCCGCCACCATCACCGTCCCCGTTGGCCTGGTCGCGCAGGCGCTGCTGGGCAGCCTGCCCTGCCCTGCGGCTGGAGGGCGTGCGTGCGCTGCCTGTGGCTGCCGCCGCAGCTCCCCTGCCCCGGCCACGCCCCCTGCCGCCACCGGGGGTCACTGACGACGCATTCTGCACGGGGGCCGGGAGCGGCTCAGGCTGTGCAGCCGGGCAGCGCAGTCAAATCCCTGCCCGCTCCCCTGCTGGGGATGCCACACTGCTTGTAGGGAGAGTGTCACCGCCTGCCAAGATGTCAATCATCCGGTGAGCAATGCTTTGATGCGCTTGGGACACAGATGGTTCCTGTGAAGCACACCGACTCTGCAGACCGTCCCCATCAGCACAGTCACCAGCCTGACTGCATGGTGCCGATCTGCATGCTGCACAGCGGCATCCCAGGTCCCACACCAGCAGGGGGTGGTGCCATGCCGCAGCGAGCATGCCACCCGCTGCCTGCGACTGCACCTGCGATGGGGGCACGCTGTCGACGTCGTCGTCATCTCCAGCGCTGGAGGTGGCTGCGCTGGCCCCCTGGCTGCGGAAGGCGTCCAGTGTGGGCTGGCGCCTACGGGCCCTGGCCCTGGCCCCACCTGCACACAGGGTGCTCCTCTGATGGGCGACCTCGATGACAGTGCGTCAAGTCCTGCTGCAGCACAGGGCCATGAGCCGCCAGGCTGCGGGACGCTGCAGACATGTGGCCCCGCAGCAGAGATCAGTGCAGACGAGGGCCTTGCATTTTGACTTCATGCCTATTGTTGCAGGCATGGCCTGTGAGGAGTGCAGGACTGAAAGGTTGGCGACAGGGACGACCCCAGCCCACAGAGGGGCAGCGCACCTCGGCTGGCCAGGGCCCCCTGGGAGCCGCGTGCGCGCCTGCCGGGCGGGGGCATCCTCTGCGCCGCAGCGTCCCCGTCGTCCTCCTCCAGCTCATCGACATCCATCCCAGACGCAGCAGCAGCCCCGCCGCCCTCACCCAAGCCCTCCGTCTGCTGCTGGCGAGGGCGCTGCAGGGCGGAGGGGGCAGCCCTGTCGGGGTGGGCACCGGGAGTGGGGACAGCCCCCAGGCGCGGTGGTGGCACCGACACCCTGCGCATCCATGCACAGTCACCAGACAAGGGACTGCATCATGGACCTCCTCAATGGCCTCCTGATGAAAGAGGCCCCTGGCACCTGCCGCTGCGCTCCACCGCCTGCCCCTGGGAACGCCACCTTCCAGACGGTCAGTGTCATCTCCCTTAAGCCTCTGCCTGGCATGGCCTTGCAGCAACAATCGTGACTTGAGGGTGTAGGGTGCAACCATGGCGAGCAGCTGGCCTGGTGCCTCCCAACCAGTGCAGGTGCCCACTCGAAGCCTCTGCTGGGATGACCTCACACCCAGATCCCACAACGTACAGAGATGTCCACAGCAGCCCACCTTGGGCCTCTGCTTGAACTCCTTCTTCAGGCGGGCTTTCAGAGCGGCAGCAAAGTCCTTCTCCCCCTCGGCCAGCTCATCTGCAGAACCATTGGCCACCTTCTGGGACTCCTGCAACCGCGCTTCGAGGCAGCTGGACAGCGCCGCCTTTTCGTCCTGCAAGGCGAGGGAAATAGGCCTGACTGCATGGCCGTGCAGGCGCATCCTTGCAGGCCGCCATGCATCACAGCAGCTGGACAGGGTGGCCCTCTCTTCCTGCAGCGCAAGGACGACCAGGCAGACAGCATGCCCAGGCAGGGTCATTCCGACTCTCTGCCATGCGTTGGAGGCAGGGATGCGGCGTCTTTTCATCTGTAAGGAGACGTCAATGCAGAGCAGCTGCCTGACGGTGTATGATGCAGACTGGATCGCTGCAGAGGCAGCCAGGTGAGGGGCAATGCTCACATGAGCTGCTGTGCTGCTGGGAACAACAGGCTGAGGAGCACCAGGGTTCAGAGGCAACTGGCGATCGTCACCTGGCTGCTCCACTGGAAACTGCTCAAGCAAGGCTGAGGCCCAAGTGTTGCATTTGATGGCTTGCTATCAGAACATACTTAGGGGCGTGCTGCTGTTTCTGTGGCAAATCACAGTGCTTCACCCGCACATTCCCAGCAGATGATCGACAAGTGCAGGGAGATCCCACCTTGTCAACAAAGTCGTGCAGTGCATCTGCCATGTCGTCCTCCTGCAGCACCTCCAGGTGGGGCAGGTGGTCGCCGATCAGGTCCTCGATCTGGCGCTCGTCCAGGGCCTCGGGGCGCACCCCTGCCGCCAGCTCTGCATGCACCCCCTGGCGCACAGCACCCTCCTGCGGGCAAGGCACAGAAGGTTAGTCTGCACTGCGGGCAAGTTCAAGGGAATTCCGTTGAGAGTGTTGCACTGAGACTGCGGGGCTGCGGGGGCGCTGCCAGCTCTGCAGGCTCTCCCCTTTCCGCATGCATCCTCCTGCAGACAGAGGAGCGAGCGTTCAGCAGCGAGGGCGCACCAGACACACCCTGGCAGGCGCCGCCCTCCAGCCTGCAGGACACAAGGGGCTTCCACAGACCCCAAGGCGCAGGCTTGCAGCCAGCCCCCCGTTGAGGTGTGACGGGGCCATTGTGTGAACCAAAGCCAGCTCCACGTCCCCCGCAGGCCCCCTTCTGGACCAGCGCCCTCCTGCAAGAGCCAAGGCTGCCTGTGTGGCTCTCAACTGTGGACTGGGAAGGTGCTGGCAGCAGCCTCGCATCCCATCTGGTGCATGCTTCACGTACCGAGTTCTCCACAAAGTGTGGCATCTTTAGCCTGCAGAGCTCACTTTCGCCTTCTTCACGGCAGCCTTCTGCCACAGCAGCATGTCATGGGGGTTGGCCACCTTGCCCACAAACTTCTGCCCAAAACGCTGGGGGTTTATGGTTGAGAACCCAGTGTAGTCTACCTGCAGCGGGTGGGGCACTGGTGGGCCAGGGCTGGATCATGACAGCCAGTCAGGGAGCCAAGCTCTTCGTGTAAGTGTAGGAGGTTGTGTGCAGAGCAGGGCTGCTCTTACTGCAGGAGCAGAGGGCTCCCATCGATCTGCCTCAGCCAGGACATGGGCTAGACATCTGTATGGTCCAGGCTCCGCTGTAGGCTCCTGAAGCCAGCGCCCGTGCCAGCCCCGCAGGCCGCAGCCTGCAGACCCTGTTCCCAGAGGTCCTCAATGATACCCGCCCCGGCAGAATGCCCTGCAGCCCCCTGCTAGCAGGCCAACATGAGGCCATGCAGACACACTGTCCGATGCCTTGCCTACCCGCAGGCGGATGAGGGGCAGCAAGCGGGTATGCCCCTCGGGTGGCTCTGCACGCGTGTTGGCTGTGCGCACCATATCCTCCACACGGCGCTCCAGGAAGGCGGCCAGCCCTGCCTGGTCATCCTCTTCCAGATCCAGCTGCTCCTTCAGGACCACCTGCAAAGGGCAGGAACACCTGTCATGTGGCCGGGGGAGCAGGGTAACAGCTTCTGTGCACTCAATTGCTCACTTGCTGCGGTCCCGCTGCTCCTGCGAGACCACCTGCAGTGCTCCAGGCATGAGTTGCTGCGAGTTGAACGGCAACAGCAGCAGCAAGGCTGGATTGTGTAGAGCCTCTGCAGGCATCAGCCCCTGCCTCACGGCCACCTGTGGCAATGCAGGCGCTCAATTGTGTGCAGGTATCTGGCATGTACAGGGCAGCGATTTGCAGCCAGTCTGGGAGGAACAGAGCCACCTGGAGCACCCGAACGGAGGGGCACACGGCACCTCTCACCGAATCAAACTGGAAGGGGCGCACGGTGCGCAGGGGGATGCTGCGTACGCGCCAGTCCTGGCGGTTGACCTCGAGGACGAAGCAGTGCTTGCGCTTGGCCTCCCCCTCCGACAGGGCAGTGGCCACCGAGGAGCCCGGCTGCAGGACCTGGAAGTTGTTGGCAGATGTCTGCAGGCGAGGGGGGCAGGCCGTCGCTGGGGGCACAGCAAGCTGTTGGCGCACCCCGCAGCATCAAAGATTAACCCTGGCAAAGCAGCAATGTACTCCTCCAGGCCCCTGACTGCCCTGGACTGCGTGTTGGAGAGATGCAGCACTTCCTGATCCGTGCTGGGACGGCAAAGCCCCACCTCCTGCCCTCACCCAGAGGGCCATGATGCATCTGTGCTGGCATCACCACAGCACCATGTTTCTATGGTTGCCCACCAGCCTGAAGACCATTCAAGTTCTCCAAAAACAGGATTTTTCCAGGGCAAAGCACCATCCCTGATGCTAGGGGATGCGGGGCAAGCTCAATCTGCCAGAAGACCCCAGGGTCACCAGCAGCGCCGCCCACAGCCCCCCTCACCCAGGAGTCCTTGATGCACTCATGCTCATGCCCCCACAGCACCAGGTCCAGGAAGCGTGCCAGGTAGTCCTCTCGAATGCAGTTCTTGGCGTTCTGCTGGTGGGCCAGGCGGTTCTGGTGCAGGACGCAGATGTTGAACCAGCTCTCCTGGGGGTAGTCCTGCGTATCTGCAGCGCGCCGCCTGAAGCAACAATGACCATGGAGTGAGCTCCCGCGGTGACCGGCACTGGGTGGATGAGGAGCTGTCCTGCAATCTCTGCGGGGGGCCGCCTGCAGCACAGATAACCAGGGAGTGGGCTGCTGCAGTGGCCAGCATTGCATGTCTCGGATGCTGTTGGGGTTGGGCCCTGGTCTCTGCAGGGACGCCGCCTGCAGTGAAAGCAACCAGGGGCCCAGCTGCTGAGGTGACAGGCACTGGCGGGGGAAGGTGCTGTCCTGGAAGTGGACCCCAGACTCTGCAGTGCGCAGCCTGCAGGGCGGAGCACAGGCTCGGCCATGTTGGAGACTGCCATGGAGTGCTGCTGGGGGTCGTCTGGAGCGTCAGGCAGCACTGTGAGCAAGGTCAGGGCCTCTGCGCCTGCAGAACACTGCCCTCAGACACCTGTAGAGGTCTAGATTCAGGGGGGATGCTGGTGACCGCTGTTGCTGGCGCTGTGCAGCATCTTCGCCATGCAGGCTGCATATTGGGCAGGACAGGTTCTGCACGTCCACCTGGCATACAGGGCAAAGTCAGGCTGTCCATCAAGCTGATGGCCTCATGTAGTAATTTCAAGTGCTGCGCCAGAATGGAGGTACAGGCAGGCTGCCCAGGCCCAGAAGGCGCCTCAAGCCCATGATTTAGCACACAGCTGCAGTCCCACGGAACGTGCACATTGCCTTGGACCCAGACGAGGCGCCAAGTGCGGGGTGAAGCACAATAGGTACAGCCTGATTGATGGCACTCACCACTCGACGCAGCCAGGGGTCTGAAACATGCGCCCCAGTCGCTCATCCCGCAGGTTGCCAATGCCATACAGGGCCACCCGTGTCTCCCCCTGCCAGCAAGCATCAGGGAGCTGGGCACACAGCCCCGGGCAGCATAGTTGATCAGCCTGTCTCAGGCTGGCGGCTGCCAGCCTCGGCAGTGCGGGAGGGCAGGGCAGGGTAAGGGTACCAGCCTCAGCGGCAGCACCTGTGTGACCCCTTTAGCAGTCAAACAGCATACAGCTGGCCACAGTGCCTGGCCTCAGACAAGCAACAGCAGCCCATGCATGTATAGCAGCAAGCCTGCCTTCACCCTGGCAAAAATGCAGCGACCATGTTTTGGGACTTGTATCAAGCCCGCAGCAGCAGCTGAAGCACAGGCAGGTGTAGCAGGTAAGGTAAAGTGCCCAGCCTGGCTCAAGCTTGCCCAGCAGCAGGAACAACAGCTCAGCCACTTAAAGCTGAGCCAGGGCACCAGACCCTGCTCAAGTACGGCAGAGTTTGCTGGGTGCTGTGCCAGAGGCAGTACGTGAGTCACCTTCTCAATCAGCACGGGGGTGATCTGCATCTTGCCTAACGCTGAACCTGCGAATTGCTGCAGGCAGGCCAAGCTGGGTCTCAGCTGCAGAGGGTGACGGGGCTGACCAACCAGTGGGAGTGCAAAAAGGCTGCACAAGGTCAGAGTGTTTTGCCATATTGCAAAGGCCACAGAGGCGCAGCAGTGCAGCAACAGGAACTGCCGCATCTGGCACAAACTGGCTTGACCAGCCTGCTAGTTGCTCAGTGCGGGCTTACCTGCTTGCCAAAGTAGTTCACCAGCCCAGCAGAGGAGAGGATGCTGACAGCTGATAGATTCTCGGCTCCGGCTGGGTCGTCATGGTTCCCATGAATGGTAAACACAGGCATGCCCACATTCATATTGCTATCCTCAAAGTTGGCCTGCCTGCACCGGCAGGTGCAGCCACGACGGATTCCTGGCACCCCATGCACGGCGCCGCAGATTGCACAGGCAGGGACAGCCATGTCGGCAGCATTCAGCAGACAGCATTCCTCTGCACGGAGATGCAAGTCCACAGGCAAAGCAGCCAAATGCTGGACAGCTGCTTGTTGTCTCACAGAGGTGCAGGCTGCACTGGGACAGCCGCCATTCTGACAGCAAGGGGCATGCCACACCTTGACCAACATCAGCGCCATGTCTGTGCGCAAGGCAGGCTGCTGCAATGCTTGAGGCAGGATGAAGTAGGCCTGGGGATGTGCCAGGCTCTGCACTGGCCTCAGGCTGGCTGTGCTGCTTTGCCATCCAAGGACCAGCAGCTGTAAGCAGTTCAATGCCAGCACAGCAGCGCAAAGAGGTGTCCAACTCCTGCCTGCTTGCCTTTGCTCAAAGTTGTCAGTTTGTGAGCTGAGGATCTGGAAGGTGATGGGCTTGTCGCTGAGGGAGTGCCGCTTGATGAGGTCCATGGCCTTGACCAAAGTTGTGCGGGAAGGGTTGTTTTCATGGAAAAGATCCCCTGCAGCAAAGCGGGGGTGTGCGGTGAGGCTTGCAGTCAGGCCTGGCAGAGCTTGTTGCAGCTGTCAATCACTGAGCAGAGGCCTGCTGCAAATGAGGTCTGGCAGGCTGGAATGAGAGGTGCTGGGGTGTGCAGCAGTGAGCCACCCCGTGAGTGCCGTGGCTGCAGACAGCTCGGCTGTGTAGACATCATCTCCTGCTGGCACAGGGAGCAGGCAGCAGGGGTGGCAGGTACCCTAGAGCTGCAGAGAGTGGGCCTCTGTCAGCACAGACAAGGAAGGCAGCGAGCAGCTTTGGAATGAGTTAACTGCACTCAGCTCATGGTGGGGCCTTAGCCTACAAAGAACACTAGGTGCAGGAGGTGCATTGGCATTCAAAGGCTGCAGGCAGCTCCATGTGTGATGCGTCTCCTTGGCCATGGACAGCCAGCCTGAAGCAGAGATATGCATTGAGGCACTGTCTTACAAGACAGGCTTTGTGCAAAATGCTGCCAGGTGTGGGGCCCAATGAGGTTACCCTCACTTTTATGTCGTGATGCTCAATGGAGACTGCACTGCCCAGCGTAGACGCTGTTGTGACCTGCTCAGCCCCCCAAAGCGCTCACAAGGAGCTTTGTCTAGATAGATGTGTTGATGCACCAGTTTACCTCCCAGCAGCACAAAATCGGCCTCCTCGGCTGTGGCAATCTGCAGAATTTCCTCAAAGGTGGTGATGGCATCGTCCTTCCTGATCTCATCCTTCTCCCACACACCCTGCAGAGCCCAGCCAAGGATCTGGGCTTTCAGACACCATGTGGGCACCAAGCTCCTGTCCCTGCACCATGCTGTGCCTTGAATCAACTGTTGAGAGGGGCCTCACCAGGTGGTTGTCAGTTGCTACCAGCACCTTGAGGATGTTCAGCCTATACTACAGGAATGCATATCAGCAGCCTGTGTGCTCAAGGTGATCTTGCTTGGCTACAGCAACTTACGCCTCTTGGTTCATGTCAGCCGCGGCCTTTCAAAGCTCAGAAGCCAGGATCAAAGCTCGGGTGCGATCTGGGACACACCATCAACATTTGCTGTGCTGAGCCTGACAGCGACCTAAATGTGCTAAGCTTTGAGCTGCTGAAAGCGTCCCGAAACAGCTTAAACGCTGCCAACTCTGCCCTCAAGTGCAGTGCCTCTTCGGCTGGTGATCACAGGCATGATTGTGCAGAAGCCTGGCATTGTCTGCCCAGTTGGCTCCTCACCCCTGGCGCGGAGGGTCAGAGGACTCTGCCCCACCAAGGTGCATCTGCAGTCCGCAACAGCCTGCACCCAGTCTGAGCTGATGTGGCGTGCTGACATGGAGGTTTTTCTGCTTCACAGGCAGGCTCCCAGGCACCCCCACAGACCAAGGAGCAGACCCCTGAGGAGTCTGCTGCACCACAGTACCGCGTCACAAAACGGCTGCAGTCCACCCAGGAGGAGCGTGATGCCAAGCCCCCTAACATCCTTGACACTGCAGAGCATCAGCTTGCAGGTTGGATCACCTGCCAGCACTTGCCATACCTACAGTACATGGGGCCTGAAACTGGCCGGTGTGGCAAAGGGTTTCTATTGTCGAGGCCTGGGCGCTATAATGCTGAGGGCTTCTCATGCCCTGCAGGGTTCTGCTCAGCTCTCCCTGGCGATGAAGACTCAGAAGGGTGTTGGGAGGCCTACCACTACCTTGGAAAACAAAGGGTGAGTAGCTGTCAGTGGATCCAGACATGTGGAATGCACTGCTTCACATGTTTGCTGAGGCAGATGTGGTGGACTGAAGCCCACTACGGGAGATGCCTGCCTGATCTGATGGTTGACACAAAGAGAGGCTGTGAGGCAACTTGCCGACTCCCAGCACCTCATCTGAGCTGCATCTGTGCTGCTCTGGGACCTCACTCATCTCACTCTGCTCTGCAGGCTGATGCAGAGGCAGGCTGCGAGGTGGAGTTTGCCGACTCTCACGCCCTCACCGGCGAGCAGTGCGAGCGGCTGGACAGGTTCGAGTCCTTTGTGCGCCAGAGTGTTGGCGAGGCGCACATGGAGAGATTTGTGCAGACGCTCCAAGCGCTCAGCCATGCAGAGAAGCGCCGCCTGGCAAAGGAGCTTGAGATGCATGCAGAAGATGGTGAGTGCTGCAGAAGGCGGCACAGCTTTGCGACAGGTCAGGACTGCACTACTGGTGAGGCCGCAGGTGGTGGGCTGTCCTGCATCAGGCCTCAAGACTGCAGTGTGGGTGAGCTGTTCCCCACAATGTTTGAGGTGCGCACATGGCCACTGCATTACTCTCAGGTGAGACAGAAGCTGTTCAATGCTCTTCTCTCGCTGCTCCAGTGATGCAAGCGCTCTCCTGCTACTTTGTGGATGACTGTCCGCAATCCTGACGAGGCAGCAGGCGATATTAAGGTGCTGTCCTCCTGCCAGAGCTCCTGCCAGCTACATTATTCCTTCTCCAGAAACCTTCTACAGATGCTAGCTGCCAGCTCTGCAGCATCGACAGCGTCCGAGCTGCTGGCTTGCATGTGGTCTGGGCGAGAGTGGGTTTGGGACTGCTGTGTGAGGCAAGAGGTCCTCAGTTCTCACTCACACTGTGTCTGCACACCGCAGAGCCCGCAGACGCTGAGATCAAGCAGGCTGCAGCAATGGTAAACGCTGCTGGCAACGCAGATGTTCGGAAGAGCCGTCTCGTCGAGTTGTTTTACAGCTGTGATACCAACAAGTGAGGGCTCCCTTGAATGGATTGCTTTCCTGCTTCTGCTCCCAAGCACATGTGCTTGAATGCTGGCCAAGCACTCCTCTTGACTGCAGCGATGGGAAGCTCAATGTTGCTGAGTTCCGAGGTGAGCAGGGCAGCATGCACCTGCCTGTGGCCACATGCTTCAAGCCCCCTGTGCAGCTTGAACCAAGCACACCTCTTGTCCTGCAGACGCCATGCGCAGTCTGGGCGACGAGCTGTCAGCCCGCACCGTGCAGATCATCTTTGAGAGCATGGTAGACCCCTGAGTGGCACATCTGCTGCTGCATGCTCTCAATACACATGAGGCCCACCCGAGCAGCTGTCTCATGCGCTTTTTTGCATGCAGGACATTGATGGATTCATCACTTTGGACCAGTTCATTGCAATCTATGAAGCTGAAGCCGTGAGGGCGCATACTGCTGAGGCCAAGATGCTGAGGCGCATGGCTCGCTCATCCAGCTGGTGGACTCAGGACGATTGAAACAGCAGTCTGCTCTGCTGGCACTTTCTGCCACCCATTTCCTGACCTGGACAAATGCATGCGAGAGGTTGAACATGTGCTAGTATGAGAGAGCCTCGCTTGTTGCTTTGCCTGGCAGACAGTCAAGGCCTCAACAAACACTAGACAATCAGGGTGTTCAGTGGTGCTTCATTCAAACATCTGGTCCCGCCACTCATGCAATCGTGGATCACGTTTATCCTGAGCAGGCTGCCACCTTGTGTCGCAGCTGATCCTGAGTATGTTGCTTACATTGGCTGCTGACATGTGGAAGCTGCCAAGGTGGAGCACCACCACGTCGCCTGGCCGGAAATCAGCTGTGTGCCATGAGATTGCCTGGGCGCTCACCATTCTGCTCAGGTGCTGTCCATTGTCTGTCAGCCAGCCTGACGCCGTGCCATCCTGGCCCACCTACACGTCAAGACGCAGCAGTGAGTTGCACAGGTGTCATGGCCCGACAGGACGCACTGCAGCACACGCTTCTGAGCGTAGCCTTACCTGAGAGCCTCCATAGCCATCTCGCAGCTTAGCAAAGCTGCGCATTCGGTGAGATCCCATGCAGACCATCATACTGCCATCCTCAACAGCCACCTGCAAGCTGCTGATGGCATTCAGTACTGCAGGCGGCAATCTTGCTGCGCTAGAATTGGGCAACTTGCAGAAAGGGAGGCCTGGCAAAGGTGCCCACAGCCACTGCTACAGAACCTTTGCCCCGAGATTGATATGCCCTGAGCAGGAGCCCCTGGCCAAGCCTGGCCAGGGGTAAGGCCTGTGTGCACAGCCACAGAGCTGCCCCACCTGGCTGAGTGGCAGCCATGCTGTCAGCAGGCGCTGTGATCCTCTGCCCAAAAAGACCTTGTCACAGTGCAGGCCTGTGAACTCCCCTTTAGCAACTGCACGGAGCCATTTGTAGCCGGTGGTGGCTACCTGCTCTACCTGCATGACACTGATCGCCGTTGGCCAGATGACCGAAAAACGAGCATAGCCACAGCGGCCCCTGCCTGCCTGAGCCAGCCATGCAGCACTGCGCTGCATCTATCCAGGCATGGGTTACTCACATGCATGAGGCCCCTCATCAGCCTGAATAAGTCGCTGGATTCCAGCACCCGGCGAACTATCCGTGAAGAGGCAATGTCCTGCCTCTGAAGAAGCCCAATCCTCCCTGCTCCATCTGCGAGTTCGAGCTGCAGGCATATATTGCTGCCAACCTCAGCTGCTGGACAACCTGGAGTGTGATTACGCTGCACCAGGCCATACCTGACTGGAATCTCCTGCAAATTGCTCTGGCTTCCAGGCTCTGAGCTCTGCTACAACCTGGCCACATGCCTGCAGCAGATTACACAGGTGACCAGGGCCAGCAACATTTCGCCAAACTTTGGGGATTGTCACCAGCCTTACCTCCTGCACAGAAGCTCTGTCCAGGGCGCCACGCAGCAAAAGGTAACCGTCCTGCTGCAGCCTGGACTGGAGCTGGACCCAGTCCTCATCTGCCAACAGGCTGCTGCTGTCCAGCATGGGCCATGCAGTCACCAGCCCCCTGCCTGCCATGACCTGGGCAGGCCACCGGCGTCCCTCCACCATAATGCAGCCATCAAGAGACCCACAGGCTGCAGCAGATCTGTCTGTCAATGTATAAAATTGAATATTGTCAGCTTCTGCCTGTCAACTTCCGGCATCCTCCAGCTCTACCTTGTGCGGTCGCTGCCACAACTGAAGTGGATGCTGATGCTGTCCCAGCCTAATTCAACCACTGTCGCATGTGCCAACAGCATGCTCCTTCCCAACAAGATGGCCAGGAATGCAAAATGCCTTAGGACTCTCTACCTTGGTAAGACAGCGCTTCATTCATCCTATTCACCCTGCTGTGCAGCTGGCTCTGGCCCAGGCGCGTATCACCATGTCGCTGTGTGTCTGCAGCCACTGTACCCAGCACAGTCACCCTTGAGGGATTGGCATCAGCAGCTGACACACCGCGGCATTACCCTTGCTCCTTTGCTGAAAACAAAAGCAGCGCCATCAGCATCCCTCTGCCCAGCCGCGCTCAGCACCGTGCACACTCCTGGCACAGCAGCGCACCAAAGCGGTGGCGGGTGAACTCTGGACATGGGGGGCCTCTTGCACGGACTCCCCACAGCAGGGAAAGCGTGTTGTCATCGGCAGATGAGGGGCCAAGCATGCTGTTCACCAAGGAGGACGAGAGGGGAGAGGATTTTGAGTGAGTTGCCATGGTCCTACTCGCATCGCGCCCCAGCCACACAGCTGCGGGTGCAGCTGTCCTGCATGCAGCGTTGTGTTGCTCGGTTGGTGCTGTATGCTGGCACAGCTGATCTGCGTGCATTCAGATTTTGCATCCCCAGTTATGCATCTGTCCTGCTGCCATGACTGCTGCACCCAGTATCCACTGCTGCAACTGGCAAGCATGCTGCTGCCCCCTGCCACCCTCCCTGCCCCGAGTGACAGTGCGGTCCCTCCCTGCAGCTCCCCCTCCCACAAGCAGTTTGAGCGAGCCAAGAACTCTGCGGCCGGGTACCTGGCACGGAGGCCGCACTCCCGGCAGGAGCTGGAACGCAAGCTGCACGAAAAGGGCCATGATGCCAAGGCAGTGCAGCAGGCATTGAAGCGACTCGCAGAGCTGGTGAGCAGCAGGACTGGGGGTTCAGGTGCAGTCCAGCAATCATGGAGGGGCATCATATCATATTCTTGTGCGGCCTGCTCATTTTTGGTCTGCAACACGCTCTTCTGAGTTCTTGATCGTCGCTGCAAGCATGGGTGCCCAGGCCGTGCCTGGTTGAGCTGGAGAACAGCAGCAGCAGCAGGATGGGCTGTGTGTTCCCTGCTGCCATGTACAGGGGGTGGCAAGCTGCACTCGCCTTGCTGAGGGGGTGAGCAGCCAGATTGGGGTCCTCAATTGGATCTGCAGAATCAGCAAACCTTTATGTGGCTTCAACCTCATGGCAGCACTGGAGTCAGGTCTCTCGTTCATCGGCATGAGCAAGAAAGCACACCCCATACGTGTGGGACAGCATACAGTGTTCAGAACCTCACGAGCTGCCAGGCATTAGCTTTTTTGAGAGGCATGGTGATGTTGTATGGTACAAGCAGTGGCCAGCACCATCATGGGCTTCGTAGTCAGCATGGTAGAGCATGTGAGCTGAGCACCGTATGCACCTTTTTTTATGGCGTTGATGGCAGTGGGCAGCACTATATGCTGAAGTGCAGCGTCAGTAAGGGGGTGCCATCCTTGCAAGGCTGAACTGCACAACACTACAGATTGTGCTGCCCGCTCTAAAAATTTCTTACCCAACACCGTGTTCTGCTGCCCTGGTGCAGCACTTTATTCGGACGCAGACATTCTGACATACCTGATTCTAGGCCTGCACAGAAATGCTGACTTGAAGAAGTGTTTGTGCATTCGCGTGGCTGTCACATCTGCCTGACAGCCTGCTGGCCCTACAGCAGAGACTGCAGGGCGGCATGACATTGCCAAGGTGTCTGCTTGTATTAGCAGATCTCCAGACGTCCTCAGCAACCTGCTCGCCCTCCTGCAGGGGCTGCAGAGCGATGCAGACTTTGCAGAGGTGTTCGCACGCTCTAAATGGCGACAGTCTCGCTGGGCACCATCCAGAATACGTATGGAGCTGGTCAAGAGAGGCGTGGCCAAGCAGCATATTGAGGCCGGGCTGGAAAGCGTGTTTGGGGAGCACAGCGAGCGTCTGAATGTGGACTTTCAGGAGGCAGAGGCTCCTGAATTGTCAGCACTTCATGGTGGGCCGAAAGACAATTCTGATTGGCTGTCAGCAGCTAACCTCAGGAAATTGTGTGCATGGTCTCGTCTGGCGTTCAGCAGACACAGATGGGGGACTGTCTGTCTTGTGACTTTGCTATTGTGCTCCTTGCCTGAGTATTGAGGGTGTGTTGCTGAGGCTGTGCTATATGGCTCAAGTTCCAGCAATCGGACAATTGTCTTACACAGCTGCTGTCATGCGCAGGCCGCCTGGATCTGGACCTGCTGGAATCTGCACGGCGGCAGACGGATGTGACTCGCGGCATGCCCCTTCAGACCAGAAGGCGCAGGATGGTGGCCTGGCTTAAACGCAGGGGCCACTCCTGGGACACAATCTCTCAGGTTCTGCGCAAGCTGGAGCTCTTCTGACAGCCTCACTGACATTTCATGATTTTGCCCACCTCAGACTCACATGTGCTTCCCTGTCTTTTTGTCTCGAGCGCCTCAATGCTGGTTTGGTGTACTTTGTGCTCAAAGTGTGGAAAGCTGACAGATTACTGTTATGCGTGGAGTGATGCCTGTCATGCTGCAGCTGCCACCTGTGCTAGCCCTGGTGTAGATGTACTTGCAAGTGTAATGCTAGTGGCAATATAAGAGCTGCAGGGAACAAGAGAGTTTCCCAGAGGCACAGCAGAGAGATGCCATGTAAAGAGCAGCATAGTGGCTTGACTCACCTGGGCAGCTGGCAACCTGATGTGCTGATGATCCTTTGCGTTCTGGCCGTGCAGAGCCATCAAAGGTCAAACGCTGCCCCTGATCTGCTGAACTAGCTCACTGACCGACCACAGCTTGAGGCTGTCATCTGCTGGCTCTTGCTCCTGTAAATCAGTGTCGTCTCCTGAGAACCCTGACATGCGCAGCAGCACCTCGTGAGAACAAACCTGAGAATTGAGGGAAACAGCCACCGCCATGATGTGGCCTTCCACAACCTCTTGAAGGGTAAAGTGCCACCTGCAACAGTGCTGCGGGTGATGGGGCACTCGCCTGCACAGAGATGCAGCAGTTCACCTGATGGCCGCACCCAGTGCATGGCTGCCCATCAACTTTGAGGGAGATGCTGCAGGAATTGCCTGCATCCACCGTAAACTCTGCCCGCCTGAAGCTGAAGCTCAAGCCTTCGCCGGTGCCTTTGCAGAAGGCCTGCGCAGCCACAGCCCTGCTCAGAGCCACCAGAGGATCTCAGCGGGGTTGCGCATGAAGGCAGTACCTCCTTAAGACCCCACAGCTGCTGCAGGGCCACGTACTGCCTGGCTTCTCCTTCCTGTGCTTCCACCCACATCAACTGCAGACTGTAGGCAGGGGGGTCAGCGCTGCTGACTCATGGTGTCTAGTGTCCTCCACGTGTGACAGCAGTCACCTCTGCGGTGGTGAAGCAGTCTCTGAGGCTCTCACACAGTTGCTGAGCGTTGAGACACGGGCCAGCCCTCAGGTGCGCAGGGCCAACGACGTCCACTCCACACGGCCTGGCTGGTTCTGAAGCCAGCACAACTGCATGCCCCTGCAGCAGAAGGCAGTGTGTGAGCAAGCTGCTGCGCTGAATGATGAGCATGAGCCTAGCCTGACCATGCCAGCAGTGCTGAAGGTAAATGTCTGGGGTAGCTGAGGATGGGTGCCATCAGTGTCCCTGTCGGGCAGGACCAGGTGGGGCTTTGCCCCAGCTGCTCGAGCAATTGTGATGCAATCTGGCTTCACGCATGTTGCTGTGTGGACCGCGTGACGCTGCAGCAGCCTGCTGACAAGCCTCAGCTTCCTGCGTTCTGCATGCTGGATCTGCATGACATCCTGCTGATCACTGGGAGGCAGCAGAAGAAGGCACTGGGACCACTCTGCAGCACATGGCTGCCATTCTCGAATTGTCACTGCCCATCTGAGCCTCATGTCGACATTGTGACATTACCACATCAATTTTCGTTGTGTTAGGTCAGTGATGCCCAGATTTGTTCATGTGCAGCTTGTTCTCAGCTTGAAGCTTGCTGAGTAGATGTTCAAGAAGAACATCTCGGTGAGTGACAACACTGCAACCACTTTGATGTAGACATCATCTGGATCTGAGGTAGATCCCTGTGTGGCAACTGCAGGTGGTCCAGTCAAGGCCTCTCAGTGGCAAGGATGCCAAGAAGCTCAAAAGGGATGTCACAGAGCAGTTTCCAATGCTGTCAGAGGAGGACCTTGCACTGCTGCTGCCGGGGAAAGGCGATGTCACTGTCCTGAAGCTGTCCAACAAAGCTGTTGCCTATGCTGGCCCCAACGGCAATCCTCTGTTCGTCGATCCAACAGGTAAAATGGCAAAGGAGAGAGGTCTGCAAGCAGTCAAGCCTGCATCTTTCTGTTGGCTTACATTCCTCACAAATGCTGCGCCACGGTTGCAGGCAGAGACGAGATGCTGGTGCCCACAGTCTATGCCCTGTGGGGCTGCCCCAACATGCTGCAGCCTCTATTTACATATTCTGAGGTCTCCCCCAAGGTGCATTTCGCTGGCTGCCATGCACACAACCTTCAGCTGTTAAGGCTACACTCTGGTCCACGGCACACTTCTGGCCCAGCTGGCAGGCAGCCAGGGCTGCTCTCTGCTTGAAGCAGCTGGCCATAACCTGCGCATGCATCGTTCCTTGCGCCTGACACCTTTTGGCAGCAGGCAGGCCCCAGACACAGTTGTTCAGCAGCACCCTGTCAGCAGCGCTGGCCGCCATGGGCAGCCTGGCTGCCACCGCTGTGCCCCTGCAAGAGCCACCGCCAAGCACAAATTACTCATTTGATCGCCGGCTGACATGCATGCCTGTCCCTGTGCAGGTGCTGGGTGGCGCGGACCTGTTCCTTCAGGGGCTCATTGTGCCATCCTGTGGGCTGGGGGAGCTGGTGGCTGGAGAGGTGCGCACCATCAGCATCCCTGGCAACAGGTACCCCTTTGCAGGTGCGCAGATGCAGCCTGCACCCGCTGCCAGCACGTGTTGCAGCCAGACGGGTTGTGCGGGCATGCCAGCCTATCTGGCACTCCCCTGCTGGCTGGACTGAGTGCTCCATGTGCATGCCAAGGGAGGGGCGGCTGCCAGGCTGCGATGCCACTGCTCAAGGAGGCATTGTGCCCCAGCAGGGCTGGCTGGTATGAGCTTTGCCACAGATGCTGCTGCTGCAGCATGTCTGGGGATGGCTGGCGCATGCTGCAGCAGGGCTGTATGAAAGAAGTGCTTCTGAGAGGCAAACGCAAGCACACCACAAGACAGCTGCCACTGTCTGATGCTGCTGGCTTCACCGCTGACGTGTGGCCTGCTGCAGTGCGTCGGGGACTGCCTGCCTGGACAGGCTGACACATGCTGCACTAGCGCTGCTCAGAGGGAATCGCGTTGGTGGCCTGTGGCTGAGCACTCCACACCCTCCTGTACCAGAGACGCCTGTGTGGCTGCAGTGGGCACCATGGAGGTCAGCACCGCGGACATTGCCCGGTCTGGGCTGAAGGGCAAGGGGCTGAAGCTGCTGCACCATTACCCAGACCTCCTGTGGGCGCTGGGGGACAAGAGCACCCCCGACAGCAGCTTCACAGCCGGCAGGATCTTCCCTCAGCAGGTGTGGGTGTGTGAGGTTGCACCACCTGTCACTGTGGAGCTGGCAGCGCGAAGTGCTGCCAACCTCCATGAACAAGCACTCAATGGTGCACTGCAGCACTCGGTCACTTGCAGCATTGGCAGGCCAGGCACACCCGCTGGATGCAGGCAGACATAGCAGCACAGCAGGACGGCGACAGCACAGCAGCCTCTCAGAAGCCGGAAGCAGCAACTGCTGCAGAGCAGCTGGGCAGCCTCTCAGTGAGCGCCAATGACCATGAAGGCGCCAATGGTCGTGATGAGGAGGCAGATGAGGCAGCTGAAGGTGCCCAGGCTGACGCTGAGGCACCCAAAGCAGGAGATATGCTGCAAGAGGCTGCAGGTGAAGCTGCCAGAAGTTGCTGCTCGGTGTGGGCTTCCTTGCACAGCACCGTGGCTCTGCCCATTGCCATGGCTGAGAGACGCGGCAGAGCTGTGGAAGTTTGGTCAGCATTGCTGCCCAGCATCCTGCCCCATGCAGAGGTGCTCGTTGACCAACATGCAGCAGTGGGGCTCAAATGAGCTCCTGCTGCTGGGGCTGCAGCTTCTAGATGGCCTGCAGTGCCACTGGTATATGCTTGCGCCAAAACTGTGCTCAAATCGGCATGCCTGCAGGTCCCAGCATCCCTCAGGATCCGGATGGGCTGGTGGAGTGGCTGCTGGTGGCTGGCCTGCACAGGGTGCAAGACTCAGAGCTGCCCATGCAGACCAGCGACTTCTACAGCAGGTGCATGCTGGCCTGCAAACCCACAGGTCAGTCGCTCTGGAGGCGCAGGCACACAGCAACTCAAGGCTGCAGTACAATGATGTGCAGCCGTATCAGAATGCCGTCCTGCTCTCCTGCAGGCAGGTGGCTGTCTGTGGGTGGCCTCCTGTCATGTCAGGCCAGATGTGTTATGAGGCTGTGCACAGACCTGGCTCCATTGTGTTTGTATACCGGACGGAGACTGCTGTGTTGCCTGCTCTGCCTGCCGCTGTGCCAGTAGGTGCCTGCCTGCAGAAGCTGTGCTGGATATGAAGAAGACCAGCTACAAAAAACTGGGCAAGCTGCTGAGCAAGTATGAGAAGAAGGTGGGCTGCAGCACCTCTCCTTCTATTGTTGGTGCCATTCACAAGGGTACTTACTGTGTTCCAGTCGTGCATGGTGACCTTGCTGCACAGCACAGGCTCACCAGGCTGGGCAGTGCCTGAGGGGCATGTGTGCTGCACACGCAGCTTCACCAATTGCTGTGAGTCATCGCATGCTGTCCGGCTGGAAGGGGTTGGGTGGAGCTCAGTGCGCCTCACCAGCCCATTGATTTGCAGGGGCTTCTGGGACAAAAGCTGGTGCACAAGCAGGACCATCTGGCCTCTGTCAACCGGCAGCATGAGCTGTACACCAGCTTTGAGGTGGCTGAGCAGGCATCAGCACAGGTGCGCCCTTCAGCTCACCACCTCCTGTGAAGCTCAGGGCATGCCAGGCTGCTACCACCATGGATGCTTCCTGTGCACAGTCCCTGCAGTGTCCGCTGTTGCCAGCGCCCTTGCTGCATGTGTCCGCTACGTGTGACTGCAGTTGAAGAGACGCAGCTTGCCTCCCCAGTGACCGTGTTGCCAGAGCCGCTGCCTCAAATTTCCAGGCAAGTCTGACTCCTCAGGTGCAGCCTGCTGTGTGCAGCCGGCGCCACCAGACGCAGCAGCTGCACGTTCCAATGGCGCTGCCAGCACAAGCGCCCCAGCTGTTGGCCAGGTGTCGGTCGTGTACTGCTACCGCGTGCCGGCCAGCCTGCGCACAGTGATGGGGGACGTCAGCGGCGCAAAAGACGAGCTTTACACAGAGGCGCAGGTCCACGACGCCCTCCAGCGCTATGCAGAGCACAATGGCCTGCAGGTGGGCAGCCTGAGTGAGCAGACTTGATGCTGGCCAGCTGCGCAGGTCTGCCTGATGTGTAGAGCAGCACTGCTCGTGGGCTAGCGACCTCGGCGTCATGCTGACTTGCCTCTACAAGGAGGCTGGTAGAATGACCTCTGCAGGAGGACCACAGTGGTCGCACAGAGCATCTGGCCTGCCGTTGACCAGGCTGGGCCTGACTTTGGATTGCTGCACACTGCTGTGTGCCAGCAGGGCCTGCAGGCGAGCAGGCAGGGCATGACGCTGGCTGGCAGGCTGCAGCCTGCCCAGGGGTCTCTCTGGAGCCCACCCCTGAAGGCAGTCACTGCACACAAGTGCGCGCATGGCTGGCATGGCATCGTTGACTCGTGTCAGTGCGTGGGAGACCACTGGCATGTGGGCACGTAGGCGTCAGCCAGCATCTAGCTTGGGATCATATGCTCATCTCCGGAGCTCATAGGGAAGCTGCAGAGGACCTGCTGACAGCCAGTCTGCCGGAAGCAGGCGGGTCTGATTGATGTGTTGAATCTGTCGCCAGCAGGCTGGAACCAGCATCAAGCTGGATGATCTGCTCATCTCCGGGCTGTATGGCAAGAAGGAGCGCCACCCGCTGGGGCACGAGGAGCGCTTTGAGGAGGTGCTACGGCGGCTGCTGGGGAAGCTGCAGCTGTTCCACAGAGTGTCCCGCGTGGCAGAGCAGGTGGGCTGGTCTCTGGTTGCTCCTTGGGCTGGCGGCTGCGCTGCTGCCTAGCTCAGGCGCTGCACTGTGCTTTGGCAAGGCGGCACGTCCCGCTTGTGGGCAGCTGGGCTAATTCGTCCTTTGGGACAGACCCATTGTCCACATGCCTTGGGCAGCAGCCAGCTTCCTGATAAGCTTTCACATTGTCACAATTTCGGCTGCAGGGTCCTGTCGAGGTGGTGAAGAAGGGCACAGTAAAGAACGTCTTTGTTCAGTTGGAAGACAGGCAAGGAGGTCGAAAACATCTGACCAGGGTGACTCATGTGGAGAGCTTCGGCTTTGATCCAGATGCACTAGGAGGTGAGGCCTGTAAACTTCCAGGCCTCTATACTGCCCTGCTGAGGCAGCTGGCAATTGCAGCAATGTCGGCGACAACGTTGATGTTTGCTGCAGTTGAGCTCCAAAAGAAGTTCCAGACCTCGAGCAGTGTCCAGCGCCTGCCAGGCAAGACAGAAACTGGCAAAGAGATCGCTCTGCAGGGCAATCTCCTAAAGGTGCGACCTCAAGTGCCCTGGCCTGCGAGTTGCCCCACTTCAGCCTAGCACTGACTGCCAGCAATCATCATTTTGTCACCCTTGCAGGAGATCCCAGCATTTTTACAGGCGACATACGGCCTTTCGTCAGACTTCATTGAGACCAAGTCTAAAAGCAAAGGTTGATTGCTTCACCGACACAATTCTGGTGTTTGCACTTGAAAGCTACAGGTGCATCGAGACGCCCTCAATGCATGCCTCGCTGTGCCACAACAGCCTTGACAGTCTGATCATATCGAATGTTGGTGTACAAGGCCGGGGCAGTGACGGGGCGTACAAGGGCGGCAAATCCACATATGCCAAGCATGTAAAAGGCAATCAGTTTTCTGCTTTGGGGGTGGGAGAGGACATCTGCAATAGGCGGAAATCCCATCCAGTTGCAGAAAGAGTGGACAGCAATGGCTGCTGCCAGGTGACCAGTGCGCAGGAAGACAAATGTGGCAAAGGTGCCAAAAGCTGGGCCTGTGAATAAGAATTGGAAGGACACCTGCAGGCAGGCCAGCCAACGCTTGCAGATTGGCACTGTGTGTGTATTTGTGCTGCCGCAGAGAAGTGCATGTCCAAAGCATCTGATCATTGAACTCTCCAGGCCCAGGTGGGCGGCGAAGTCCTTTAAGCCTGCTGAATGCTGTTGATGGCAAGCTGGCGTGCCAGGACGCTGCAGCCCAAGTGTGCTGTGGTGGTCATACAGACACAGGGTAGTGCTGCAGCAGACACACCAGCAGGCGCAGGGATGCTTCGTCGCATTCGCAACAGCAGACACACAGGCTGTGCAGGGCTGCCTCACCATCAGGGCAGCGCCAGGCAGGCTAGCTCCCTGGAAGCGGACGAGCTCATACAGGTGGTGCAGGTGAGCCACACCAAACATGATGGGGGTCACCAGAATAGTCTTCCTGAGGCTGACCCCCTGCAGGCAATGGAGGCAGAACTGACGAACCATGTCTAGTCATGCCGAGCACCTACATGGGGGGGATACGGGAAAAGGGCAGAAGATGGGGGCCACTTGCCAGTGCTGCAACACCCTTGAGGGTACATGTGCAGCCCATTTGGTGCCCAGGCACGACCAGGGGTGTGAGCCGGCTGTGTGCAGAGGTCATGCAGACAGCCAGATGTGTTTCTGCCAACGAGGGTACAGGCAGGTGCAGTTGCCCGCCATGCATGCCCCAGGCAGAGGCCAGGTCCCAGAACATGTGTTGCGTAGTTGATGCACTGGCAGCCGGCAAGGCCGTGGAAGACAAACAGCAGGCTCATGTGCCCATGGGTGCAGCAGCAGCAGGGGCATTGCTCGGGCCCAGCGCAAAGAAGCAGGGTCTGCGGGTCGTCGAGCTCACATGCAACAGCAGCAGCGGCGCCATGCAGGCCCGGAAGGTGAACTCCTCAGTTGCTGGGGCCACCACCAGGTTTCTGAGGCCCAGGCGGGTCAGGAGGGGCTGCCGGTAGGGGAGAGGCTCTCCCTCCCACCAATTGAGTGCCTCTGTGGCGATGGGGCCAGTGAACAGCACTGCTGTCAGAGCCAGGGGTCGGATCACGGCGGAGGGCAGGCTCCGCCAGCGCAGGCCAAGCAGCAGCAGCAGTGTTTCGCGGCTGGCGTGCCCCTGCAGCTAAGGGAGCTTTAGAAAACTTGGTCGGGGCCAGCAGCACCTCGTGCAGCAAGGCCTTACAGCACGCGTGTTTTGGCAGAAAGGGCAGGCTGAAGAGCAGCTCAATAGCGTGGCCCTGCAGCATGGGCAGCAGGATTGTGGCTACCGGCTCAGGGCGCACCCTTCAACACCCAAAGTGTGCCGTCGACTGCTGTGACAAGGCAGTGGGGACTGTCCAGTGCGCAGGATATGACAGCGTGCCTGGGGCTCTCTGCCACTGCCCTGCAGGGCCCCACAAAAATGCCCTGGTGCACCAGCATGCCCACTGCCCACCTGGTGAGGACATGCCGCAGAGGTTGACAGTTGCAAGGCAGGACTGCGTCAGAGGCCCAATGCACTGCCAAGCACTGTCTTGGGTGGAAGTGCAGGACCAGGACGGTGTTTCTCGAACTCAGGGACAGCTTTAGCCATGGGGGGACCCAGGCCATGCTGCTGGTCACATCAGGTGCTCAGAGTGCTGCCACACTAAGCTCAGACCACTGCACATCACGTGAGCTGGCCAGAGTGCAGAGCAGGTCATGTGACTCACCGATTTGACCAGCTCCAGCCACAGCGGCACCCAGGCCACGCTGCTCGTCACGCAGGTGCAGGTCATGCGGAAGACCACTGTCTCACGCATGTTGCGGCTGCGCTTGGGCCGCAGGTAGAAGGGCGCCACATAGGCAACTGCCAGCCCCAGGCAGCTGATCAGGGGGTGCATGCTGCTGCAGGGTGCAGCCCGCAGCAGCTCTCCCGCCTTAGGCTGGTGTCTTAGCGTGCAGCATGTCTCATGCCAGCGAGGCACAATGACATACACCTGATCTGTGGTCAAGGACTGTGACGCAAGGTGTGCAGGCAATCTATGGCGGTGGCAGGCTCTGCGTGCTGCCTGCTGATCACGCTGGGTTGCGCAAGTTCTCCACAATCCTGGACAGGAGCTGGAGGGGCAGCAGGAGCAGCCGCAGAAACACGCCCAGGGCTCCTATGATGGATGAGTCCAGCAACTGCATGAGCATGGCCCCATTTATGATTGATGAGATCCTGCGTGCTGGAAGATGTGTGAAATGAGGGTTGCATGCCAAGCGTCATGTGCACCTTGTCAAGCCAGCTCCTGGTATCAGAATTGTTCATCAAGGTCCCTGGCATCTCGCACTTCTGTCAGCCATCGTCTCAGCGCCCTTTCTGAGAAGTCAACGCATGCGAAAGCTTGAACCCCTTCAGGTTGACAAGCTTCAAGCTACCACATCAGCTACCAGTGCATGCTCGTTCGTTTTCACCAGCCATGCAGTGACATATCAGCGTCAGTTCAAGGGACGATGACATCAACCTCAGCAACTGGGGCGGTGATATCAACCTCAACTTCAACCTCTGCCGGCGCCAGGTCAGGGCTGGTCTCTGGGCCAGCCGGCCAGGCCAGACCAGCCAGCCTGCACAGTTGCAGGCAGGGGTAAAGTCTGTAAGGCCTTCTGTGCATCTCCGGCCCTCCGCATTGAATGCAGATGGGCGCATGATAGCCAGCTCAATTGGCAAGGCAGTGACACAACCTGCTGGGTCTCAGCATTGGGACACAGCAACAGGTGGTGGAGTGCACCATGGCAAGCTACACCATGACGCTGCGTGCTATCTGAGCTGCACAAACTGTTTGTGCCCGGGTGAATGCCGTGGCTGCCGGCTCACCTGTGCAACTCATCATACAGGGGCAGGAACTCGGTGGGCGGCGGCACATTGCCATGAATGATGTCATAGGGGGATACTCCAGGCCCATAAACCAGGTCGTTGCGCGCATCGTCGCGCTTGAAGCTGGCACCTGCAGCCGTGCGTGGGGCCAGCATCATGCCCGCTGGCAGCTGGAAACAGTTCATTTGCATGTGCAGGGGCAGGCCCATACCAGTGCATGCGGGGAGCAGTCCAGGGCTCTTTCATCCTGCCTCCAGCAGCACCTATGCAGTACACCAGCGTTTGCTCAGGGGAAACATGGAACAGCAGCCTTGACGTGGGCCAGCAGCTGCAGCATGTGATGCACCAAGGAGCACCAAGCACCAAGGAGCACGCAGCTGCCCACCTGCCTGCTGCAGTTGGACACAGCAACCTTGGCATGCAGGCTGCTCAGCAGCACCCAACCCCTGCTGTATGCCCAGCATCAACAGCCAGCTGCTGCAGCTGCTGAGGCATGCTCCAGTGGCATCAGAGACTTACCCCTGAAGGCCAGGTCGATGATGGTCCCTCTGCGCACAATGTGCTGGCGCGGCTGGACTGCCTTGTCTGGCTTTGGAGCTGTCTTGCCCACGTCCAGCTCAGCCACACCCTGCCCAGCCCCCATGATGACCTCCACTCCACCAATGGACTGCAGGTGCAGGGTGGCACAAAGTTAAGCAGGGTGCAGGTGTGTTAGGGGATGGTGCCTGAGGCAGTGCACAGCACTCCAGCTGCTTGAGCCTCTCAAGTGTGCAGTGCTCCCAAAGTTCAAAACTCAGCGGCTTGCAGGCTGGCACAATCGCAGGACCACCAACACAGCGTTTTTTGCTGCGCAGCCCGAGCCAGCCACAGTCTCAGCGCTGGAGGGGGGCTGATTCATGTCGCAAAACGTTGCTGGACTGAAGGCCAGGGACAGCATCAGGCAGCTTCATGAAGCAGCTTCCATGCCCCAGACGGTGAGCTGGCCCAAAGGTTGGCGCAGCGCCACTTATGCAGTGCATGGGGGGTGCATCTGCATGGTCGCTGCATCAGCAGGCCTGCTACCTGCTGGGGCAGGTAGCCTCCTTTTGACACAACATGGCAAGCAGCAGTGAAGATGGATGCATGGGGCAGGTGAGAGTGAAGCAGGGGGCTGACCTTGCTGTGCTTGGCTTCAGCAAACTTTTCCACAGCCTGGGCGCTGCCCATCGTGATGATCTGCAGGTCAGCTGGGCTTGCTTGCATCTGCTAAGTGAGTGCCAGGCAGTTGCAGCTGAGCTGTGCTCTGCAGGGGTGGCACTTGATAAATTGTGAGCAAGAACCAGGGTTATAGATGTCTCATCGTATCTGTGCACAGCAGGCTGTGCGTGTGCAGGGAGATTCACCTCCTCCATGTCTTCCTGGCCAATGGTAGCCCCGATGCCTGCGCCCGAAATCTTGAGAAACAGCGGGGCACTGTAGACCGGGCTCCAGGGCGCGCAAGTCCCCTCGGGAAGCTGCAGATCGAGGCAGGGTCAGCAGGCATGGGCACGGCTCAGAAGCTGTGGGCTGCTGGCAGTGCAGGGCAGACATGCTGCTGCTGTCCATGGTGTCTTCCTCAAGGACGTCCACTTGCTGCTTTTGGGCCAGAGCGTGTACTGCAATGCAACCAAGGTGGGCAACTGCACCCTGGCAATGAGGAAGCCGTGACCCTTGACGCCTGCAGGAGCACAGGCATCTTGAGTGAGGCGTGTTGTCCGGCATCTGAGAATCAACGGGGCAGTTAGGGAGCCAAAGGGGCTAGAGCAGCCCGTGTCGCAACTGTGCCAGCAGGTCAAGCTCAACGCACCTGAAATAGCCAGTCCAGCCTTGGTCATGAACGCAAACACCTGCAGGCAAAGGCAGCATCCTGTCAGCATCCTGCCTAAGAGCTGCGGCCACAGCAACAGGCAAGCACACCCACCAGTCCATAGCTCCACCGCAGCTCCCACTCTGTGAGCAGCTTGTCGGGATCCCCTCCAGCTGCAGCCCATAAGCAGCTCATGTGCCCTGTTGCTGAAGCATACTCCAGCCTTGGCAGCTGGCAGCAGCCAACTTTGCTGGACAGGGGCCGACTGTGAGGCACTGGGAGCAGCCAGTGCACCACATTCCATAGCAGACTGGGCGAAAGGCAGTTGTGACGGTCTAGTACTTGCATACACACAAGGTGCCAGGCTCCAGACAGGCAAAGCAGCACATGCACCCTGCACTGCGTGTGCATGGGGACTTACCTGCTGCCGGGTCACTCAGCGTGCGCAGCAGTGCGATGCCCTTTTCACAGTCATGTGCCAGCTTGACATGATCTGCCATACTTATCAGGAGATGTCTATCGAAGTGGCTAAGCCCAGGAGAGCTGGCGTCTGAGAGGCAGTGCAGCTAGAGGAGGGGCAGTCAATGTGGGCACACAAGAATTGGTCAAAAACTGGTCCACCAGCTGTGGTGAGCTCCTCCCAGCAGATGGAGCGTCTTGGACAGCACATTGCACATCCCATCAGCACAAGCAGCCTGCAGTTTAGCTCTCCAGCAGTTTCCAGTATGGGACTTGGTCCTGTGGGTGAAGGCCCAAAGTGTCGTAGCCCACATCTGCATGATTGCAGATGCTGGCTATTGGGTGCTAGTGCTCGATGGCCTCTCAAGGCTGATGAGGACATTCAAGCATCTGGGGTGTCGAGGCAACGAATGCAGAGGTTTTGGCTTCGAAGCAAGCCTTTGGGATACGAGCATAGCCTATACAGCTACCTGAGTGAGACATAAGATCGCCCAGTGCAGAGTACAAAGAGAGAATAGATTTAAAGTCCGGGGGCCACAATGAACGGGCATGGGACAGACAATTCATGAAGTCATGGTACAAGCAACAAAAGAAAGATGGGGCATGCGTTGACTTCTGGGTTGTGACCAAGGGTTGGAAAATCAGCATGAAGCAGGCAGCTTGGCAGGACCCACTGGGCTCAACTCAACCAGGCAGTCCATTCTCCCAGCAAGTGGACACCTTCAGGGACGACTCAAAGCTGCCTGAAGGGCAGGATGGCCTTGTTCAACTGGCTGCCCAGGCAAGCTGTACAGCTCTCAGGAGATCTCTTGGGGTGGTGACCTTTTTGATCAGACCTGTTGCCCCATCGCAGGGAGCCTGGCGTGCCATTGAACAGCATGTCAGGGCAGTCCACATTCAGGATGCCCCGCAGCTGCTGACCAATGCTGCTTGGCTGATCCTGTCCCTGGTCAAGCTGCGGCAGTACACCACAGCTGCAGAGGAGCTCAAAAAGCTTGGCGACCTGGATGCGCAGCACTACACGACCCAGAGATCAGGTGCTGGCGGTGGACTGATGCATGCTGGCCAGTCCTCGGCCAGGACCTCCGCCAATGGCAGCAAGCAAGCCACAACTCAGGGTGCATGTCCCTGGCCAAAGTAGACTAGCACTGACTCCTCAAGACTGGCAGCGCCAGCCAGCCGGACAGCACCTTCCACCTCTTGGAGGGCGGGCTGCGCATCACCCCAGACTGAGACACTACCTGCTGGGCTTCAGCAGAGCTGTGCACTGCCAATGGCCTGGCAGAGCGGCAGCTGTGCACGCAGCTTGCACGGCCGACTTGGATTCTGCCCCTGACATGCCTCATCCACAGGCTCAAGCAGTGGCTCCACAATCTGCTGCTCAGCAGGTGGTCTGCCAGGAACCCCTTCCACACTGCCCCCCGCGTGCTCTGCAGGGCAGGCGGCCTCCCTGGTCCCCTTTGCCCTGCGCTGGCTGCAAGCAGACCTCCCTGAGCGCCTGGGGAGCCCAGCGGAGTCTCAGGAGCTGCAGTACGCGCTGCTGCATCGCTGCCAGCAGGAGGCCACCAGCAATGCCGACCTGGCTGCCACTGCGCGCAGGTAGGGCCAGCCAGGGCTCTGACTGGCATACAGCCAGCCAGCCAAAGGGTGGCATTCAAGACATGGTAACAGGAGGCAGGCAACGATGTGCAGGCGGTTTGGACAAATGTGGGCCTGGCGGAAGTGTTACAAGCTCAAGGGCGAGAGCATGCCAGATGGCAAATTGACGTCTGCTCTCAGCTGGCCGGTCCGCAAGGGATCCAGCTGCAAAGGCCCACACCTGCTATCTGTATCTGCAGCCTGCACCTCCTGCATGGCTATCACGGCCCAGCCATACTGCAGCTGCCCATGCCTGCAGCCTGTGCTCCACACATTGCCTTCAGAGCTCAGGCAAACATCTGCACAACATCCCCCTGGACGCCCACACAACAGCTGCTGCCATGTGCTCTTGGCATTGCCTGCAGCTCATCACTACCAAGCAGTGGCTGACACCTTGTGTCCATGCCTCTGGCAGACAATGTAAGTTTCTGCCTCTGCCTGCAGCTTGCCTGCAAGAGCAGGCTGCACCCCGGTGTCTTTGCTGCCTGCAGCCTGCGCGCCACGCAGCGCCTGCACAGCATACCCCTGGACGATGTGTCAGTGCTGATGGAGGACCCTGCCAGCGATGCAGACCTGCTGGGCGCTGTGCAGGCAGAGGCCTCACCAGCAACCCCTGCAGAGGCGCATGTTCGCCTCTGGACAAGGCGGCAGCATGCTGTTGCCTCCGCCCTGGCCACCAGGCACATGAGGTGAAGAGCATGCACAACAGTGCAGGCTCACAGGGGTACCTGTCAATGCCTGGTGGCCAACAGGTGCATGACACATAGACTGTGGGGCGACGAGCAGCCCTGCAGGTGTCTGCAAAATACTGGGCTTTTCTCTCCTGGCCAGCAGCCACACACGGTGGGCGGTCTGCCGGGGCCAGCAGCCTGGCAGGGGGTCAGCAGGCTCTGCAGCCCTCTCCTGGCCGGCAGGCAGGGTGAGGCGTGCCCATGGTCCCGGCCGGGTTCCTGCTGCATCGGTGTCAGCACACCAGGCAGGCTGCACGGCGTGAGGTGCTCAGCCTGGAGCAGCACCTGGCAGCTGCCTCTGGGGGGTGGCTCTGTGGGGGAAGAGATGCAGCTGGTGGGTGTGCTGACAGGCACACCCCTCAGCTGCCTCAGGAACCTGGACTGGCTCCTCCAGGAGCGCTGCTGCGCCGCTGGCAGGTGCAACACATCTGCCTCTCCTCCTGGCTGCAGGCAGAAAGAGTTCATGGCGGCGCTGCGGTGGCTGGACTGGCTCCTCAGGGAGCGTGGCGACGAGCCGGAGCTGTGGGCCCGCGTGATGTACGTGCAGCTGGGCATTGGGGACATAGCCGCTGCAGAGCAGACCATCCTGAGGCTGGCAGCCCTCCTCCAGGTGAGTGCGTCTGCCACAGTGCTGGGCCGCTGTGTGGTACATGCCATAGCATGCACGGCAGGCCCTGTCAGGCTGACTGCATGTGTGTGATGTCACAGAGGCAGGGGCTTGGTGCTGGCATGCTTGAGCACCATGGCATTGTTCTGCAGGCCTCTCAGAACAATCCCAAGCAGCAGCTCGCTGCCCGCTTGTTCCTGCGCAGGCATGAGGCATTGGTGCTGTTTGCAAGGCAGGACTACCCAGGTCAGCTGCTGATTTTGCGCATCACACCTCTGGCAATCCCGCTGCCACATGTGCGTCTGGCTCGATTTGCAGGTGCCTTGAGCAGGTTTGAGCACATCCTTCAGGAACAGCCGCGGGACTCCATTGCTTCAAATGGCAGAGCGCTCTGCCACATGTATGCCTGCAATCTTCAGGGAGCCATCCAGGTGAGGCCATGCGCAATGTCGCTGCAGACCAGCAGAATGCTTGCCCACAGGCTCTCCCTGGCTGCAGTGCCTGGAAGGTGACCTGCAGCAGCAGCCGCATGCTCACTTGAAGGAGCCAATCCTTGCAAATCTCTGCTCCATGTACGAGCTGAGCACTATGGCTACCAACAGTGCTGCTGCAAAGCAGAGGCTGGCAGGTTGGGCTGCTCACTTTGCGCCTGACGACTTTGACATCACATGCACAAGGACCGCTTGAACTTTCATCCTCTCGTCTTGCTCATCAGTGTCGATTCTATTCAAACTGATGTGATGATGTGTGTGTAAGGTCAGCTATGGCTTCTTGTCAGGGAGCTGATGACATCACAGCATCTTGGAGTCTGGCGACAGCCGGCTCAGCCAGTTCCCAGAGAGAGCGGCTTCAAGCTGCTCAGGTTGCAGTACCACCTGGATGAGCATTCCGTCACCATCTGGGCCTGGAAGCAGCAGAGGCCAGTCTGCAGTCCAAGGCTGCCAATGCCCCACCATCACAGTTGGTGTCCCTGCAGCATGGACCAGTGTTGAAGCAAGGAAGTACCCTCAAGCCATACGTAGCTTGCAGCACTGCGCAAAGACAAGCCTGGCCTCACCTGAGCCAAAGTCAAGCGACTGCATCGGCACAAATCGCCACGAGGTTGACATAGCCAGCATGGGTGGCTCCATCTGAGCACCTTGCTGCTGTATGGCCTGCAGACAGCTAGTGTGTCAGGGAGACATGCTGCTGGGACTGGCTTGGTGTGCACAGCGGCACACCTCTGCTTGGATCGAGTCTGCTGACGCCAGCGCCTTGGCAATGGGCAGTGTGGCATCCTGCAGACGTTGCACTGGTGAGCAGCAAGCAAGAGCCACACACAGCCGAGCTCATGTGGCCGCCAGCCACCACATGCCCTGCAGCAGCATGCACACTGCTGATGCTACTGGGGAGCGGAAGAAGCGCACCGCTCGGAAGGTGGTGAGCCCGAGCCTGATTTGCTGTGCAATCTTACTGAGCAATAATTCCAGCTCTGAAACATCCAGATCTCTGCAGGCACCAAAGCAGGGCCTGAGATCCCTTCTCAAAGCACATCAGCTGATTGATGCTGCAAAGTGCGATCAACGATGGCCATAACAGACCCACCCTGCGTCTGTGCCATCTGCAGACCCCTTGGTGCCTGGCTGTGAGGTGCATGGCAGCAGCGCCACAAAGTTGCCGCCAGCATGGGCAGGCAGTGCCTCTGGGGGGTAACCATTGCGCAGCAAATCAGCGGTAACCATCAGTGTTGTCCCGGGGTGGCCAGGCTGCTCAGGAAATGCCATGCCCTGCACAGAAAGGCGATTATTCCTGAATGTGGCCAACCATCACAGAATGCATGTTGATACATTGTAGGACTCAAGATGTCAAGCTTGGAAGTGAACAGCAAGAACATTGCACCAAGCAACCCCAGCCCATACTGTGCCTGTTTTTGCACTGAGACAGCTTATGCAGGAGAGGCCTTGCAGCGTTGTCTAGCTCACCTCCTCGTCAGCTGACAGTTTGCCAATGCCTGAAGATTCTAGTGTTCACAGCAAAGTGCAGGAGCAACACCATCAGCAATCAACAGCTGGCGATTCAGTTATGCTCAGCTGAAGCAAAAGCCATCTCAACTTGCCTGACTGCGGGCCATCAGCATCCAGAGCAGCGCGGCTGCCACGTCATTTGTGGATAGCCCGCTGCATTGGGCTGGGCTGCCCGTCGACCCCTCAGGCCCCAGCAGCCTGCTCTGCATGTGCCCCCGCAACCTCTGCAGCTCGCGCCCAGGGATGTGCAGCAGGCAGCGTCTGAAGCCGCCTGGCCACGACTGAAGGCAGTTGTAGGCTGCAAAGGCCCTGAGCACCACAGCAGCCTCCCCCTCAGCCGGCGTGGGCCTGCTCTGCCCCAGCGCGTTGCCCACAGGTAGCCCAGGCTGTGCTGCTGTGCTGCTGCTGGGCCCCTGCCAGCCCGCAGCAACCTTCTGCAGGACCTCTGGGGGACCACGCACTTCGACATCCTGCACAACAGACTGGCAGTCACTCTCGACCCCAGCCTAGAAAGGCACTTGAAGGTTATGGCTAATATCATATGTCTCAAGGAGCTTGCACAAGAGTGTGCAGAGGGCCTGTCTGCCAACCCTGCTCGACAGACCTTCAGACCATTGAGAGCCTCTGTGCCCATGGTGGCCACAGCTCTGTCCAGCAGCGCCTTGGGCCACATTTGCAACCTGCAGAGCGGGAAAGGAGCACACTGCCATGCAGCTCAGCTGCCAAGTTGCCAGAAGACACCTGAATTGCCGACATCAGAAGCAGGTCAGCATGTCTACTCCTGGCTGGCACGTGCCTCACCTGTCCTCTGGAGGGACATGCGGCACCTCCTCTCCTCGGCACAGAGCAGCAAGTCTCACTGCCAGCTGGGCTACCCTGCAGAATGTCTCACTTTGTGCTCAGTTGACAGACCTGGTGAATGCGCTGTTGGTGCAAGAGCCCATGCAAACAGAACGCGTTGATGCCTCCGGCCACACACAGGGGCACCCAGCCTCCATGCATCGACTCACCCAGCCCCTGCGTACAGCATGTGGGAGTTGCAGATGCCGAGGATGCAGCCGCCATCCCCCAGATGTGTGAGGCGCAGCCTACAGTGGACATGCCAGCGTTCAGGCATGTGAAGGCTTGCCACGGCTGGCCAGCAAGGCACACAGCTTTGCAGTTGGGCACTGGGCAGCAAGTGTGCTGGCTGACCTACTTCAGGAGTGGCTCCTCCCCAGCAAGAAGGGCTGCAGGAGACCAGTGAGGTCACTGACGGGCAATGTGGCCTGGTGCAGAATTATGCTGATCTCAATGTATGCTTGAATTTGAGAGGGCTTCCAGCATTAGAGCTGGCACTGTCTGGGTGGCCTGGCTGTGAGGCATGTCTTACAACAGCATGCATAGATGATGGCTTTGCTGATGACACTGGACAGCTGCAGCCTACCGGCAATGTCAATGTTGTCATGCCACGGCGGCTCCTCGAGGAAGGCCGGTAGCTGGTGGGCTGCAACACAGTGGAGTCCGCCCTCAAAAGGTGCAGTATGTCCACATGGAAAAGTACTCTTGCATCATCAGCAGCGCTAAGACAGCAGACTGGCGCGGCCTGTAATAGAAGGCCAACCTGTCTCCCACTTCGCCACAGCCGGCAGGAAGCCAGGCGCTGAGCCCTGCTGCCAGTCAACTTCAGTGAGCAGCACTCCAGCATTGTTGCAGTCCACACTGTAGATCCCATCACCATGCCCAGTCAGCCTGTCGCACACAGTAGACATCAAGCTCAGCATGAAGGGGGGCGTCCTGCATCACATATGGCCAGATGAAGCACAATGACCATCACAGCAGACTCAATCACCTTCCAGAAATGTGGGGTTGCAGGCTGATGAGCTTTGACAGAGCATGCTGCAGCACAGAGCTGTCAATGGCCCTTTTGAAGAGGAAAGCCCTGTTGGTGATGACATAGCGCGCAAACACATCCAGGTCTCCCTGCAGGCCGCACGAGGTGGGTCAGTGCTCTGCTGGTGGCCAGCGGGGATGGGCTGCTGACTCTGCCACACATCTGTTGAGCTGGGGAGGTCTGCAGTGCGGCAGGGCAGGGGACACACCGAGCCAAGGGGGAATGGGGCCTGCATGGCATCAGCGGCACCCCTGATCAGCTCCTGCCGGAGCAGCCTGGCCCCAAGTGCCATGTGGGCCATGTTGGCAGTCTGCAGGCCAGCATCAACATTTTCGGCTGAAGATTCTAGATCCTCACAAGTTGCAGCGAAGGCACTGTGGCTTGCTGCACTCACCAATTCAATATTCAGACCTTTCTGTCACAACCTGAGCCTGCTGCAGAAACAGATTACCCATGGCTTCAGGCATCTTGAGTGTCAAGCTGCACACTTTCTGTCTGTCTGTCCCTAGACAGAAAGTTGCACACTAGGCTGTCAGGCTCCGATCGACAAGCGGCTTGACAACATGGCAGATGACCCAGCAGATGAGAAGGATGAGAAAATCAGGGTGAGCTGCCAGGCCTGCTCAGCACTGCAGAGCGAGTGCTGTCTGGGCCCTCTTCAATGCCCTGCTGCCTGATTGAGCCACAAGATGCCTTGATGGCCGTTGAGCGCTCTACTGCAGGATGGGGCCTGCATTGTGGGATGCTCATTGCAGATCTCAGCCCTGCTGAACACGCTCGAATTGCCTGAGGCTTCCTGTGCTGTTTCAGGTGCTGGACGAGGATGACATTGCGCTGCTGAAGACATATGGCCTGGGCCCTTATGCCAACAGCATCAAGACAGTGGAGAAGGACCTGAAGGATATCAGCAGCAAGGTCAATGAGATATGTGGCATCAAAGAGTCAGGTGCGCACAGCGAGGACACTTTGTACAGGGATGATACTTGAATGCACTGTGCTGATCTTTGGCTGCATGAAAGCAGCTGTTCCAGAGCCCTGTACAGCCCTGGACAGCCTGCAGCGCCAGCAACACAGGGCTGGTGCAGCTGGTCTGGCCTGTTTGTACTTCATAATGGCACACAGCAGGCACCACCCACACATTCCCACCACCCTGCTGGCTGGCCATCTGCAGCAGCAAACTCCTTCTGGCTGGGGTCAGGCTGCATCTCCTGTTGTGTGCACCAGCATGCCCTCTTGCGTGATACTGCCCCACCTGCAGCCGCATGCTGCCTGGTCCGTATGCCTTGCTGCACCGCATATCTGCAAATGGCATCCGCCTGCTCCTTCACAGGCACCAGAGCACCTTCTTTGAGGCTCCAAACCCCTCAGAAAGCGCTGATGATGCCCCCAGCTGCATCTGGTGCCAGTGCCTGTCCTCTCCTGCTGCAGACACGGGCCTGTCTGCCCCCAGCCGGTGGGACCTGGTCTCTGACAAGCAGGCCATGCAGGAGGAGCAGCCCCTGCAGGTGGGGCCAGCACCGCTCCTGATGTAGAGCCAAGGCCCTGTGGACATCTGAGTGCAAGCAGCTGCCCAATCACACAATGTGGCCTGCACTACTCAGCCAGCAAGCTGCCATTCTGCTCTCCCAGCATCTGGGCTTTGCACTGCGCTGCCGGCACGCTGCAGTAGTGCTGCACTAAGATTCGCCCAGGCACAGGCGTTGTGGGCATTGCTGCCTCTGCCAGCCTGCTGGATGGCCAGGCTGCAGCAGCTCTGCATTGCTGCTCCCGTGGCGGGCCTGTGTCTGCCACACGAGGAGCTGTGCTGCATTGCATGCAGGTGGCTCGCTGCACAAAGATCATCAACCCTGGCACAGACGAGGCCAAGTACGTCATCAACGTCAAGCAGCTAGCCAAGGCAAGTATCGCTGTGTAGCCGTCAGGCAGCTTCCTCTGCTGCTGGCCGGCTGTGCTGCTCTTGAGCAGCCTGCTTCTGGTCTGCTGCCACGCCATGCAGGCCTCCTGTGCTGTGCCCTTCCTGCTGCTGATCGGCTGCACTTGTGTTGTGCAAGCCTGCTGTGCTGGATGCACTTGCGTCCCAGCTTGCTTCCAGGGCATCGTGCTGCACAGGTCACATGCCTTGATGAGGCTGTGTTGTACAAGGCTGCTGGTCAAAGTTGCCGCCCAGCTTGCTCCAAAGCCATTCTGCTGGGCAAAGGGCAGCCCATGGTGCAGCAGTGCTCTGCAGGTCTGCAGTGCTGTCCAACCTGCTGTTGAACTGCTGCAGTTTGTGGTGGGCTTGGGAGACAAAGTGGCACCCACTGACATCGAAGAGGGCATGCGTGTCGGGTGGGTGCCTTACCTGGACCTGCAGCCTGAAACTCTTTTCAGGAGCTCCACATGCAATATGTCTGCAGTCAGCGCACCAGGCCTGCCTTCATGCTCAGAATGCTGCCTCACAGGCAATGCATGACGGCAGCCAGCACAGCACCTCCAGCTGCCTCTGAGCTGCCCGGCCTGGTCCACCTGCAGGGTGGACCGGCAGAAGTATCAGATCCAGATTCCCCTGCCTGCCAAGATTGACCCCAGTGTGACCATGATGACGGTGGAGGAGAAGCCAGACGTGACCTACAGCGATTTGGGGGGCTGCAAGGAGCAGATCGAGAAGATGCGTGAGGTGAGCACCAGCAGCCATGCTGCCCGCACGCCCCTGGAAGCCATGGGGGCAGGCGGCAGGTGCAGCACCCACTCCAGAGTGCCCATGCCGGCGGTTTCCCATGGCAGCGCCCAAACTCACACTACTGAACAGCCTATGCAGGCATGCTTCAACAGCAGGTCCACTGTTGGACACTGCCTGCACGGGCTGCTGAGGCGCGGGCGCTGCTGTGGGACAGGCATGCATGATGTTGACAGGGGAGAGGGGCCAGGAAAGGGCGTGAGGCAGCCAAGCTGATCCAAGCCTCACAGGCGGCATGTGCATCTGCGCTCTTTGTGGCTGGCTGAGCAGTGATATTGACACCCAGCAAGGAGCAGGGAAGATGGGCGTGGTGGAAGCCAGCGCCACGGCATCCTGCATGTGTGCGACACCTGAAGCAGCTCAGGTCTGGGCATTGCTGTGGGAGCCTGCCTGCATGGGCGAGATGGTTCATAGCAGAGTGTAGGAGGTCCGTCAAGCCTCACAGGCGTCATGCAATTGGCAGTAGCCTGTGTCTGGCTGAGCAGTGCAGACAATGCTGGGCCAGAGGCAGACCAATGAGAGGTGGGGCCTACCCTTATCAACACACAAGTGATGACTAGTGTCCACAGTGGCAAAACAGTGGTATCGTTGCATGCAAGTGCAATGACCTGCGTGCGTGGCTTGCTGTGCAGGTCTGCTGAAGAATGGCAGGTTCCATCATAGTGGCTTGCATGCTGGGCTAAGAAGAGATCAAGAAAATGCATGCAGTGTGACACTCGAATAGGCTTGGTACTGAGATGCAGAGCAGTCACCAGCAGCCCATCATCATCTCCTCCACACCAGCTTGCACTGCTGGCGCAATGCATCACCGGCAGCCTGTTTGTACATCGCTCATGGGCAAGGCACCTAAGGCACAGCAGTCTCACGCTGCCTGCAGCAGGCTGGACACCAGCACTCATCAGCAGCGCGCTGGGATGTGAGCAGAAACGCTCAGGGCACGGCAGCCACGAGCACCAGGCTGGGCAGCAGGTTGTGGCTGACGGGCTGGCCTCGGCTGCAGGGGCTTCCTGTCACAGGCTGTGCATGTGCAGGGCAGCTCTGCTGTGTCTGTCACCCCTGCAAGCCTGCCTGCCTGGCCTGCAGGTTGTGGAGCTGCCCATGCTGCACCCTGAGAAGTTTGTGCAGCTGGGCATCGACCCCCCAAAGGGAGTGCTGTGCTATGGGCCGCCAGGCACAGGTGAGGCCCCGCTGTGTCACCAGCATCCAGCGGGTCACTGTTGCACCTGTCATCTCCCAGCTGGCACACCGTGACAGCCTCCAGACCTCTGGCCTGTGTGCCTCATGTGTCCTGATGGCCGCCACCTGGGCCCCTGTGCTGATGGCCTTTTGCTGACGCCCTGCTGCCTGCCCCCAGAGATCCTGCTGGCCAACATGGAATGGGACCCTGCTGCCTGCAGCCTGCACAGGCCTCACAGCAGAACCACTAGCCGTTAGCAAATCCTTGCCACCTGACACCGCAGACATCCGCAGCAGGCCACATACTGCTTGCCTGTGGCCAAGTGCACAAGTGCTTGCTCCATGCCATCTGAGGCGTTGTGAGCCGTCCCGCTGTCAAGTCACTGGCTCATGTGCTGCAGGCAAGACGCTGCTGGCCCGCGCAGTGGCCAACCGCACAGACGCCTGCTTCATTCGCGTCATCGGTTCTGAGCTGGTGCAGAAGTATGTGGGCGAGGGCGCGCGCATGGTGCGCGACCTGTTCCAGATGGCGCGCACCAAGAAGGCCTGCGTCATCTTCTTCGACGAGGTGGACGCCATTGGGGGGGCGCGCTTCGATGACGGGGCAGGTGGGAAAACCAGCAGCCCTCCTTGTCCATCGCCCACCTCGCCATCAGCCTGCTTGCAATCAGCGCACCGGGTCTGCCGGTAGATGGGTCGTGGAGTGTGCCTGGACACAGCCTGGGAACTCAGCAGCCCGGGGGATGCCTGGGGTGACAGGCTTGCTTTAGAGGGAGTGTCAGGGAAGGGGTTGAATGCCATCAGAGCGACACGCATCGAGGACAGGGCAGGTGGGCAGGCGTCCTCGCATACCCCCATGTGGCTTCGGGCCGGTCGAACCCCCGGGCGGGTGAGTGGCCATGACACCTGCTGGAAGACTGGCACATCGATATGATGATGAGCCCAGCTTGTGGTGAGTGCCATCAGAAGTGGGCACCCTCTTCCAGGCAACTGGGGCAGCATGTGAGAGGCTTGGGCCTCTCAGGCTTGCTTTGCGCCTGTCGTGGCCGGTGCAGGCAGCAACCTGAGGTGCATCATGTTTGAGTGATTTGTTTGATCAATGAGGCTGCGCGTGCTGTCACAGGTGGCGCACTATCGAGACTCGCTGTGTGCCGTCAAAATGCCAGTTGTGCCGTTGCAGGCGGCGACAATGAGGTGCAGCGCACCATGCTGGAGATTGTCAATCAGCTGGACGGCTTTGACTCGCGGGGCAACATCAAGGTCCTCATGGCAACCAATAGGCCGGACACGCTGGACCCCGCCCTGCTCAGGCCTGGCAGGCTTGACCGCAAGGTGGGTGCTGCAGCAGGCGGGGGCCATTGTTTATTTCACCTGTTGTCAGGGCCCCCAGCAATCAGTTCCTGTGCACAGCCCTGCTGCTGCTGGGGCGGGACAGGCAGCTGTAGTGTGTATGATGCAGACAGTGTGACGCTCACTGCCTAGGTGTACTTGGCAGGACTGTATGGCAACTGCTGTACCAGGCAGGAGCAACCAAGTTGTGCACCTGCGATTGGGGCTCCTGGTATGCTGCTCCTGGGCACAGCCCTGGTGGACCTGCCGCTGCTGTTCAGGTGTGACGATCAGCTTCAGACGTGTTAAGCTGCGCTGCTGCTGGCCAGCAGGCTCGACTGCACGGGGGGTGATGTGGGCAGCGAAGGCAACTGATGCATGCGATAGTGGTCCGGCATGCCAGGTTCCTCAAAAGCCATCTGTAATATGCTGCAAGTGCTCTTTCAGGTCGCCTTGAAGACTGGCATGCCTTGCGCTGTGTCAATGCCACACTTGCGTTTCCTGCCCATCAGGCGAGGCTGTCCCCTCCGCCGTCACAAACACAAGGCTCCATGTTTATTCTACATCCCTGCAGGTTGCATCTGTGTCTCAGGCTTAACAAGCAGTGAGGATAATCTGCTGCAGTTGGTGTCCCATGCAGCCGGTACAGCCTACTGACCCTCCAGTCAGGTCCTACTGAGGCAGCTTCTTTCCTGCAGGTCGAATTTGGGCTCCCAGACTTGGAGAGCAGGACACAGATCTTCCAGATACACACGCGCACTATGAACTGTGAGCGCGACATCCGCTTTGAGCTCATGGCGCGGTTGTGTCCCAACAGCACAGGGGCAGACATCAGGAGTGTCTGCACCGAGGCAGGCATGTTTGCCATCCGTGCGCGGCGGAAGACCGTCACCGAGAAAGACTTTCTGGACGCTGTCAACAAGGTGGGCTCTGCAGGGTCCCCTGCATCGTTTGTAGCTTAGCACCAGTCAAGTGAGGCTGCACTGCGATTCAGGTGCATGCTTTGCACCTGTCTGTGCCCAAAGGGGCACACCCATTCGCGCTCAGGCTGCTATAAGCAGCCATGTCTATGGTTGCACCTCTGCACAAGCTATCTCTGCAAATGTTGCCTGGCACTCTGACAGCTGTGCTCACTCTGTTTGCAGGTTATTAGGGAGTACAAAAAGTTTTCAGCCACTGCAAAATACATGGTAAGCGTGATTCCAATGCTCTGGTGGCCGCACTGTGAGGTCACTCTGCAGCTGCCGCTGAAGCTTGTGAGCCTGTGGGTGTGCAGGTGTACAACTAGGCCCATCGTGCAGCTGCCTGAATACCATGCCCGCAAATGCATGCTCGTCACGTCACGTTTCATCAGTGTAACAATAAAATGCCAATAAAAGCGCAAGAAGGCCAACATCAGCACACCAGGATCAGAGCGATTGGGGAAGTATGCTCCATTTGTCAACGTCAACGACATTAGTACCCTCAGACTGCCACTACTCTCAGGGATTTCCACATGTGCCTGAGCTTTTCTGAGGATTTGCGCCATTGCCGACCATTTGCACTGATGCTCATCAAAATCACTCTGTTCTTGACTGCAGTCGCACTCACAAGCCTGTGAGGCTTGACTTCCCTGCAGCATGGCGCTCCGTCCGTCTCAGTTCAAGCTTTGCACAAGCTGCAGCCTGACTGTAGCAGTTGCCCCCTCACTCACCAGGAGTAGTATGTGAAGCCATCATGCTCATCAACATCCTGCTGCAGGACATCGCCGTCCTGCACAGCAGGCACCAGAAGAATACATTTCAGTGAAGCTGCAGAGCCTGAGGGGGAGTTAGGGGGCCTACATGCATTGTCTGCTTGCAATGCACATGGCGCCTCAAAGAACCTGAGAGATGCATCACGGGTGCATGGACTTTGTGGGATGGCTGCAGAAGTGTCTCACTGCCAGTGGGCTTCCAAACATCTCAAGAGCAAAGCCGCTGATCAGGCGATCTGGGGGCGCCACGTCTTCGATTCTCACATTTGCATTGAAGTCAATGTCCTGCAGGGAAAACCGCAGCAGAGAGTTATTGGCAGCACTTGCCATGGCACCTTGCATGTCAGTGTCCTGCAGGGCCACCATCAGACTAGAGACAGATTGCCCCCCTGTGCGCTGTTCAAGCAGATGGCAGGAGTTGACCTCACCTTGAAGCGCATCACGGGTGCCACGACAACCTCTAGGTCGCCCTCCTCTGGATCTGCAAACCGCAGGTCAATCTACAGCACACAGTGTCATGAGTCAGACTGGGTTGACCACTTGCAGGCTGGCTGTAGGAAAGGGGTCGACACATGCTGCTGCCCCACATCAGGCTTGAGCCAGCCCCAATGGCCAGCTGCAGCCAGGCCCAGCAGGTCTGAGGCCAACATGAACAGCTGCAGGACTGCCACGGTGGCAGATTGGCTCCTGTGATGACCTGCCATATTGATGCACAGTAAAGCCTGCCTCATGCAGCACCACTGGTGGCTGCCACTGCTGCCCAACAAACTTGGGCAGCCGGCCTGCCCACCTCTGTGCCGCCCAGGTCGGCAATGCTGACGGGCGTCTCCTTCCAGCCCGGTGGCACCTTGAAGCTGTAACGGGGCAGCTCGCTCCAGCCCACGCCGTGGCCGCCCTGCTTGCCCTCTGGGCGCGTGTATGTGAAATAGCCATCGCTGTCAGGCTTGCTGGTCACCCCTGCAGGCAGCTCACAGGCATGCAGTCATCGACATGATTGTGCCTGTGGCAACCTGTACCCCGTGAGCTGGGGTGCTCACTGACTTTGGGACGAACGAGGTCAAGCTGCAGACAGGTGCCCTGGATTGGGGGCCAAAGACATCAAGCTGCAGGCAGGCACCAATTGAGGGCCAATAGAGACAAACCCAGGACTAAGCTCCATAGAATGTGCATACCCTGGAGAGTTCACATACTTGACACCCATCAAGGCAGGCAAGCTACAGCATTGCAGAGTGCACAACATTGGAGAGTGCCACACACCAGGAATTCTGCCGGCTGTGTAGCCCTGCACGGCCATTACGTGCGGCTGAGGCACCAGCAGAGCTCCTGCTGCAGCAGCCATCTGCAAGAATGCTCTCCTGTCGACGCTGGGTGGCCCCTTAGCTTCCCTGTGCCTCTCAGGTGTGTTGGTGCCGCTTTGTGCATGGCATCTGCACCGCGGCGGCATGGCACAGCCCCAGGCTGCTGGTGCGAGCTGCACATTGCAACTTTTCACTTGCATCCTTTTGGCAACCTTATCTCTTTCTACCAGGCTCACAGGTTGAAGGCAGTCCTTTGCAATACAGGGCTCGCGCTCCTTCAATTCACCGGCAGGTTTCGATGTTCCTCCCAAGCCAAGAAGGGGACTCGATATTGAGTAGCTGAGGCTGTTCTTGGACCAACTCTGTACCCACCTGCGCAAGGAAAGGGAATCACGATTGCCGAATTGCGCGTGGTGGACTGAGGCCCTGCCAGAGCAGTGCCCCAGAGCATGGCAGATCTTGCACCTCCCCGAGAGATGCAGGCCAGCCAGGCAAGTACAATGTGCATACATGACTGCAAACAGCACAAGCCAGAACTAGTTCCAGAGCCAGCTGACGGATCCCAGCTGGTCTAGACCATCATGAATGCTTGATGAACAAAGCTCGAGGGGAGGCCTCTGCTTTGCAATGCTGCTGCCTATGACCGGAGGCTACTGTCAGCTTGCAGCATTCAACCAGCTTCATCAAGCACGCGCAGCACGTCCCCTGCGCAAGATCAATGCATGCCTGATTTGGTTGACCCCCCTTTGTGTGGCTGCAGGAAGACATGAACAATGCAAAGCTGGAGATTGGCTACAGGGACTTCTGTGCACACCTGCTGATTCCCCTGAATGAGTGCCGCCGCAAAGAGATGTACCTCCCCTGGAAGTGTGAGCACGAGAGGCATGCCTACGAGAAGTGCGAATACCTAGAGTACAAGCGCCGTGTCAAGAAGCAGACACTTCTAAAGAACCAGTGACGATGCCACAGCAAGGCTATTCATCACGGAGCTTGTCAACAGTTTGTCAGCCTGGGTGTTCTGTGGGCACAGTCTTGCAAATCAATTCACATGGAGGGCGCAGCATTGTTGGTTCAGTTAGAGATGACACAGACACTTTAAGGGCGGACCAATGGGATCAGCAGTCAAAATGATTGGTGGGACAGTAGTCTACACGCTGCTTCATGGCTAAGCCAGCACATGCTCTTGTACAAATGACGTTGCAGTGTGCAAGGAGGGGCATGCAGCGCTACTGCTCTGCTGAAGGGGCTTCCTTCAGCAGATCTGACAACTGAGTGTACTGAGAAAGGGAATTGAAACTGGCGCCGATTGGCCTGCTGTCCGTGGCAGCGCCCTGCTCAGGCAGCTTGCGCAGATTTTGCAGCTGCCGCATCTGCCGCCTGGAATCTGCTGCCTGTGACCCAGCAGGAGGAGGCGGCCTTGCCTCCTCGGCTTCAGAGCCATTGAGCTTGACCCAGTCGCCCGAGTCTGAGCCTTCCTTGATGAGCTCAGGCCTCGCCAGGTGCCGCTCGCTGTGCTTGCCCTCAGACACCTCGGGCAGGGAGGCAAGCACTTGACCTTTTCCTGCCTGAGAGGCAGCTTTCCCTGTTTGTGAGGCAGCTGGTTGGCTGCCAGCTGCCTGTCCATGGGCGTGATCCGACGGGCAAGCAGCTGTCCTGCCCCCTGCAGCAGTGCTGCTGGCTTCAGCACCAGCAGTCACCACACTCCTACTGGGCACTGGAGCGCGCGAGCTCTGCTGCTGCTGCTCGGCCTGGTGTTGCTGAGGCCTGCAATCCTCCTCAGGACTGGTGTGTGGGACAGAGCTCGGCTGGACCCTGGCAGCAGGGTCTTGTGGTGCCTCTGCCCTCCCGCCTGGTGGCTGCGGAGGCTCCTCTGCGCTCCCAGCAGGTGCTGCCGAAAAGCTTCTGGCTGTGGGCACCTGCTGCGCTGAGGCGGCAGCTGGGCTGGCCATGACAAGGGCTCGCGCCTGGGATGGTGGTGCCTCCCGTGGGGCCTTGGCGGCTGCCTGGCTTGCCCTGACAGGCTGCTGCCCTGCATTGAGCCAGGCTGCACACGGTGAGGTGCAGCAGCAGGCAGGAGAGCAGGAGGGCAGGCGTGGGCATGCCTGCGCAGACGCAAGACAGGAATTGCAGCAGCAACTAGGCCGTGGCAGGAGATGAGTCGTGGCAGCTTCAGTGCATCTCAGATGGACCCAAACACTCTGGATGGGGCCAGAAGCACTGACCTGGCGATGGGCTCCCTGCAGCCGACGCCGCCCCCGGCAGCGCGTGCTGGTGCTGTCGCCTGGCGCCAGCCCCTCCCTGCTGCGTACCTGGCGGAGGCAGGCGCTCCTGCTGAGCCTCGTCAGCAAATGGTGAGGCCGCCCACTGCCGCGCAGGCGTCTGCTGGGCAGCAGCAGCCCCAGCAGGAAGGGCGTCCTGCTGCGCACCGTCTGCGAACGGCGAGACCGCCGCAGGGGGGCCCCGCCGCCGCTGCTGTAGGTCCCTCAAGGGCAAGGCCACTGCGGGAGGTGACCTCTGCTGCTGCTGGCCGTCCTCAGGCAGCAAGGCAGGTGGAGCAGGGCTGTGGCGAGGCCCCTCCTGCTCCTGCTGCTCTGTGCTGCCAAAGGGTGATGCTGGTGCAGGCGACAGCTGGAAGCCAGGCACCTGCCTGCCCTGTGCAGTCCCTGGGGGTACCCAGTCTTGCTGCTCCTGCCCGCCAAATGGAGAAGCAGTCGCTGCCGGCACAACCCCCTGGGCAGGCGAGGCAGCCCATGCAGCCCCTGGCTGCCGCTGAGGGTGCCCGGATGCGGGCACCCAGTCCTGCTGCTCCTGCCCACCAAATGGCGAGGCAGCAGGCGCAACGCTGGCCGGCTGCTGCGGGTCCTGAAGAACTGTCGGGGCAGCCCCAGGTAGGGCTTGTGCCCCAGCTGCAGCAGGCACAGCCTCTGCGGTTGCAGGCGGCGGCGGTGGCGGGGGGAGGTGCTTCACGTCCAGAAGGGGTTTCAGGATGCCGATGATATCGCTGAAGCTGGGGCGCTCCTGAGGCTCCTTGAAGCACTGCACAATCAGGCTGCGCAGTACGGCAGGCTGCATGTCGTCCGTGATAGGCAGCTGCTTGTTGGCCCAGCCAACTGCCCCCACCACCTGCAGCCACCAGACAGGTTTCTGCTCAGCGCAGGGACATGAAGTTTGCTCAGCGCAAGGACATGGAGTTTGCCAGACAGACCTCTTGGGCAGCCAGGCCAGCACACAGGCAGAGAAGTGGCTACATTGCACGCCCATACACACAGCCAGCAGCATGCAGCACCCTGTGATTCTGCAAAGTACAGGCCGGCACTGCTACAGCAGACAAAGTGTTTGCTTTGCCAAAATGCAAACTGACCTGCATGGGCGTCATGTCGCCCCAGGGCTCCTTGTTTGTCATCAGCTCCCACAGAATCACCTGCAGCAGAACCCCAGAGCTCCTCAGCACAGTGGAGAGTGTGCTTTGCCGCCTGTCCCCAGACAGCGCTGCCAGCAGGCCACATCTGTTGCCTCCAGTGCATGCTGCAGGAGCTGCCTTTGCCGCACTGCTGAGCAGGCAGGTGCACAGGCCAGTGGCGCTCACAACGTCCTCAAATCAATGCACAGTCCCAATCAAAGCTCTTCCACTGGGCAGAAACCTTGGCACAGGCAGATGCAGCCCGCAAGGCAGCCATCATCGTGACGCTGTAGCTTCCCCATGCCAGCACGGAGCAAGGGAGGCTGTTTCAGTGCATGCAGGGCACAGTGCCAGCAGTCGCCACTGGCCCCAAAGGCGGCGCTGCCTCAGGCTAGCACACAACAAGCAAAGCTCCTGTGCGCAGCGCAGGCCAGGCTGCAAGCGGGGGCTGTTGCGCTCGGGCAGTGCTCACTCCGAAGCTGTAGACATCACTCTTCTCATTGTAGCTCTGCGAGCGCAGCACCTCAGGGGCGGTCCATTCGGGGGTGCCTGCCTGCGTCTTGGAGGACAGCAGGGTGGTGCGCCGCACCCGCGACATGCCAAAGTCGCAGACCTGCAGAGTTGGGGGGGCAGGCGCACTCAGTGCCTGACTGCCACCACACCAGAGCTGTGGCAGCTCCGCCAGCGGTGCAGGCCTGCAGGGGCAGGCAGGGCAGGGGCACTCAGCAGCACCAGTCCACCAGGAGGGGCTTGGCTGATGCCCGGCTGTAAGGAGCACATCTGCAACACTGCAGTGAGAGGTGGCAACGCACACACAGCCACAGCCGCTCAGGCGAGTTGAGTGATTCCAGCAAGCGGGCAGGTGCTGTGCGCCACGCTCGCAAGCTTGCACTGTGCTCAAAGCTGGTGTTGCTGCAAAGCTGGCATGCACTCACCTTGACAGTGAGGCCCCCGACCAGCAGCAGGGTGCATTGCATGTGCTGCTGACGTGAGCAGGCCCAGTCACAATGAGGAAGGGGGCAGCGCCGCAGATGGGCCCCTGCCCGGGATGCAACGCTGCCTCAAGCCTGGTGGATGCTGCTTGAGGGCACGTCAGTGCAAAATGCTGGGGGGGGTTATTTGTGCCAAGCCTGCGCCACACTGATTGAGGGTATGCCGGTCCAGGATGCTGGCAAAGCATCCTCGCCAGGCCTGCCAGAAGCTGCTCAGGAGAGCGCCGTGCAGGGTGCAGGCAGGTCATATGTGCCAAACTTGCCAGACTCCGTTTGAGGCTCTGCTGGCACAGCTGCTTTGTGGTTGCAAGAACAACCTGTGCTGGCCCGCAAGCAGTGGCCCTCGCCGCAGGCATGGCTTTGCTGTGCACACCACACTGGTGGCAGGCACTTGGTTACCTTGACCGTGAGGTCCTTGTCCACGAGCAAGTTGGGGCTCTTCAGGTCGCGGTGCACAATGGGGGGCTTGCAGCTGTGCAAGTAATTCATTCCTGCAGGAAGAATGCCACTCTCAGGGAGGTGCCTTGCCAGGACGGGTCCCATTCGCAAGAAGGCCAGGCACTGGCCCGACAAAGGTTACTCCTGTCGTATGATGCGAACCTGGACCTGACTGGACGCGAATGTCGCAGACTTCAGCGGCATGGGACAGAGCCCCAAGGGGGCACCCACCTCGAGCGACATCAAGGGCGATGCGGATGCGTTTCTGGTCATCAAGTTTCAGTGCTGGCGACGTTGCAGTTCCAGACCTGCGAAGCATCAACGGCAGGCTTGCCAGAGGCAGAGCGCACTCCGTGAGTGCTCGTATGATGGGGCGCTGCAGGCAGCTCCAGGTTTCCGCAACCTGACCTTGAGATGCAGGAGTCCGACTATAAGCCAAGCCGCAAAATCAACCACCAGACAGAAGTGGTGCCAAGTTGCTCAGCACTGCCCTCTCTTGGGCTGCAGCATGCCCCTCAGCGGTGCACCAGGCGTGTGCTCGAATGTGCGGTAGGCATGCGACCGGCTGGAGGCTGCCCCTCACCTGTGCAGCAGGCGGTAGAGGGACCCTCGGGGAACAAACTGGGTGACGATGGACAGGTTGGGCGCGCGAGTGCATGCTCCCATGAACAGCACCACATTGGGATGCTTCAGCCGCTTCATGATGCTCACTTCAGCCCTGAACTCCTGCAGCACAGATGACAAACATGTGCTGCAACACAGATGATGCATGAGCAGCGAGGCCACAGCTGGAAGTGCACGCCGCTGGCCCTGGTGCACTGGAACCCAGACGTCAGCTTGGGGAAGTGCGCAAGGCTGTATGCAGCTGGGGGCTGGTGCATGAGCACTGAGGCATTGTACAAGAAAGCAGCATTGTGTGGCTGAAACAGGCACTCAAGGCAGGGCTAGGCATTCATTTCATGGGATCAGCTTGCCTACCAGCCTTGAAGGGAGCAGACCGTAACGGTGAGAGACTTGTCTTCGCCAACTGAGACATGAGCCTAAGTATAAGTGATCCTTGGGCAGGCCCTTTGGTTTAACAGAACATGGCACCCACCTTCATCAGCTGAGGGGAAAGGTCTTGCTCCAGGAAGCGCTTGACAGCCACATCTGTGTGCCGCCAGTTGCCTTTGTAGACCTGCGCGGCGGGAGTGTGTGCTGCTCACTTAGACATGAGTTCATTGAGAGATACACTTTATCCGTCGAAGCCGCAAACCTGGCAATATTGGCACTGATTGCTGGCAGCATGTGCAGTTTTGCCCTTAGGCTAGCTGGCTCTTGCGCAACTGTAGCTTGCAATCTGCACAGCTCAAATGACAGTGCCGCCGTTGCCAATCCAGACCTCCATGTAAACATAAGCAGTCAGCCCCACCTCTCCAAAGGAGCCAATGCCAATCCTGGGCCCCAGCTCCAGCTCCTCGTAGGGAATCTCCCACTCATCTGCCTCCCCGGCAGACTCGAAGGCAGGGTCCTGGGTAGGCGTGTGCGGTGCCTGCTGGCTCTGTGCGCTGGGCTCGGGCACGTGCAGGACAGCTGCCAGGGGCGCAGCGGGGCCAACCTGCAGGGTGAGGCTCATTCATCCCTCTGCGCACAGCAGCAGAGCTGCAGCTGCCGCGCGGCCTGGCAGAGGCTGACCCCGGCCCAGGGCTTGCGGCCTGGACTCAGCCTGGACTGAGGACTGCTCATGGATGGATCGTCAGCAGAGTTCAAGTTTCCAGGTGGCCTCACAGATGCTGCCAACAGCTCAAACTTCACAGCAGCACTGCATGAGACCAGCATCGCACTCAAAAGTGGGATCTGTGCACTTGCCAGCGGGAAAGTGTCAGGTGGGCTCTGCCAACATTGTATGATCCTGCAGCCACAGTGCTGCAATGCCCTTTCAGACCCACCTTGGCTTCATGCAGCTGATCTTGCTTGACCAGCTGCGTCTGCTGCGGGCTCAGCTGGTGAGTCATGGCCGACCAGTCCTGCCACCAGTTCTGCTGTGTCTCATCCCCCAGAAAATGCTCACGCTCTGGCGCGTTGCGCATGGGCGACAATGGTCGCGTCTGTTCGTGCAGACCTGGCCGCGGTTGGTCAGGCAACCTGCACAGTGCAGGGATTTCAGATTTTGCGTGCGCAGGACATACAGCTGGCAAGCCTAGTCAGGCACAATGATCTGTGCACCAGTCCATCAGGTGTGGGCAAGCAACCCTGGGCACCAGGGACCTTGTGCTTCTGTGCACTGCATGCCCGTGCTCAACTTGACAGCCTCACAGCCATGCAGCAGCAGCAGCAGCAGCAGCCTGCCTGTCAGAGTCGAGCGTGCTCACCAGCAGTCCACTGTCCTTAAGCGTGCACCTGACATGCTGTGGTCTGCTGGACTCCAGCACAGCTCTGTACTGCTGCTATTTATATAGACAATTGAGGCCTGACAATTGCAAAGCACTCACCTGACGTGCTGGGGCTCGCTGACGCTCCTGCCCAGCTCTGGGCTGCTCCCGTACTGGTGGAATCCGCCAGCGAAACCTCCCCTAGGCACGGCCACAGGCCCCGAGGGCCCATGCTGGGCCCCTTGCTGCGGCCACTGGCCACCAAAGGCCATGCGAGCAAAGGCGTGAGCGGCTGCATCCGTGTCTCCATCGCTGAAGCGAGGAGCTGTGCGCTGCGGCTGCCCCGCCTGGGCCAGCAGCTGGCTGGAGGTGGCTGAAGGGGATGCGCCCAGCTCGGCACCGTCTGTGCTCAGAGCCTCCCACGACTGGGCCTCTCGGAAAGGCGAGGCCACAGGCAAGTAGGGCGCCCTGCAGTGACAGGGACAGGCGATGGTGCCTTGCACATGAAGGGCCACACCTTGCTCAGAGCCTCCCAGTAGTGGTCTCCTGGACAGGCCCTTCATTGTTGGTAGTGGTCGGTGCTGGGTGGGCATCTGCAGGGGCCAAAGGCGCACACAACGCCTTCTGTGTTCCAGCAACATCGGTCTGACTCAAGGTGGCTGTGCCACGCCGCAGCCTGGGTGCCTCCACCACACTGCCTGCGCCCCCTGCGGTTCCCTCAAGTGTCCCCGTTGCGGCGGCTGCCTCACCTGAAGGGCGCATGCCTGCTCCCCTGGGGCAACACCTCCCTCTGCTGCTGTGAAGCCTGCCCCCCAGGGTCCTCCACATGTGGCCCAGGTCCTGCTAGCGACTGCGGCACCTTGCCAGTGCCTAGGGCTGTCGCATGGCCCTGCAGCGGCAGCTCCGCACTGTGCTGCCGCTGCTTGCGCATGCTGCGGGGCTCATGGCCGAAGTTGGTCAGCACATTGGCGCGCACCAGCGCCCAGCGGTCCCTGGCAGCAGTCGGCTGTGCCGGGAGCTGACTGAGGTTGCCCTCGCTGCCCTGGACACGCCGGTCAGCACCTGCAGGGCAACATGCCTGAGCCCTTCAGCGTGAGCCGTTGCACATCTTCTATGCTGCTGTCCTTGTGGCAGGAGGGCATGCGCAGGGTGTGGACCTACCAGGTCCCCTGGAACAGGCCTGTGCTGAATGCTTGGGCTCCTGAAGGTGTCTTGTGCGACACATTTGAGAGACATTTCTGCCACGAGCTGAAGCTGCAGCATGCCTTGAGAATGCCGGCTCAGCACTGGAGGCAGCAAAGAACCTACCCGCACAGGCAGACTCACCCAGAGTGGCGCCAGCAGGAGGGCGCCCCCGCTCAGGGCTCAGGCTGTTGCTGACATGCATCCACGCATGCCCCTCGTCTGAGCTGGCCTCCTCTGGCCCCGATGCTCGACGCTCTCTCTGCCGCCGGGGCTCCGGCAGCGATGGTTGGCGCCACTGCCCACTGGAGCTCGGGGTGTCGGTGCTTGTCCGTGGGATCCCGCTGCCCTCAGTGCTACTGCGAGGAGCACTGGGCTCCTCCACCAGGGTGTCCTGCACAAGAAGCACAGGTCAAGCTGGAACCTAGCACCATTTCAGAGAGCTGTGTACATGGCGTCTGGGTCAAGCTGGAATCTGGCACAACTCGGAGACCATCTAGAGCAACCCTGGTCAAGCTATGAGCCAGCCACATCCATAAATGCAGCTAAAGTGAGCCTGGGTGGGGCTGCAAGCTGGCCCCTTTCAGCCTTCAGGGGCCATGCAAATGCCTGCAACAGATCAGCAATGAGGGGCCCTAGGGCATTGCTGCAGTGGATCATGTTATTTCATGGTGTTGCTGCCTGAGCAACACTGGCTGTGCAGCACTTATGCCAGCTCTCACCAGGCCGCAATGCAGTCTGGGGGCCAGCCTGCCACAAGCTTGCGCAGGGGAAACTCATTGAGGACAGGACAGTCTCACTCACCCGCAGGGTGTCCCGGAAGCTTGAGTGTAAGGAGCTTGTGCTGTGGGAGCCAAAGCGGGTCGATAGGCTCTGATTGGGACGCTGCAGGGACTCAGCAGTCTGCAGAGCAGGGCACATGTCAGGGGCATGCCAAAACAATCTACATCATCAGTTTGCTCAGCAGCTCTTGCAGCACACCACCCAGCAGCGAAGTGCTCATGCCCTGTGGTGGCTTGTGGAGGTGCAACTTGCACTCCTCCAGAATGAGGTCTATGCTGGGGGGCCCACCTCCATGCCAGGCCTCTCCAAGTGGATCAGGGAGGGCTCCTCTGAGCTCTCAGCCTCATCCCAGGCGAGGCCTGCAAGCAGCATCGCAGCCTCTCTTACAAACAGTTCTCATCCCAGGCCAGACCTGCAAGCGGCATCGCAGCCTGTACGCGGCGACAGCACTCTGTATGCCGTGTGTCCAACCCCATAATCTCTGGCCTCTGCTATCAGACTGCCATAGCCTGCCAGACCTCAGCTCCTGTTGCTCAACACCTCCCTGCCAGAGCTTTAGTGACAGCATAGGCAGGTTGCCACACTGGGAGGTCCAGCCCTCTTCACCAGGCCCAGGCAGCTGACAGGTGCCATGCGGCTGTCACGCGGTGTGCAGCTAGGCTGTGCCGGGCAGTAGACAGGGCACCTCACCTTCCACAGACTGCATGGGAAGGCCCAGATCCGGAAACTCTGTCCGGCTGTCGGACCTGATGGGGTACAGCCTGCCTGGATGCCTCATCAAGTCCACCAGCAGCTCCCGCCGATCACACATGACCATGACATGGGCCTGATCAGGCCTGCCGCCTTCAGCAACAGCAATCAATTTTCACAGAGACAAGCCCAGAGGAAGCAGCTTCGCTGTCCTGAATGCTCACTGAAGATATGTTGTGTGTCTGCGCATAGCCTGCCACCTGCACTGTCATTGCACTGCAAGCAGCCTGCCAGACATGGCAGCATCCAGTGCAACAAGGACACATTGTGATGCTAGCCCCTGCCTGATCGCTGGCATCACTGGACAGAGCAGCACACCATGGTGCTGGCTGCTGGAAGCCATAGCCCCTGCAGATGACTTGCCACACCTGTGTCAGCCTGCTGCGCAGCATGCAGCAAGGGACCTGGCAGTCACTGAGATCTTTGAAGCCCAAGCCGCAGCATCACTCGGCTCTGCTTGGTGTACCTGACACCACAACCCAGCCCTCAGCTGCAGGAAGTCTCCTGGCCACTGACCCATCTGTGACCCTGCTTGACAGCAGATTATGCTGCACACTGTGACGCAGGGTGACATAGCTGCTGCGGGCAGACCCACACCTGTGTAGAACCTGCCGCGCAGCATGCGGCAGGGAATCTGGCAGGCGTCTGCCAGCGACTTAAACAGCAGAGCGCGGTGGCGGCTGAGTCCTGCCCGCAGGCTGCCCAGGTGGATGACGCAGCCCCCAGCCTGCTCCTTCAGCTGCTGGCTGGCCCCCGCCCAGCGGTCAGGCAGGTCACTGGTGGCTGGGCCGCCCATGTGGTTGGACACAACCAGTGCAAGGGCCTGCAGTTCAATCGAGCGCGTGAGGGCCTGAGATGGCCTGCCCCTGTAGCTGAGCCTTGAGCCACAGCAACCTTGGAAAGCATCTCTGAGTACCTTCCCCTGCTGCTTGGCTCTCGGCTAGCATGGAGGCTGCATGCATTTCAGGCTCTTGCAGGTTTGCAATCTACCTTTATGCTCAGCTGTCAGTGATGTTAGACTGCAGCTCCATGTGCCTTGCAGGCTGCCTTCCGCTTGGAATGCCTGAGAGGAGCCAGGGGCAGTGGAGTCCAGCACGAACATGCGTGATTGCAGGCTGACTGCCAGGCAGGCTTGCCTTGATTGTCTCTGCCCTGCCACCGGACACAGCTGCTGAGATGGCCTCTGCAGCGGTCTCCTCGAGCTCCACCATGCCACAGTCCTTCTCATGGTCCACCACAACCACCTGTGCGCAGCACACCATCCTTACATGAGGTTGCAGCCTTGTGTCCACGACAAGACAACAGCCTGAATGAGGCCATGCTTCTGTGTGTGGTCCAGCCCCCTGGTTACATGCAGCAGAGCAGCCCGGGTGACTGCTTGCAATCCACCACGACTGGTCACATGCAGCACAGGAGCCCGGGTTAGGCCACAGTGCTGCTTGCGGTCCACGAAAAGCTTCTGACACCGGCACGCGACTCTGATTGAGGCTGCAGTCTGGCTCATGTCCATCACTGACCTATGCATAGCTCTTCATTGTCAAGTTCAAGTCATGCAATTGGGACGAGTGGGCTACAGGGCTTGCAGCACATCACACATGACAGCCAAGGCAAGCAAGCCTTTGCGTTGCCTGGCCAGCGCTTGTCAGCAGGTTCCATATGCTGGCACCAGGCAGGATTTCAGATGTGATAGACCTAGCCCTGCTCACCTCTCGCTTGTCCCCTGGATGGAGCTTCAGGGCCCGCAGCGCAGCCAGGGAGGGAAATACATCCCTCTCCAGCTCGGGGGAGAAGTCCCCGTGCAGGTCATAGAAGCCGTCTGTGACCACGTCTTGGTAGTCCAGGCTGCAGGAACGCAAGCATCCGACATTCAAATTCACAAACATTTTGGGTGGTCTTGCCCTAGTGAGGGCTCTTGCCTTGCATAGACCAGGCTGCATGCCAGGGGGCACCTGGTATGAGACAGGCTGCCCCAGCACTGCATGAGGCATTTCTTCTGAGCCCAGGCAAGGGCAGGGTGGCTCTCCACCCATGCATCTGGCAGTGGCCTGACAGACCAGGCTGCAAGGCAGAGAGCGGGCAGACCAAGCAGTCAGGAGGGGCAGCCACTAACAGTGAGGTCTGCTGGGCTGCAGCCAGCAGCATACTCTGAATTCAACAAGCTGCGCTAGGCCAGAGTCAGCCAGTCCCTCACTGCCTTCCTGCAATGACATCGTCAGGGTTACGTGCACAGGCTTGCAGTTCAGGCTTGCAGCTCAGGCTTCTGCTTTGCAAAGCCTTGCTCAGTGAGTCGGTGCAGTGACGTATGCATGGCAAGTGCCACACTTCAATTTCCACCATGTAGGCATGTGCTGTTGCCAGCAGCATTACATGCAAGGCACGCCAGCACCCAACCTCCCAAGGTGAGCAGCGCGTCGAGACAGGCTGGTCCCAGCCACTGCATGCATTAGCAGACAGGGCAGTGGTATGGCATGCCATGCCGGCATACGCCGGCAACAATGGCCAGACCGCCACACATCACGACCCCTTCATGTGGAGAGCGCTTCAGCGCGCCCTGAGTGTGCCCAGCAGTATGCATGCGCGTGCCGTTGCATGCAATGCTGTTTCAGCGCGACAGGGGCAGCAGCTCAGAATAGGGCCCACCTGTCACTGTCCCACAGCTTGTATGAGAGCGCCTCTGTCTGGCCCCTGCCGCTAGCCAGCACCAGGGATTGGCGCTTGGCAGCGTCCAGCTCGTGCTCCTCAGACCAGTGGACTCTGCGGGCATCTGAGTCTGATTGGCTGAGGGCCAGTGCCACCTCCAAGTCATGCTCCTCGTTCAGGCGCTCGTATTCAGCCTGAGCCTGCTGCTGCTGCTGTGCCTGTTGCGGGTCTTGGCTGTCCTGCTGCTGGGTGAACTGTTGAACCTGGTGCTCCGCAGAGGGCTCGCCCCCAGGCGGCTGCTCAATGCGGTGCCTATGCCTGCCCACATGACCCCCATGGTGGTGGATGCCAAGCCACTCCCGAAATGGCATGAGCAGCCCGCTGGGGGGCCTGCCTGCTGCAGCAACCTCCTCAGCTCAGCACGCTGCTGGCTGGACTAGGCTTGACCAGATTTGGGATTATGGTCTGCTTCAAGCCGCTTCAGCACAGCTGCTGCGCATGCCGCAGGGGCAGCCCAGAGAAGCTTTGCACCATGTCAGCTGCTCTAGGGTGGGGCACAGTGCTGCCGGGCAGCACTGAGATCGACAAAACAAATGATGGATTCTGGGGCACAACTTGTGAAAGTGATGACTGCAGGCTCAGGCAGATGGGCGCATTCAGTCTGGTGGCATAAGCAGCGCTCAGGTCCGAGAGGCCGATTGCTTGCCCAGGCAACTAATGAACACTTTGACCTGTTCTGATGCTGTGAACGCCAGTTTTGGGAATTATGCCACTGTGAGCCTGGCGATCGGCGGCTCAGGACCTGCCCCACAACAGGATCAGGATCTGGAGCTGCCCACATGGCACTCAGACGGCTTTGCCTGGGCGCTCTGCAGAGACTCCAGCACAGTTGGCAACTCACAGGACCGCCCACTCCTCAGCTGGCGCTGGCAGGAGCCTGTCAGGCACACCAGCCATTGCCCAGTCTCGCAGGTGCCATGCAGGACATGCTTGGCAGCAGCCTCTGGCTGGCCGTCCCCAAGCACAAGGTGACAGCATGACATGATGAGCTCTGTCCAGACATGCCCAGCAGACGAGGCGCCCACTTTGCCAGCTTGCTGCAGGTTTCACACAGCAGGAAGCGGCAGAGGACAGCGTCAAACTTTATCAAGCTCGTGCCGGTGGTCTCACAGTGCAAGTAAGCCGGGCAGCGATGGCAGACTGCAGGCAGACAGGCGACGCCTTGCAAATCACCCTGGCAATGTTACCTGTCTTTACATTGACACGCAGCTGTCTGGGCATGCAGGCTTTGTGGGAAGGTCTTCAAACAGCACCAATTACCGCACAAGTGCACAGTGGCAGAGTGTCCTTGTGGGAGAGGTTCTCCCAGCGCCGTTGAAGACTGATCCAGGCAGTAGGACACAACAGCAGATCAGTTACACCACCCACAGGGAAGTCAGCTCCACCAGTGAGGACTCAGGCAAAACTGCGGGATGACTTATCTCACAACAGCGAAATCTGATACCAGTCTCAGAACCCCCCGGCCTGTCTTGACACACTCTTCTTGCAGCCCTTTGCCCATTGGAATATGCTGACTTGGATAACAGCAAGTTCGCGTAGTCAACTCCAGACTGGTCAAAGCTCGAAAAGTTTATCACAGCAGCATCCCAGCATTGCTGGCACCTTGCAGACAGGTCTCTGCTTATGCTGACGTGAAAACCTGATCATGGCTCTATACTGGGCTCCAGCTCAGCGCATTCCTGATGGCCAGATAACAGCGACAATCTATGGCCAGATCCGAGACGGGAAATTCGCAGAGGCCTCAAAACATCTGCAATTCCAGCTTCAGGTATGCAGACACATGCTTCCTGAGCGACAGCCCTGCTGCAGCAGCAACCCCCTCTGTGATGCAGAACTGTCCCACCAGCCGGGCTGCCCTTTCCTTGCTGGCGTTCTGCCATTACAGCAGCAGTAACTTTGATTCTGCTGCATCAGCGTGAGTATGAAGGCATGGTTGGGGGATGCCTTGCACTCTCAGGAGTTTCTCACCTCCTGTGAGCTGCTGCCTGCAGGTATGAACAGCTCAGCAGGCTCGTGCCCTTGAATCAGGAGTATCAGATGCACCAGGCGCAATGCCTCTACAAGGTCAGATGCCCATGCAGCTGGCATGTGCTGCTTCGCAGGCCTCGCTGCAATTGACTGTGCGTCTGCATCTGCAGGCAGGCCTCCATGCAGAGGCTACCAAGCTGGCGCTCAGCCTTGAGAACAATAAGCAGCAAAGCCTAGCGCTGCAGCTGGCCATATTGTATGACCAGGAGGACATGCAAGGTCAGGCTTGAGGTTGGGCAGCTGCCTCTGGCACCTGCTGCTGCTCAGGCAGCAGGGGCCACCAAATCTTTGATGGGGGGCCGGCCACAGGGCACATGTGGCAGCCATTTTGCCCTGCAGAGGCTCTGCTGATGGGCGGCTGATGTGTCACGCCTTTCCGGGTGTGCAGGGTGCAAGCGGCTGCTGGATCAGCTCCCAGCTGGAGAGTCCAGCACCCTCGTGGCAGAGGGCTGTCTGCTGTACAAGGATGGGAGCTATGCCAAGGCACGCCAGAAATTCATGGATGCTGTCAGCTTTGGGGGGCACCAGCCTGAGCTGACGTACAACGCAGCCCTGTGCTCTTATCAGATGAAGCAGCACGGACCTGCCCTGAAACAGGTGGGGCCACTGCTACCTCCAGAGCTTGCACGGGCGCAGCGTGAGCCCGCTTTGAGATTGGGGACCAGTCCACCATGCTTGTGGTACCATGGGCAATAGCCCTCAATGTATTCTACATGTGCTGCAGCATGGACCTGCTGTTATGCAGACGAAGGCCATACTCATGTTCTCTCAGCATGGCCCTCATCCAACATGATCCTACATGGCTACAGCAGGCTGTGAGTGCCGTCCCCTCCTGTGAACTGTGGACTCCAGCAAATCAGTGGTGCAGGTGGCAGAAATCATTGAGCGTGGCATCCGGGATCACCCAGACCTTGCTGTGGGGGCGGGCGCAGAGCGTGCGGGTGTCAGGAGTGTGGGCAACAGCCAGGTCAGCCTGCAGCTTCTTTTGGCACTGTGTGCACCACAAGCATTGCCATACCGTCGGCTGTCGGCCAGCATGGCATGAAGCAGCCACAGCGCCGCATGCACACACAGTCCTGTCTTTCCTCTGGGCCCTATGCTCTTGGTGACGCAGCGCAGTGAAGCACTGGTGATGTGCAGGCTCTGAAGGAGTCAGCGCTTGTTGAGGCATTCAATCTGAAGGCAGCCATTGAGTGCAAAATGAAGAACCTGGCAGCAGCCAGGGAGGCACTGGCTGACATGCCTCCCAGGACTGAGGCTGAGCTTGATCCAGTGAGCCCTGCAGCATGGCAAGGTTACCTGCAACCTGTATGCATTGGCTGCATGCCTGCATGCCTGAGGGATGGCCAGGACTGAGGAGCCATGTCTTGCTGTGTCTGACGAGGACACCTGCAGACCTGGATGCCTCGAGCATTTCAAGCGCAGCGGGCATGTGCTTGGCTGCTGGCTTGAGCTTATCTCAGCCTGGCCCTGCCAGTCCCTGACTGCTCCAATTGCGGCAGGCGCTCATGTGGTTGCTTCAGTATCTCTGTCGTATTAAAGCATACCTTTACCTATGCAACCCAGCTGTGTCAGCCTCACCTCAGCCTCCTCCTCTGGCTGTGTAGGTCACACTGCACAACAGCGCGCTGGTCAACATGGACACAGATCCAAACGGGGGCTTCAGGAAGCTGACCCACCTGCTGCAGAGCCCGCCCTTCCCACCTGTGACCTTTGCCAACCTGCTGCTGCTATACTGCAAGCCCCAGCATGGCCTCTATGACCTGGCTGCAGACGTGATGGCTGAGAATCCTGACCTGTTGGCCAAGCTGCCCCAGGTAAGGCGCCATATGGTGTGCGGGCTGCCTGGTCGCCAGCTGGTCCGGCAAATGTCTCGGCCTAGCACCTGATCTGAGACTGATATGCCCTCAGGAGGCAGCTGACAAGCACACCCACCGCAGCCAGCAGGCAGCTCGGTGCTTTTGGTGGCCAGCATAAAAAGGGGGGGGGCGCACCTGAATTCAGTCCCTTCCAGAGTCAGCCACCTGCCCCTCCTTGCAGACCTGCTGCAGCATCCCCGGAATTGCACAGGCTCACCTTCTCTCCCCTCCAAACAAGGCCTGCATGGTCTGATTTCAGATTGTCCCCCATTACCTTCAGTCTGCCCCACTGCAGGGCCTGCAGCGTGACAGGGGGGTAGCCATTTGGAGGCCTGCCATACGACGTCTGCTGCATCTGCACAGGGAGCGGACCTCCTGCCTGCTGTTCCCCTGCAGGACCTGCAGCAATATCTGGATGCAGCCATGCTGCGGGCTAGCTCCCCTGAAGAGGCCTACAGGAAGTTGGACGAGCTGGCGGGGCGCCACGTGGAGAGGCTGCGGCGGCTAACCAAGCAGCTACAGGACGCGCGGCTGGCACACGACAGCGAGGCCACCAAGGCAGCCATCTCAGCATATGAAGAGGCCCTAGAGGGCTACATTCCAGGTGGGCTGAGTTTGAGAACTTCTGTGGGGCAGGTGCTGTGATTGAGGACGGCCGGGGCACGCATACAGTCCTGCCTGTCAGGCTCAGGCACTGGAGGGGCTGCATCCCAGGTGGTCTGACCAGAACAGCCAGGCGGCAAACCCTCTCGATCTGCTCTGCCAATGGGCCCGCTCACCAGACGTGGGCAGCAGCCATCGCGGCATGTGAGGAGGCGCTGGATGGCTGCATCTCAGGTGGGCTGCCTGCAGTGTGGTGCGTGGAGCCAACGGGGAAGGCTGACAGGGTGACAGATGCTGAGGAAGGCTGTGGGCCCTGCCTTTCTTTCAACCTCCGATGAAATCCAACATTCCCTGGCGTATTCCAGAATGGCTGGCATAGTGATGTCCCTGGTGGGGTGAGCAGGCAATGCTCAATCTTCAGGGGAGGGTACATCCCAAGCTCTGTGCACAGCTCCCCCACGTTGGCAGACATCTTTGTCAATGCATCAACACACTAAGTGCCCAGAAGGGGTCTGAAGTGCATATCAGCACGTCACCGTTTTGTGCCTGGCCAGCAGCTGTATTCTATGCATCCTGCCAACAGGATGCCGATGCACCATGGCATCAGGTGGCTGGTGAACCCTGTGGAGGATCTTGATGGGGGGCCAGCGACTATGGGGGATGTGGAGGGGGAATGACCTTGTGAGATCTGCCAGTTTCTTTGACTGGATGGGGCCGCGGGACATGTCAGGCAGGTCAGCAGCATCGCAGCGATGAGATAATGGGCTGATTGCATGATTGGATGTGGCAGATTGGCATCAACTCAGACATCCCTCAGGCTGTCCTGTTTTTTGTGTTGCCATGCCAGCTTGACGTGAACCATGCCAGCACAGCATTCCAGCAGCACAGCGCTCCAGCATTGATGCCCCTCATTGTGTCAGGCCATGCAGGTGCTGTGTTGCATCACTCCGTGACAACAGCTGTGCCTGTGCCTTGTAGTGCTCATGTCGCAGGCTCACATCTACTGGGATCGCCAGCAGTACAGCCGCGTGCAGCAGGCCTTCCAGCAGAGCGCCGAGTTCTGCAGCGAGCACGAGACCTGGCGCCTCAACCTGGCCCACACCCTCTTCATGCAAGGTGCCCAGTGCACGAGGGCGCCTGCGTCGCCGTCCTGCATTTGGCAGACCCCTGCTCCCCAAGTGGTGGCTTCCACCAGCACAGCAGCAGGCGGCTGCCAACCTGCCTTTTGCTGCGCTGCCGCAGCCCTGCGTACTCTGGCGGCCCGACATCGACTCGTCATGCATCCAGTGTTGCTGCTGGCTGTCTGGTGGTTCAGCACCTCAGATCAACCAATCCTCTCTGGCAGCACGGCCTCCACGCTGGCGCAGTGTGGACTCACCTCTGCTCTTGCACACAGGGCCTGCCTGCGATGCTCACCTCCGTGCATGCTGGCGCTGTCCTGCAGACCAGAAGTTCAAGGAGGTCATCCGTTTCTACGAGCCCATTGTGAGGGCGCACATTGACGACCTCCTGTCTGTGACTGCCATCGTCCTGGCCAACCTGTGTGTCAGCTACATCATGACCAGCCAGAACGAGGAGGCGGAGGCCCTCATGCGCAAGGTGGAGCAGGAGGAGGAGCTCCAGGCCCAGAGGGTGCGCGGACTGTTTTGGTGGTGGAAGCCTCAGGCAGCTGGCAGGGCGCTGTCAGAGTGATAGCGTGGCAGCCTCAGCTTGTGCAGAAGTGCAGCTGGGCATGTTGGCAGGCTGCTGTTGGGTCTGCTGTAAGGCTCGCATGTGTAGATGGCGCAGGCTAAAGACTTGGCGAGGCTGGCAACGTGTCCACAGCTTGGGCACAGCTGGGCCAGCATGCGGCCTGCAGCAGGCTGTGGGCGTGGCAGCAGGAGTGTTGCATGCAGTCTGCAAGAGGAGTACCATGTTGTGAATCGCTCTGAATTTTGTGACGGCAGGGACAGCCTGGGGCAGTGATTGGGCCATTCCAGGGCCTTTGCATGAACCCATGCAGAATTTCAGGGCATCAGCAGCTGCATACCACAAACAGCCTGTGACGCCTGGGTGGCTAGCGGCTCCAGTCTGCACCAGGGAACGGCTGCTTGGTCAGCGACAGAGCACTGGACAGCCACTGCAGCGATGTCAGCCAGCTTGATCAGCTACCCACTGTCAGACTTGCGCTTAACTCATGTGTGCCTGCCTGCTGCCCACCTCATCTTGATGAGACCCTCCTTTGTTGTATGCAGGACCCCGGCAAGCATGCGGTGCACCTGTGCATCATCAATCTGGTCATTGGCACCCTGTACTGTGCCAAGGGCAATTTCCCTTTTGGCATTGTGCGGGTCATGAAGAGCATGGAGCCCCTGGCACAGAAGCTGGAGACGGACACCTGGTTCTATGTCAAGCGCTGCTTCCTGGCTCTGGTGGAGGGCCTCACCAAGCACATGATAGCCTTGCCGGTGAGTGACCTGCTCTGGCTGCTGCTGGGGCACAGCATGGCAGGCTGCCAAGACTGTGTATCTGAGAGGACGGGTCCAGCGCATGGTCGCTCTGCTGGTTTGTGGACCTGGACGTGCTGCTGCTGGGGCCAAGGGGGAGCAGGCTGTCAGTGCTGCTGCCTGACAATGGAGGGTGTGGCTCAGCACCAGCCAGCAGGCATGCCAGCATAGTCCAGTCAGCTCAAAAGTGCAGCTGAAATTGCTGCAGTGGCGGTGCTGGTCTGTCACGGTGACCAGTGCTCAGCAGCTGTTGAGATATCTGGATACTTGCCGAGGGCTATCACTTCCTCCCACGAGGCCCTCCAAATTAGATGTTGAATTTTCTGGCTGGCTTGGCTGTGATGGTGTCTTCGTGATGTCGGGCAATCTGTGCCAAGGCTGCACAGGTGCTCATGCATCACATCAAGACCCCGTGCACATGTGGGTGCTTGCAGGACCCTGTATTGGCAGATATCATGCACTTCCTGGCGGAGGCTGAGCGCTGGGGCAAGGCCATCCCTGCAGCCTTCCAGAGCAGGGTGTCCGCTGACTCAGGGGCCACAGTGGCGGCAGAGGCAAGGCTCCTGCAGAAAGCTTTCCTGGAGCTCTTGCATCAATGACCAAATCCTCCTACGCGTGCAACCTGCCGTGGCAAACATGTGGATGACAGATGTCAATGACAGGAGATTGTGCTGTCTCTTGTCAGCTTCATCCAGCTGCCTAAATCTGAAGTCAGCAGGCAATGCCATCATAAGGCCCTCATGCAGGCCCTTTGGGTCACTTGCCTTGGGATCGACTCACAACGAAGGTGTTTTGCTGAGGTATCTCTTGAGCAGTCCCCGTCCAGCCTCTCTCGTCTTCCTTGTATAACAACCTCCAATACACTATTTTCCCAGTCAACACAGCTCATCGTACACGCTTCTGCACTCGCCCACGAAGGGAAGGCACCCTCCGTCACGACAGGCCAGGGATGGGCCTAATGCAACAGCTGGCAGGTGAGGGGTGCTTGTGCTGAGGGTGACTGTGCCGGCCTGGTGGGCAAACCCCCCTCACGTACACCACGCTTTCGAGCGCCGTGCCAACAGTACAGAGCCGGCCGCAGAGCCAGGTCTGCAGCCTGGCATTGGCTCAGCACCATCTTGAACTTGAATCTTGGACATGCATTGCACCTGTGATGATGCAAGGTTGAGGGCTGCCAGTGCCTGCTGCAGGCAGCTGTAAGGCAGACACACCTTTGTCGTAGGCGTACATCACCCCCCTGGCCCGCCGATTGCCATGGCGCAGTCAGACCAGCCAGATGCTCACTCAGCAACACTGCCGCCCATCTCAGCAGGGACCAACATCCTGTTCGCGCCCATGGGCAGCATGCACTGCCCATGCACGTCAGTCAGGCGCCCTCCAAAGCGCAAGGCCGACTTGGATGGTGAATCATATCTGGTGAGCTTTTTGCGCATGAGCATGGTGACCTTGCCATGATACCCAGGAGCTGTACTTGGTGTCCAAGAGTCTGCTGATGCACATGTCAGCCTGAATTCGGTCGCACAGCCTGAGGGGGGTTTGTGCACCCCCTTTTCACAGCTGCAGCTTTCACATGATGCATCAATCCTGAACTCCTTGGTCCATGCAGATACCCTCCACAGGGGTCAGCCAGTGCTCTGGCAACTCCTCCGCCACGCTGTTTATGGACTCCCCTCCTCTCGGAGGGGAGTGGGGGTCAGAAACCACACAGTCGCGCAAACGAGTCCGCAGATCCTTGGATTTGCTACAGGCAGGCCAGCACAGCAGGCAGGCTCCCTGCCCAAGCTGGCAGGAGGCTGGTCAGAAGCCAGCATGGCCGGATCTGGCACAGTCCATGTGTCAGCAACCGCCCTGTGGGCCGCGGGGGAAGCTGCCGGCAGCTGCACTGCTGCAGGAGGAGCTGCTGCAGCAGCTGCTGCTGCTCAAGGCCTATGCAGCTGAGCAACAGCAGGTCGCCGTCTGGGTGAGTCAGCTGCAATGCGGGCTTGTGCCCCAGGCGGGGCATGCCTGGCTTCCCACCAAAACGCACCCTCTGGCCCAGCCCCTTCTGGAACAGCAGCAGCAGCACGCCATTCAGCCAGCACTCCATGTCAGGCAGCCGCGGCAGGCCCACCTTGCCGTGGGCTTTGTGCCGCCCCCCGCACCCATCGTGGTGGCGGTGCCCAACCCTCAGCTGCACCCCTGGCAGGCAGCGGCGCTGCAAGAGGCGCTGCGGCAGTCAGCCTTCACTCCCAGGCCCCAGAAGCCCATCGGCTTGGGCACACCAGACACTGTGCTGCATTGGGCGGTGGCGCTGGGGCTACACCGCCAGGAAAGCGTGCAGCTGGGGCTGCATCTGTGGAGCCGCGTGCACCAGCAGGTTTGTGGAAGTGTCAGCAGTGCCCCCACCTTGCTTAAGCAGCTGCAGCTGGGCAATGCATGCATGTATGCATATGATGGTGCTGCCATGACTGATCCCTGTCACAGATTTCTCATTGGAGCTGAGAGGTTGAAGCAATGCGACATATGTGCGATGAGCTGTCACGCAGTCACCGCAAGTGCCCGTGGACCCTGCATCTTCCAGTGGTGGACAGGGCCATGATGGATCTATGTATGGATGTAGTTGTGACCCCTGAAATTACCCAAGTGCCCCTTTTGTGTGCAGGTCAACCAGCAGGACCTTTTGTGGCTGGGCGCCACACAGCCTGTAGAAACCGCTCTCTTGGCATGCCTCTGGGTGGCAGCCAAGCTGGAGGAGTGCCGCCGCGGCCTGCCAGCCGCCAGCAAGGTTGGGTTGCTGGTGGGCGTGCACTGCCACGTCATGGGCCAGGCCGAGCTGCACATCATGCAGCTGCTCGACTGGAGGCCCCTGCTTGGCTGGATCAAATAAAGCCCGATGTCCTTGCAACTACCCCTCTGCGCTCCGACTGAATCAACGCTTTGACTATTGGCATGCTGAGATCAGCCAATAGTGCCCCTTTCATGCCCTTTGATGAACACATTGCTGTGCCTTGTGTTCCTGTCCTCGCTGCCTACAGCATCCCTCAGCATCCCTTAGATCCCCCACACTTTTCAAATTTGACTTTTCTTTCATTATACTGTTGGTGCAGTTGTTAAGAAGTGCCGCATTGCACTGGATTTGCATGCCACGCATGAATGTGGGACTGGCTTGGAGTCCTGTCTGAAGCATGGTAAAAAGAAAGCAAAAGTATTGAGCACATGTGCGATCTGTTAGCGGAAGCTGTTCTCCAGCAGAGCCTTCTAAACTGCCAGCCCTCCCAGCAGGAGGAGGATCACGATGGATGGCTCGCTCTGGGTGGGTCCCAGGAGAAGACAGGGTCTCCCTTGTTGTGGACCTCTGAGGAGTGGCAGCATGCATACCAACAGCTGGTGAGTGCAAGCTGCATGCGCTCCTCCAATGCAGGACATTGCTGCACGACAGGCTGATGAGAACATCGTGCTGCTTGCAGGTGCTGCATGCTCCACTACAAGCACAGGTTCTCCAGCAGCAGGACGACTTGCTCTTCTATGTGCTGCGATCACCATACCAGGCAAGCATCAAAGCAACAGCAATGAGAGCCCTGCGCCACTGTTGCTGACAGGTCACCTTGATGAGCTTCCATTGATGCAGCGCGCAGCCGCTCTGCGCTGAAGGCCCCTTGCCAGCAGTCTGCAGGGCATGGCATGCCTATCTGCGTGAGCTGCTGTCAGTGGGGGAACTTGCTGCGCCAAGAAACGCTTGCTTGCAACACAAAGGAGCATGGCAGGAGGCCCCATGAGCAGCCAGTGTGCATCTGGTCTCCATTGCAGACTGAGGAGGAGCCGTACCTGGTTCGCCGGAAGAAGCAGGGCACCTCTCCCGAGCTGGGCCCTGGTGGCAGCAGGGCAGGCCAGGTTGACTGGCGCCAGAGCCTACTGCTGAACCTGGCGGTGCACAGCGCCTACTGGCTGACAGTGGCAGCCGGGTCTGCAAAGCTCTTTCCAGCCGGCATCCTCGGCACTGCAGAGGCCCCACCAGGCAGTGTGAAGGTGCGGCAGCACTTGCATACTCCCATGGTCTCAGAAATGGCGCAGGGAAAGGGGCAGGGAGCTGCTCGCTCTGGCCAATGCTGATTGGCTTTCTTTTGTGCTGCATCGAGGTCAGCCTGCATGCAAGGGGTCCGGCCAACAACAGCTGCTCCTTTGCTGGCCAGTGCTGTCACCACCAGGGCGTGGGCAGCCTCCTGATCCCCACCCTGCTGCAGGTCACCAGGCCTGTGTATGCATCCACCACCAAACGCAATCTGGACGGCCTCAGCAGCAATTCCCAGCGAGAGGAGGCCCCTGCCCTGTCCTTTCCAGACATCTGTTTTGCTGTGGAGGACTCTGAGGCAGTCTTCGACACCCTGGTAAGCAGGCGTTGCCGAATGAGCAGTGCGTGCTTGCAGGGGAACATGCGTGATGCTGCCTCTGAGCTGCATCTACTACCAGATGGTGCCAGCCCTGCTTGGCTGCGCTCTGCCCCACTTGCCCTGTCCCACTTTCAGCTTCAGCTGCGCTGCATGTGACAGCAGACCAGACTCCTCGCTGTGGAGGTCAGCACCATTTCATGGGGTGCCACTTGGCAGCAGGCTTTGAGCTGCCCTTTGTTGACTGACCTGATCAAAGGCCTTGTGCTGCAGATTCTGAGGCCTGGCACCCAGGAGGCTGTATACATAGTGGAGCTCACTGCACAGCCTTGGCTGAGCGTTGCTGCCAAGAAGCAGCAGCAGCCTGTACCTGCCCAGCCGCACGGACCTGGGGACCCCCTGAGACAGGAGGCCTCAACGCCTGCTGCAGGGACACAGCCTGGCGCAACTCCTGAAACCACTAATGAACACCGCAACGCCCCATTTGTCATTTTCACAGGCTTGGTCAACCACACACAGCTGGCTGCCATCCTGCAACCCCAGCAAGCGCGCCCACAGAGCGCACCTCCACCCCAGATTGTGAGAATGAAGGGGCCCGGTGAGTATCTGAAGTAATTTTTGAGCTGTTGTGCTTGGACTGCATGTGCCATCGGGAAGGATGCGATACGCATGTTGCTCTGGGTGGCACATCTGACACATACTGTGCTTGGGGCTGGCATAATGAGGAGGATGCTGTCAAGGATGAATTGCCTCCCCACCTCCAGACAAGGAGCCTGGGCAAGCCCCCCATCCACCTTGAAGTGAATACACCCGCTGCCTTCTTGTGCCCTGCCCTGGCCCCACAGCAGTCTCATCATCATCAAGCTGAAGCGGCTTGTGTTGGACGTGCCGTCTAGACCATGCCCACCATTCCAGACAGACGAACTTGAGCTGGCATGCAGGAGACCTTGGCCTCTGCGAGGTAGCAGTCTGCAGGGTTGCCACAGCAGCAGAGGCAGAGCCTGGCAGTCCTGTGCCGCTTCCAGACGCTGCCTTGCAAAGCGGCGGCGGAGATGTTTCCAGCTTCAGTGTGGGGCCACGCAAGGGTGTGCTGGGGCGTGCCTTCGGCGCTGCCACAGATGTTGCTAGGGCTGCTGCTTCCACTGCAAAAGGTAGGTCTCCTCAGCCTTGCCCCAGTGCTCAGCATTCCCCTGGAGTTACTGAGCTGGACCCTTGGTGCAGGGCTTCGCAAACAGGGCAGCTTGGCTTGGCAGGACCAGCAGTGCTCTGACAGCTACAGCATACGCTGTGCTCTCATGCAGCTCAGCTTGCCCTTGGACACCCTGGCCAACAGATTGCTGCAGTTGGAACTGGTGTAAACTAAAATCACTATCTTTGGTCTTATGCCATGTCTGTTTGTACCAAAGCTGCTCGGACAGCTAATCAGCACATCCTTCACTGCACTTGTCAGCCTGCACCCTTGCACTGAGGTACAACCCCTTACTGTTTTTGGTGCCACCTGCTGCCATTGGGTTTGAGACAATGTGTCAGACACGCTTCATGTTGGACTGTAATGTCTACTGGAGTGGGGCCTTCACTGGTCTCATGCTCCCACCCTGCTGTTGGCTCTGGTGACTGCACAGGTAGCAGCTTCCAGGCAAAGAGCATCTTGCCCTATTGGAAAGCAGAGCCGGCATGTGATGCAAGGCGGCAACAAGTTAGTGGCTTGGCTGGGCGCCAGCCATGCAGTCTTCCTGATGCTGCTAGTGATCTGGAGGCAACAACATCTCACTTGTGACGGCTTGGTCATGTTGCATGGCTGTGCGCCATGACAGAGCATGCACAGTCAGTGATACCTCTCTCAAGGGGCAGCCAGCATCCTGACTAGGAACTGGTGTCCATTGTGTTGGCCTCTGTGGGCCAGGCCGAACTTGTACATGCCACTGCTCACCAAGACCTGCCTGGTGGAATGGATGACAGCATTGCCATGGTCTGCATAGCCCAGATGCACGCCTGTCAGGGCGAGTCCGCTGCTGGTCTGTGCAGGCACTGCATGTACTTGGGAGCAAAGCTGCTGCTTAAGGACGTCATCTGTTCTGCAGATCGACTCTACCGCACTTGAGCATACTGATGCTGGGCCCTCGACGCAGGCCTTGACATATATGGTCAGGCACTGCTGAACAGGGCTTCTGGGAAAGCAGTGCACGTTGATTGAGGCCAGCTTTGACTACAGAAAAAGGGTACTGTGAGTTGACCCTCCATGAGGCCCCTGCCCCCGCTACAGGGGCAGCTTAGGCTGGGACGACTTTTTCATGGCATGAGAAGCTTCCCTGTGAGATCGACAGCCGAGAGGAGTCCAGCCTCATTCACTGCCAATGCTTTGCAGCGCCTCAATTGCTCAAAGTCCTCCCTGCAGCGGGCCACTGTACGACCTAGGCTATGGAGAGCCAGACCATGTGTGGCAGCACGGCATGGCATGTACAGCACCATTCCCAGGGCAGCAAGCACTGCTGTTGAGCAAGGTGGTTGCAGGGCACTGCTGTATCATCGTCCTGCAGCATCTAGCCGTCCTGAAACCTCCATGACTTGCAGAAGCAGCCCAGCCCCAGCAGCCGGCGCCTCAGAGGCCAGACCTGCCCAAGAATTTTGATGCAGCCAGCACAGAAGAGCGGCTGTATGCTTGGTGAGACACTGTTGCTTGTCTACTGCAACAGCCTGCAGCCATCTGCTGACGGCATTCACTGCTGCCAGGTGGGAGCAGCAAGGCTTCTTTGCCCCTTCAGAGGACGCAACCGGGGAGCCGTTCACCATGTCAATGCCACCCCCTAATGTGACCGGCCGACTGCACATGGGTCACGCAATGTTTGTCACTCTCCAGGTAATGGACGCTCACAATGCATTCTGCAGCGGCTAATTTGGTCCCGCGCCTGCCAACCGCCTGCACTGGCAGTGGCAGGCTTATCTCTTGGGTGCTCTGGGCTGGTGATCCTGCAGCTCAGCTGTCCTTGGGCAGAGTCCCCGGTTGCCCTGTCACGGAATTGAGTGATGGCCCTTCTCCCTGCTCCTCTGCAGGATATCATGGCCCGCACAGCCCGCATGAGGGGGCGGCCCACTCTGTGGCTGCCTGGCACCGACCATGCCGGGATTGCCACCCAGGTGAGGCAGGGTGCGCCAGCGCTGGCTTGTGACGCCTGAATGGGCCTCAGGCAAGGGGTGCCTTGCACTCAGTCCCTCGACAGGTAGCACCTGAAAAGGCTGTCTTTACCCTCCCTCTCACGGGCCATCCCTGGGGCAGGATTGACAAGGTTTGCATGGGCAACTTCATGTCTGCCCTAATACCATGTGAGCTGCTCTTGCTGCTGCAGATGGTGGTTGAGAAAAGGCTGGCCTCTGAGGGCAAGTCTCGCCTGGGCATGGGGCGGGAGGCCTTCACTGAGCAGGTGTGGAAATGGCGGGAGCAGTATGGCGGGTTCATCCAGCAACAGCTGCGGCGCCTGGGGGCGTCCTGCGACTGGAGCCGCGAGGGTTTCACACTGGACGCGCAGCTCAGTGGTAGGTTGGCATTGGGGTGCCTCCTACGATCCATGGCAGGGATGAGGTTGTTCAATTTGGTGGCAAAATCCCATTAGCTCTGGCTTCAGTGGTGGCCTGTGGTCCCTCTGGAATGGATATGCCCATCTGTGGTGGCTTCATTCAGCAGCAGCAGCTGCAGGGGCTAGGGCCTGGGTGAACAGAGCCGCGAGGGGTTCACGCTCGACACCCATCTCAGTGGCAGTCACCACTCGGAAGGATGCTAAACAGTGCACAGGCCTTTGTGGGGTCCTGGCCCTACAGGTGTGACTCAGCTGTTTGGGGCAGCAAGTCCACGGGGTTAGGGCGGCCATCAAGGGCAGCTGTTTTGGCTGCCCAGGCTAGCGTTGCTCAGGCTTCAGCAGAACACATCGGTGGGCCTGGTCCAGACTGGGGTGGGTTTTGCTTGGCTGAAGCAGGCAAAGTTGGCAACTGGCAGTCCATTGAGCTAAAGAAGCCTAAGGCGTTGAGACAGCCTGCATGTGGATTCTCCCTCTCGGGACTTCCTTCAGCTGCACAGCCAGCACATTGCTTGCACATGACGAAACAGCTGCCCAGTTTGTGGCCAGCGAGTAGCCCTGGTTGCATTTGTTGGCCTGGGCCGGCTGTTGCCGAGCAAGCGGCAGCACACCTGATAATAGGTGTATAATGTGGCACATGGGTGTCAAGCTCGGCTGTGACTGTACGCTTGGTCAAGCGCAGAGCAGCATCATCACCTCAGTCAAGCTGAGTGCATGGCACACATGCTGTCGTGGCTGGCTGCCCAATGCTGCCTGCCTGACACGCGGGGCAGAGATTTTCACTATCTTTGCTGCTGCAGATGCCGTCCTGGAGGCGTTTGTGAGGCTGCACGACAAGGGTCTCATCTACAAGGGCAGTTACATGGTCAACTGGTCCCCAAATCTCCAGACTGCAGTCTCGGACCTCGAGGTAGGTGGTATAAAGCCTTTGCATGCTGCTCAGACCATGTGTGCACACCATGCAGAGCTGGCTGCTTTCTGGTTGTGCGATGTGGCTTTTGCTGCTCGAGGCAAACACCGCAAACTGCTCAAATTGACTACCAGGAAGGTGTCCAGAGCAGCAGTCAGCCTGTGGCGGGCTCTGTGCCAGTGCTGGCCTGCATGCAGTGCCCTGGCTGCTGCAGGTAGACTATACAGAGGAGGCTGGCTCCCTCTTTCACTTCAAGTATCCTGTGGCAGACTCTGACGAGTTCCTTCCTGTGGCCACCACCCGGCCTGAGACCATTATGGGCGACTCTGCGGTGGCCGTGCACCCAGAGGACGAGCGCTACAGGCACCTTGTGGGGCGGGAGTGCCAGGTCCCTCTGAGCGACAGGTGCCAGCACCTGCCTGCTGTCTTCCTTCAGGCCTGTCACCTTGCCGCTGCCTGGCAGCATGTCTGTGCATGTGCATGTCCTGGGCGCATGCTGAGGGCCCTCTGAGCGACAGGCACAGGCAAGTTCCTGCTGTCTCCCCTTAGAGTGGGCCAGCCCTGTGTGTCAAGGGCCATGTCCATATGACCTGGCACTGCTGGTGCTGCTCTCAGGGACCTCAGTTCGTACTCCCTAACATCCATGTCATCCTTTATTCTGCTGTGTGCTGGCCTGCCTCCTTTACTGCACCCTGCTGCATGGGTGGCAAATGTCTCCCTACAGGCGAGTAAAGGTCATTGCAGATGAGTATGTGGACCGCGAATTTGGCACTGGCGCCCTCAAAATCACGCCTGGTCACGACCCCAATGATTATGAGATTGGGCAGCGCTGCAGCCTGGACATCATCAACATCATGAACAATGATGGCAGCTTGAATGCTGCTGCTGGGCAGTACGCGGGCCTGGACCGTTTTGAGGCGCGCAAGAGGCTTTGGCAAGACCTCGAGGTGAACAGCGGTGCTTTGCCGCAAGGGCTGAGGCCTGACCAGCTGGGCAGCATGCTGGCTTGGACAGGCTTGAAGGCCTTGGCAAGACTTGAGGGGTGCGTTAAGTTCGCAAGAGAGGCGGCCTGATGCTGCTGCTAAACCTAGACAGCTGCCTGTATGCTGGCCTGGACCCTTTTGAGGTCTTTTGACAGCTCCCACAGACAGTCACTTGATTGCATGCCTGATAGAGGTAGCAATGCAAGTGCTGCTGCTGGGGAGTAGGCTGGCCTTGTCCTTTCAATGCTCTCTCAAGACGCTCTGGCGGGAGTTGCAAGCCATTCAGCAGCGCATGCCTGAAGGAGGTGGCAGCCTGAGTGCTGTTGCTGAGTAAGGTTTTGGCCAGATGTGTGTGAGGCACATGATATGAGACATGGACAGGAGAGCTCAACTTGATGACCTGCTGTTTCAAAACGGCTGTGGTTTTTCTCCTGGCCGTCAGCTCACTTGACAGGCTGCCAAGGGCTGCTGGATTGCCGGCAAGACCCCGCATGGCCATGAGGGGTGCGGTGCCTCTGCTCGACTGCCAAATGTTGAGCTTACTCATCAGGCTACCAGAGGCCGCTGTCCTGTCTTCAGCCCCTCACACTTTCTTGAGGACCTTAGGTGCAGTCAGGCTTGCCAGGGGGCCACAGCTACGCTTGCGCTGTGTCGCGCTGTCAAGCTTCTCCAACCATCTGTGGCCCAGCAGGCCGAAGGCTGAGTGGGATGCAAGGCTCACTCCTACGGGTTTGGCTTGCTGCCTTGTATGAGTGGCAGCCTCTGAGTGGTCTGACCATGCCTTCTGGCTGTGAAGGCTGCCGGGCTGGCCATCAAGAAGGAGCCCTACACAATGCGAGTGCCCCGCTCGCAACGTGGGGGTGAGGTGGTGGAGCCCCTTGTCCGGAAGCAGTGGTTTGTGCGCATGAAGCCCCTCGCAGAGCCAGCCCTGCAGGTGAGCCCTCAGGCAGAGCTGCATGTGCCAGGTGGGTTCCTAGCAGCGCTGCATGCATCACGTGGGGGCCTGGCTGCTTTGCATGCACATCTTGGCAGCGACGCTTGCATCACTTGGGTTGCTGATAATGCTGGAGGTTGGCTGTCTCTACCTCCGGCAGGACATGCTGGCGCCTCGCATCCGCGTCTCCTGCGCTTGGCGGTGGCGGCCTTGAAATTGCTTGTTGCACAGCGCAGTGAAGGACATCGGGCTGCTCGGGCCAAGCACTACACTGCTCCACGCTGTTCGACCTTTCATCAAGCTGCCCAGCATGAAGGCCTGCTCTGTTGTGTGTGTAGGCTGTGTCCGATGGCCACCTGAACATCGTGCCGGACCGTTTCAGCAAAGTCTATGACCGGTGGCTGACAAACATCAGGGACTGGTGCATCAGCCGGCAGCTGTGGTGGGGCCACCGCATCCCCGTGTGGTATGTCTTCTCGACAGAGGTGAGGCTGGGGGCGGCTTGTGCACTGCTGCATATGGCAGGAGTGGTGCTCTGACCTGTCTGGTCAGCCGGGGATGTCTTCCCTACCTCGTGCACTGCCCCGCAATTACATACATGCTGCACTAGGCCCTTACCAGCAGCTGTGAGAGTCATCAGTGCCTGTCATTTCGCCCACAGAGTGTTAGCCAAGTGCAGCCCGCACAGGACTGCACAAATGAGCTGCTACTTTGCTTCTTCAGCTTTGCTGAGAATGCTTGTCTGAGGCTAATTGCGCCTGGTCTATCTCCCTGGCTTGTCGCTACGCCAATTGTGATTGCGTACCTCAAGCAGGCCAGACTCCAAATACAACGACCTCTCTACTTCACTGCAGCTTTGTCTGGGTTGCACAGGCACATGCAGAGCAGCCAGCAGTGCAAGTTGCCTTCCAGATACGTCAGGCCAAATCCTCACGTTGACAGCGCGATAGTTTGCGCTCTTTGAGGTGCAGGAGGTGCAGCATCACTGCTTCCTCACTTCATAGCGAAGGAGGATCCCCATTCTGCAGGACAACAGCTTGCTCTCTTCAGGGTGCAGGCTGATCCTCAGTCTGGCAGATGACATTCCTGATGCTGCTGGCAGCATGACAGCTTCCTCCCTGTGTGGCGCAGGAGGAGGCTGATGCAGCAGATCGTGGTGTCAGCGATGAGTACGTGGTTGCCAGGAGCCAGCAGGAGGCACTAAGCAAGGCTCAGCAGCAGTGAGTGGCTGGACATACTTGCCGAAGCTCGCCTTGTCATAAGCCACCAAGCGAACAGATGAGCCTGTCTGGCCTGCAAATACCCTGTCAAGTCAAGCTCCAGCATCCTGCAAGCAGATCTGACGGGACAAAACAGCGAAATGACTGCGCTGCCGCCCAGCCAGCAGGACAGTCTTTTCGCTGTTTTGTCCCGTCAGATCTGCTTGCAGGATGCTGGGGCTCTACCAGCCAGCAGCGCAGCAGCAGGAGCCCACTTTCAGAAGCTGTTGTTGCCTGATCGTGCCCAGGTATCCTGGAGGCAGTGTGGCAGCAGTGGCTGTGCAATAGCCTTCAGGCAGTCTTCTGCAATATGTGTACTCTGTCTTTCTCACAGCAGGTTACAGCCGCTTGCAGACCGCACATTTGCTCAGCCTCGCCTCAGCCTGCAGGCACGGCAGCGGAGTGGTGCTGCGGCAGGAGCAGGATGTGCTGGACACCTGGTTCTCAAGTGGGCTGTGGCCCTTCAGCACCCTGGGGTGGCCCAATGAGGGTGCCTCCGACCTGCAGCGCTTCTACCCCACCACCATTCTGGAGACTGGGCACGATATCCTGTTCTTCTGGGTGGCGCGCATGGTCATGATGGGCATTGAGCTGACAGGGCAGGTTCCCTTCAAGACCGTGTTTCTGCACGGGCTGGTGAGCGCCTTGGCAGCCTGTGTTGCATGGGAAGGTTCAGATGTGACCCTGCATGGTCCTGACAGGCATCGAGCCAGCGAGACAGTTGCTTCTCAGCGTCTCGTCCTGCGCGGCCAGCTGGGCCGGCAATGCTGGACCAATGGCTGTGGCCTACAAGTTGCCAAAGTCATGTGAGACAATGATCTCTTCTGTGACAGCACCTGGTCGCAGGAAGCTGTGGCCCGTCCTCCACGAATGCTGTGCTGCGGCCAGGTACATGGTCTTGCGAGGAGCTGATTTCTGTTGTGCAGCATACCACACAAGCTAACATGCAGCCTCCGTACTGGGCTAAGCACCCCATCTGCTCACTCCATTGCTGAGGCAATGGCTGCTCACCAGTCCACTCTGCAGCGCTGTGAGCCAGACAAGTGCCCTGCAGGTGCGAGACGCGCAGGGGCGCAAGATGTCCAAGTCGCTGGGTAACGTTGTGGATCCTGTGGAGACCATCCAGGAGTATGGCTCTGATGCGCTGCGCTTCACACTGGCCACAGGCAAGTTGTAAAATTTCTGCTGGAGACTGCTCCATGCAAGACATGGTGGAGTTGCCGCTGTGCTCCCTGCTGTCAGTTGAGCTTGTCCTGAGCTGGGCCCGCAGGTCAATGACAACATGCTGTGAGGGCACAATTGCTGTGGGCTGGGCTCCTGCGGTTCCGCATGGGCCCTGATGTGCCACTCACCTGCGCCACCCATAGAAGCTCAGAGCCCTCGGTACCAGCCCAAGCTGCCAGCCAGACCAAGCTTCATGACCTGTCTTACCCCTGTGCAGGCACAACCCCTGGTCAGGATGTCAATCTGTCCATGGACAAAGTGATCTCCAACAGGAACCTGACCAACAAGCTCTGGAACGCTGGCAAGTTCATCCTGTTTAATCTGAAGGATGTCACAGAGCAGGAGTGGGACCATTTGGGGCAGGCTGACTTCACCTCCCAGAAGAAGCTTGAGTCTTTGCCCCTGCCAGAGCGGTGGATTGTCAGCCGGCTTCACGAGGTGGGCAGCGGTAGCTCACTCCACCTGCTATATACTTGGGCGCAGCCTGCTGCTGGGAATGCAGACATTGCCTGGTTGGGCTGCTGGTGAGCTGGTTCATCAAATGTGGTGCTCGCAGGCCTCCTGTGCGCATTGTGGTACCTGTAGGTCAGGCGGTCTGGGTACCAGGACGCTTCTGGCAGCCAAAATCCAGCTAATCACATCACCATTCCGGTCAGCACCTGGCAGCGCTCAGTCGTCAAAGCCTACTGCTGCCTGTGCCACCTGCAGGTTGTGAAACGCAGCACAGCAGCCCATGACAGGCAGGATTTCGGAGATGCTGGTCGTGAATTCTATGACTTCTTCTGGGGCGACTTTGCAGACTGGTACATCGAGGCTGCCAAGGCACGGCTGTACAGCAGCCATGTCCACGCAGCGGCCCAGACGCGGCAGGTGGGCACTGAGGGTCAGATGACCATTTGAGGGGGCCACAACAAGCGCTGTATTTGGCCAGAGATTGATCAGGCAGCTTGCCGTCAGATGCGAACTCGACAGACAGAGGCCAGCTTATCCACCAAAATAGCTGCTGACATGCTCTGGCGAGTCACCAGATGGTCAACAGGTACACGGACATGTGTGTGTGCAGGTGCTGGTGTATGTATATGATGCCCTGCTCAAGCTGGCACACCCCTTCATGCCCTACGTCACTGAGGAGCTCTGGCAAGCCATGCCCCACCAGGGTGAGAGGAGCAATCAGGCTTGCTGACAACAGCAAGACTTCTGCAGCCTCACCTCATCTGACTCGCTGTGGCTTACAAGCACCCCCTTGCAGATTGCTGGCATCGATCTCAGCGTTGCGCTCTGCAAGCATGCCCCTGCAGATGCTGTGTCAGACGAATGCAGTCCTGGCGCCTGCAGGCAGCGCACTCATAGTGGCGCCCTGGCCTGCCACCTCAGCACCTGTAGACCCACAGGCACTGGAGCACTTTGGCTCCCTCCAAGCCATCGTGCGCTCAATCCGCAATGCTCGCGCGGAGTATGGCGTCGAGCTGGCACGCAAAGTCCCTGCCACCCTGCAGGTCGCCTCCCCTCAGCTCAGGTGGGGGTCAGACCTGCTGCTCTGTGCCAGACTCAATGACTTGGCGGGTTCAGAGTGTGCTCATCACTTGGCTGGCTCCGCCTAGGAGGCGCCACTGTAGGCTTCAGCAGAGAGGCTGAGTGGATGATGCTGCTGCATCGTCTGATTAGGCGTCCCTGCCGCTGCAGGGAATGCCTGGCAGCAGAGGCTGATGTGCTGTGCCTGCTGGCCAAGGTGGAGAGGCAGCAGTTCAGCATGGAGGGTGCAGTGGCTGATGCCAGTGAGGAGTCTGGCCAGGTTGCAGTGGTGGTGCAGGAGGGCCTGCAGGTCCTGATGCCCATGGCAGGCAAGGCTTGCTTGCGTTGCCCTTCCTGTACTCTGCATGATGCAAAGCACTCAGGTCCGCGTGTGCTAAGCAAGAGCAGAGAGGTGAAGCAAGACTTGCACAGCAGATCCTGCAAACAGGTATTGTTACCCTTTCTGAATTGCCTTGGAGCTTGGCTGCCGCACTTGCTGAGCTTTGGACACTGATCGAGCCTGCTGAGCAGAGGACTTTGGCCGAGGTTGCTGGCTGGCTGGCAGCCCAGCTCAGCACCCATCGCCCTTGCAGCACTGCAGAGGAGTACCCTCCTGAGCTGGGCGATTCATCGCTGTGCAGAGCACCTGTGGTGTACAGCATTGACAGCTGGCTTGCATGGCTGCAGGCCTTTTTGATGCAGCCAAGGAGCTGCAGCGTCTCCAGAAGCAGGGAGACCGGATCAGCAAGGAGCTGCAGGGCCTGCAAGGGCGCCTTCAAAATAACAAGTTCTTGCAGAATGCCAAACCTGAAGTGGTGGCAGCCGCCAAAAAGCAGGCAGCCGAGCTGCAAGAGCAGCTGCAGCTTGTCCAGCAGAAGGCGCAGCAGGTGGCCAAACTCAGCAGCTCCGGATGATGATGTCTGCCTGGCCCAAGTTTTCAAAACAACACCTTTGCAGGCCATTCCCAGCAGAATCCGCCCCCCTCCCCTTCTTGTCCAACCTCTCTCTAATCACTATTGTAGCTGCCCCCCATGGATGTTGCTGCACATCTTAAACAGTGAGTGGACTTCCGTAAGCTGCTGAAACACCTTCAGTGGTGCAGCATCTGAGCCTATCCATGCTGATCCCAATCCGTGGAACTGCTGCCAGCTTGGCAACAAGAAATCTTTAAAAAGTAATGCATGCTGACCTGGACAGGTCCAGCTGTTCAGTGGAGCCTTCAAGCCAATCATAATGAATTTCGACAAGGCAGTGGCTCCCAGGTATGCCCTTCTGCCTGCTCAGGGCCTCCATCCATCATGGCCAACAGCCCGTCACAGTGCGGATTTTGTTGCAGCCTCAATCCCATCAGGGAGATGTCTGAGGATGAGGAGCATCACCTGCAGCCCAGCAGGAGTACCATGCGCCTGGTTGAGGGAATCAGTCACCCGTCCCGGGCGAATGATCAGCAGCATCTGCAACAGCTGCAGAAGAGCTCCACAAAACCACGGCCAGGTGCAGTATCGACATCAGCTGCAGCCTCGACCATGACGGAGAGCCGCCAAATTGGTCTGATAAGGGCTCTTGGACGCCTGCAGATGATTCCAGTGCTGTGGCCTCTCTGTCAGAGACGCTGCGATCCTCAGCCAGGACGTGAGTTGCGCATTGCGCTGTATTGTTTATATGGCGCTCAATCGGGTCCACTGCATGGGCTAATGCCTTCATGGCTGATTGCAGGGTTGGGCCCAAAGTTGTGCGCGGAGATGCAAAGGCAAGCGGCGGCTTTGTTGCACTATTGGGAGCACGCTGCGCTATTCGTCTGCTGCCAGGTCACAGATCACGTGCCGCACATGGGGCACCTTTCAACACACTGCCAGATGCTCTGAGATTGCCCACATGCATACCTGCATGGTTTCGGCAGCATGTGCCGCCCTCACGGCATCAGGGCAACTCTGCTGCACGCCCAGCATGTCTGCGCTGCGTGCTGACTGACTCCTGTCTCTCTCGTGCTGCAGAAGCCTGACCAAGCGCGGGGGCTTGAATCGCAGCGGAGTGGGTTTATGCGGGCAATGAGCGATGCTGGGCTGAAGCCCACCATTGTCTATCACAACCTCACGCCGGCAGAGCTCTATGAGAAGGTAGCGTGCCTGCGCTCAGCACGCCTAGTGCCCACAAGGCCTTTCCTTGCCTGACGCTGGCCTCAGCTTGCACATGGCCATGCAGCTGTGTGACAGCAAAAGGAGGCAGGCGCCGCTCTGTACCATGTGAGTTCAGAGCCAGGCAGCACCTGCTCTGTGCGTTGCGTTGAGCCTGCTGCCAGACCTCTGATGTCTGGCAGCCCAGCTGGCAGCACCAGCCCAGCAACATGTGCAGGCTCTGTCAGTTGTGGCAGGCACATCACAGTCCAGAGCCCGGCTTTTGACTCCAGACTCTGGCTGTGCAGGCTCTGATGTATGAGGCGGGCACCCACATCACAGACCAAGGTGCCTTGGCCACCCTGTCGGGCGCCAAGACGGGCCGCTCCCCCCGCGACAAGCGCGTCGTGCGGGAGGCAGACTCAGAGAAGGACATCTGGTGGAATCAGGAAGGCAATGGGTCGCCCAACTATGAGTGCGATGAGAGGTGGGCCATGTTGCAGGCACCACAGCTCATTGCCTGACAGCAGGCATGACATCTCGGCAAAGCCCTTGCTGAGCTGCACTCCTCTTTGGCTGGAGCTGGTGGCACTTGGGAGGCGTGTGGTAGGCCAGCAGGTTTGGCACACCCTGTTCTGGCCGCAGCTCTGGTCTCAGGTGGCTGCCTGTCTGGCCGTGCCAGACTGCCTGGTGGAGATGCAGTGCTCGCTGGAGCCCCTTCTGCGTCTGCGGAAGCTGCCTGTCAGGCCCAGAGGAACCTTTGGGTGGAGGTGCAGCGCCTACTGGCAATACTCCTGATGGGTTGGCTCCTGGCTGATTCTGAGGCAGTCCGCTTTTGCTGTGGTCTCTGGCAGGTGCCCCCGCGAGCAGTCTGTATGGCATGGGAGAAGGCAATGAGCTCGCTGTGAACAGTTTGAAGCATCACCGAGGCAGCTGAAGAGCGATGGTCCCTAATCAGCAGCTGGCAGGGCTCCTGTCGCCCAATGGAGGACCGAATTGGCCCAGAAGCCTATTTCAGGGGACACTGACGGTCAGCCTGAAGGGGTTTCCCCTCATCTGCTGCAGGACGTTCCTCCTCAACCGTGAGCGTGCAGTGGACTACCTGAACATGCTGGAGCGGTTGTATGTGTTTGACGGCTTTGCTGGATGGGACCCAGAGGTCAGGGACTAGTGAGCTGCACTTGATGGGTTGCATTCACAGAGGGCTGGCTAGGTCTTGCTGTCTGCCACATATGCTGCTGCTGTGCTGCACCCACTCTTGGTGGCTGACACGCCTGCCTACTCAACCTGACATAGATGGGGCAGGCTGCCTGAATGGCAGCTGAGACAATCAGCGCTGGCTGAGCACGGCGCTGTCGCAGAGGCCCTGGGTTGCCGCTTGCTGGATTGCTTCCAAGGCAGGTCGAGTCTCAGATTGCTTCATGCAGCCTGCTTACTACCTACGGGTGCTGCTGCAGTCACGCATCAAGATCCGTGTGGTGTGCGCCCGCGCCTACCATGCGCTCTTCATGTACAACATGCTCATCCGGCCAACAGACGAGGAGCTGCTCAGCTTTGGCCGCCCAGACTTCACGATCTTCAACGCTGGCGCATTCCCCGTCAACAGATACACCAGCTACATGTCCAGCTCCACCTCTGTGGACCTGCACATGCAGTGAGTGGGCAAAGTGGACCTGTGCATATCGTAGGCACCGCGAGCTGTCCTCCTCTGTGGACCTGCACATGCAATGAGTGGGCGTTGGGACGCCAGATGCAGCAGAAGCACCAACATACCTGTGGACCTGCACGTGCAGTGAGTCAAGGCTGCAGTGGACACTTAGCATCCAGTCTCAGGGCCTGTAGGTGCAGTGAACCCATGTCGCACGTGACCTCTGGCCAAACATGCACTGCCTGCGGGATGGTGGGGTTTGGCTAGCACTTGCCCTGGCTTGCATGGCCAAGCCTGATGGGCGGGCAGACGTTCCACTTTCCCAACTTCTTCTGTCAGTGTGGACCCACCAGATATGCAGCCCTGTGCACAGGCACATGAGCCAGCTGGGCTTGCAGGAGCACCCCTGAAGTGCACAGTTCTGCTGCAGAGCGCGGGAGATGGTGATTCTGGGGACCCAGTATGCTGGAGAAATGAAGAAGGGCATCTTCACAGTCATGCACTACCTCATGCCCAAGCGGGGCATCCTGTCCCTGCACTCAGGCTGCAATGTGGGCAAAAACGATGATGTGACGCTCTTCTTTGGCCTGTCAGGTGAGGCAGCTGGGCAGCTCACTGTGTAGAGATGCATAGCCACACGGCCACCTGCCCAGGTGAGGGCCTGCCATGGACATGATCACCCCTCACTTGCCGTACTCCTTGTCGGGCTATCACAGAGACTGCTGCGGAGACCACACCAAAGGTGGTGCGCAGCAGTCTTTCTGATTGCAACAGCACTGCCCTGTGCAGGCATGCCTGCCTGTCAGCCGCCACACACTGCCAGAGCGTCGCCCACCGCAGGCAGTGCGCACAGCTGTCCATGAACTACACGTGGCAGGTCGCCGTATGGCAGCAGCACCACTCCTAGTGCAGTCGCTGCCGCAAGGGCTCTCCCTGCTGCCCACCAGCTGGAGCAGTCTTTGGGTAACCTCTGTTGTTGCCTGCCACAGGGACTGGCAGACCGCGCTGTCTACAGAGCAGCCAGAGCAGCGTTTAGTTGTGTGTGACAAATTTCTTTCGGTCATGCCGTCTGCTGCAGGGTTTTGACGGTAACCCGCCATCCACAGCCACTATCACACTGGCCCCTCGTGAATGCCCATGCTGGCTGTCAGTGAGTGTTTGTTTCTGCCTGCAGCAGGAGCCGGCACGACCATGCCAGCCAGGGCAGCGCTTGGCTGCGAGCCCGTGCTCGTCCCTGACCTGACGCGTGCTGCCGTCTGCTGCAGGGACTGGGAAGACGACGCTGTCGACCGACCCTGCGCGCCCACTCATCGGGGATGACGAGCACTGCTGGGGGAACAATGGGGTGTTCAACATTGAGGGCGGGTGCTATGCCAAGTGCATTGGCCTCAAGAAGCAGAACGAGCCAGAGATCTACAAGGCCATCAAGTTCGGCACGGTGCTGGAGAACGTGGTGTTTGACGAGAACACCCGCCTACCAGACTTTGACAACAAGTGAGTGCTGCCCTGACTCACTTGCATTGTCTCCCTTCTATTGGCTGTGAGTTGTCTGCAGGGCAGCGGACAGACGTGAGTGCGCCTCCTGGCTGTGCCTGCTTTGCACCTCTCACTCGCTGATCCCGCCCTGTGTGCCGGCAGCACATCGACCACGACTGCTCCTGCCTCGTGCCCAAGCTGCTTTCTACATGCTGTTGCCTGCCGCTGACCACGCTGTGTGCGGCCTGCAGTGCTGTGACCGAGAACACACGCGCCTCCTACCCCATCGAGTACATTGACAATGCACGGATCCCCTGCATGGGGCCCCACCCCAAGAACCTGATCCTGCTGTGCTGCGACGCATTCGGGGTGCTGCCGCCCGTAAGCAGGCTGACGCGGGAGCAGGCCATGTACCACTTCATCAGTGGGTACACAGCCAAGGTGGGCGGGGCTGGAGTGTGGGCTCAAGACGGCACAGCCTCAGCTCGCTGGCACCTTGCAGCGGGTACTCACACCAGTCAGTCTGGCTGCATGAGCCTTGTGAGCCTGCCGAGAGTTGCCCACCTTTGTCAGTGGCCACACAGCCAAGTGTCTGGCTGGCTGGAGGGCTTGGCTGCTGTGGGGCTTGGCAGTACAGGCTCGTTGGCAATCATCAGTGGCCACCGTGCCAAGGTGGGGGGGGGGCGCCAGATGTGTCACCTGCAGGGCAGGTGCGCGCCTGACTGAGCATCGAGAGCCAGCCGATCTGCACCTTTTAAGTAAGTGGCAGGTACACAGCCTAGGTAGATGTGTGGCCCCCTGTTGCATGGACTGCAAGTTGCTGCGTGGCTGCCTCCCTTCAAAACTCCTTCAGTACCCTCCTTTCCCCGTGCTGGCCTGCTGCAGGGCATGGGTGGGCCCCACGCTCATGCAGGCCATGAGCCACAGGCCCCTCTGGCAGTGCTGGCCAGATGCAAAGCATGGCTCTGCGGCACACAGGGCTCCCGTCCTCTTCTGCAGGTGGCAGGCACGGAGATGGGTGTGACGGAGCCTGAGGCCACCTTCAGCGCCTGCTTCGGGGGCGCCTTCCTGATGTGGCACCCCATGAAGTACGCATCCATGCTGGCGGACAAGATGAACCAGCACGGCACTACCGCCTGGCTCGTCAACACCGGCTGGACTGGCGGCAGGTGGGCCAATCAATGGCACAGGGACCATGCCGCTGGGCAAGGGCCATACATTGGACAGCTGGGGCAGGGGATGGGCCTTGTGTAAATTTGAGGCGTTTCATCTTGTGGGCAGAGCAGCAGGCCTGTACAGACTCTTCTTAACTGTCTGGGGCAGCACGAGAGACCTTCCGAGCAGGTGGGTCCTCCAGCAAAGCTGAACCTCTTTTGGGACAGGGCTCGTGTCCCTGGCAGCACGGCAGACATGCTTGCACAAGTGGCCATGCACTCCTCTCTCTTTGGTTCCGGCCTGCATCAAGCAGGGTGCTTCCCTGCCGTTTGGGCACTGAGCAGCTGCAGAGTTACAGCGCGGGAGATGAGTTGCCTGAAATTTTGTGCAACATGTCAGATCTGCTGATGTCAAACCTGCTGAACATTGCTGGCAGCGCAGCCCCCTCAATGCTGGCTATGCTATTGTGACCTGATTGCTGGGCGAAGTGCCAGCGGCCAGCTCTGGCAAGCATCCAACGTGGCAAGCATCCAATCTCAACGGGTGCTGCTGTGCAGGTACGGCGTGGGCTCCCGCTTCAAGCTGAAGCACACCCGCGCCATTGTGAACGCTATTCACAGTGGTGTGCTGGGCAATGCAGAGTACCAGCAGACCCCCATCTTTGACCTGCACGTGAGTGCCAGGCTGGTGCTCCTGACTGCGGCAGCAGCAGCTCGCCATCTTTGCTGCTGGGTGCCTCGCGATTTCTGGAGGAGAGGGGCCACCAGCAGCTTGCCACACTTGCAGCCAAGCTGTCTTGGGGTGCTCTGTGGTCTTGGAGACCCTGAGGTGGCCACTGGCTGTGTGGCCATGGTGCATCTGGGGCAGATGCTGACCCATGCTCTGGTGCTGCCTGAAGTTTCAGGCATGTTCATGTGGTGCATCTGCTGGTGACACGTGCTCCCACTGCTGGCTGCTCGCGGTGCTGCAGGTGCCCAAGGAGTGCCCTGAGGTGCCCTCCAAGATGCTGAACCCCGAGGAGCAGTGGGCTGACAAGGCAGAATTCAAGGACATGCTCACGCACCTCGCGCAGCTGTACTCCCAGAACTTCAACAAGTGGGTGTCCCAGAGGGCGCCTGTCTGCTGGGCCTGGGCTGGTGCTGGGCAACATGCTGCTGCTCTGCTGGTCTGTTGAAGGGGATGGCGTGGGCAGCTGCTTGCTAGGGTGTCATGTCATGTTGCTGTGCTGCTGGCTTGCTTGAACTGGATTGCTGCAGCCAGTCTGGGAAGGCAAGGCATGCTGCTGGCAGTTGTGTTGGAAGCAAAAGTGAGGCAGACTCATGGGATGCACACTGCTGCTAGTGGGAGTGACGGTGCACCCTGTGGAAGCAAGCTGCTGCTCTGGGCGTGCGCCCCGCACTGGAGGCGCAGCGGAGTGTCCAGAGGCTGCCCCTGCATGTTGCAGGTATGCAAGCGGGGAGGGCTTTGTCAGCAAGGAGGTGGCTGCCAAGATCGTGGCAGCAGGCCCCAAGCTGCCAGCCAATGGGCCCAGTGCAAACGGGACTGCCTGAGCAGCAGGAGCACTGTACATGTGCTGGGGCTGGTTGGCAGCTGTCACCCTGTGATGTGGCTACTGTGAGGCTCCTGTCTCCATCATAATTGTCGTGCTTCATGTCAGTCTTTGCAGCGCGGTCTTCACAATGATTGTGTCGTCCCAGTTTTCCTAAAGCATCCCCTAATCACTGCTTTAGCCCCGTTCAGATCATTTGCTTATTTCAGGTCCAGAACGTTTGAATCAGAGTCCATCCCCAGCCTTGGCACTAGGCCATGTGTGCACCCTGCTGGTATTTCATACAAGCTGCGACCTAAGAGATCAATATGCAGACAGGACAGCTTGTGCTGGAGCCAGTCTCATCTGTAACATGCAGAGGTCAGACACTGTTTGAAGCGGTACTCGAAAAGAGGAAGGGTCTGTCAGCAGCAGGCCATGGTGAGCAGGAGCCTGCTGCTGCAGATGTCACCGCTTTTTGAAGCCCTGCATGCCAGCTGGAGAGTCAGCAACCGTGCTGATGGCCAGCTGAGCATCAGTGCAGGGAACTCACATATTTTTTGCGCTCGTAGAAAAGGTCCGTCTTTGCAGAGCCCAAGTTGATAATCTTTGGACAACCATCTCTCTGCAGCAAGTGGAGCCAGTGTTGGGCCAAGCACACACCACTGCTGAAGAGATGCAGAACAGAAAGGACCATGGGAGCCAGAGAGGTCCAGGCTCAGGTCTGCTTGCGGCTGGATAGACACAGACACATGTCGGCTCACAAAAGCCTACACTGAGGGGATCGGAACTCCATTGCCTGCAAATTTCTGAAGTACTGGAGCCTCGCTGCGCAAGCAAAACAGTGACCACCTCGATGAGCCACCCAGCAGCACAGGCTACAGATCCAGCAACAGTGCAACTCATTCTGTCGGTGACGCGGACAACTGGACCTGAAGTGCCCAGCATGGCGCACATGCAGTGCAGACATCACGATGCGACACAGCAAGCTCACAGACAGCAACATGAGGTGACAAAGACCCTCACGTCTTTCTCCTGCTGGGTGCACTCCCTGCAGTAGTAGGCATCTGAGATGCCGATGCCGCCGCAGATGACGCAGCGCCCAGCATACGAGCCATAGTTGCACTCATCGCAGATGCGCACCAGCGTGGCTGGGCGCACATAGGAGTCACAGATCACACACTTGCCATCACCTGCACAAGAGCAGCAGCGCGTGAGACAATGCAGCTGCGCAATCACATGTATGCAAAGCAGGCCTGCTCAGCCAGCGTGACACTTGGGTCCAAAGGGCCTCTGCCCTCTGCGAGGGATAGCTCACACTTCTCACACAACCTCCCGATGGCTGCAGGCAGGGCAAAGAGGTGTAAGTTGCCATGCAAAGTTCTCTAAGCCAAAGTAGGCAGGTCGTTGAATCCTCACCGATTCCAGGCTGCTTCCTGCACATGATGAGATCTGGGTGATGCTTTGCCATGCTGGGTCCCTGATGTGTTCACCAGCAAGCAGGCGACAACACTCCCTCACGCGCGAGAAGGGATGACAAGCTACCTCGGGGGCCAAGCAATGCGGTCTAGAGCCGCGGCTACTGGCACAGCCTTTGCAAAAGGGTTTTGGCAACGAACCCTTGCCAAAATAGGTCATGTTATTTACAGTTACACACAGGCCATGTGACACCTTGTTGCATGTCACATTTGCGGGCCTGTGAGATGTCGTACACACACAATTAAATCCATATTCAATTCTGGCAAAGATAGCTGGTGAAACCGGCACAACCCCATTGCAGAGAATGGTTGGTATGTGCTTCTCGACCCCGCTTGGCAGAAAGCTTCTGCTTCACTTTACGTCTACCAAGCTGATCACCCTATTTAAGCGGCAAGGCCAAGAGTGCACCTGGAACCTCCTGGTCCTGGCGAGACTTGTCAAGGAACATGTCAGCCTCTTCACCACGCAGTGCAACCTGCTGGGCTGGCTGCAAGTACGCTGACAGATCCCTGGGGATTTTGCATAGCAGGCAAGTAGTTTCAGGCTTGAGTGCAGCAGAGTCCAACCAAAGTAGTCTCAAAGAGCTGCTTGCACAATGTATGCACTGGAAATCAAGAGACAGGGCTAGCGCAACCTGAACGAGACAGTCTGAGCAGGCCAGGTCCTCGTCAAGAGGCAGCCGCTGGCACTCCTTTTTGCTTGCCTCCGACACACCAGGCTGGGCCTTGGACGCCTTAACAGCATGGGCAGTGGGGGGCCCAGCAGCAGGCGGCTGGACGCAGCAGCAGAAGCGAGCCCCCTCGACTTCCTCTGGCCTGCAATTGCTGTGCTAGCTGTGCTACTGCTTGAGCCGGGTGCGGCTGCAGCCCCACTGCTGCCACTGGGAGGCACAGAAACACCCAGCTTGAGCTTGGTGAGCATGTCCACCGTCTTGGCGATGAAGTGCACCTCACTCCAGCTGAGCAGGCCGGGCAGCATGCGGCAAACATCGATGTCTGATGCCCTGAAGCTAGGCAGCTGCAGAGTGATGGGGTTGGGCAGCAGTGCCTCTGGCAAGGGCCTGTCATGCGCCAATGTGTTGCGGCTCAGCCTGCATAGGCAGGCAACACCCATCCTCAGGGTATGCAACTGTGTGGCGTCCACGTCCACCCTGCTCTACATGCAGCAGCAATGCGACAGGCATGAAGCCAAAGCTCACACAGGCGCCAGCATCCTGACCTGAGGATCAATTGAAACATGTCCTCTGCGCTGTTGAGCGCCAGCCTGACCTTGCCGCCCTTCTGCTGCTGGTCATATTGGTTAGCAGTCGTGCTGTTGCGCTCTGACCGCAGCAGACGAGCAAACCAGGCAGTGTTGCCCCAGTCCTTCCACGACTGCACGCTGTCTAACTCCCTGGCCAGCGCCTGCAAAAAGCACAGGCCTCAGTTGCGCATGGCCAGATGGAACAGAAACGTGGAAGACGCCACGACGCTGTCCAGGAGCGCCAAAATGGTATCAAACACGGCTGGTGGCCCCAACAAAGCAGCAAAATCAAGCTGCCTTGAGCTGTGAGTGCTCTGCAGCCAGAGCCTGTCACGCTGTGGCGGATGCAGCTCACGTTGATCTCAGCCATGAAGGCGCTTGCAGCTGCCGGGTCGATGCTCTGACTGCTGTTTGCAGGCTGCCCCTGGCTGGCCTTCTGGAGCTTGAGCACTGTCTCCCCCAGCAGCAGTAACTGAGCCCGCAGCTCAAGCTGCAGGAGGGTCGCTGGTTGCATGTCAAGCTGGCTGACGTCCCGAAGAGAGCCGTCAGCGTCAATGATGGCCTGCAGGCAGGTAGCAGGCACCCTGACAAGCTCTTGCAACAGCGCACTCAGGCTCCAACACTGTTGCAGACGCTTTGCTGGCTGCTGCAGGTTGAGCAGCAGGCTGGGAAAGGTCAGAGCAGCTAAGAAAGCCGTGTTGCGGCTGCAGCACAGCACCTGTGGTCCGCAACTTGCTCAGAGAGATGCATCCCAGCGCACAGAGGGTGCAGTACCTGAAGCAACTGCCGGTGATGGGGAGCCGAGAGCCAGCTCAATTCACCATCATAGGAAGTCTTGACAAAAGGTGCCAGGTACTTTCGCAGCCCAGCTCCCAAGTGCTTCATCCTGATGCCGCACGTGGGGTGCGCCAGCTGCAGAATGAGCCTGCGCTCCATCGGCCCAGGCAAGTTGCAGGGCAGCAGTCCACTCAGCGTGTGACTGCAACTCAGAGGAGAGGAGGGTCAGAAGTGCACACACAGCCCAGCAGGTGCACAGATTGAGTCGCCGATGCTTTACAGTCGCTGTCAATTGTTTCCTGATGCGCCAGGAAAGGCAAGCCTCACCAACAAGGCGCTGTGCCTCTTGGCAGCAACCTGTCTCAGGGCACGCAGATGTGGGGCACGCTCACCTCAGTGACGAGCTTGCTCCTAGAGAAGTCTGCAGCGTATGCCTGCAAGTCTGCTGGGCGCCCAGTGTTCAGCCAATCTTCAGCCAGGCCCGTCAGCATTGCAGCCGTGGGCTCAGCCCACTCCAGCAGGTTGCACTCCAGCAGCTTCGGGCGAGCCTCCCTGAGGGCCTGCCAGACGAGTGCCATGTCCTCTTGGCTGTGGCTGTTGGGCAGGTTCAGCTGGTAGCACCCAGTCAGCAGCAATTGGCCGTTGGCCTTCATCAAAGCGATGTTGAGCCACACGGTCGCCATGGAGCTGCCAGTCATTACAAACAGGACGTGACGGGGGCCGGTCTGGAGGAGCATTTTGAAGAAGTTGCGAATGTCCTTGAGTACTGCTTCGTCCCCAGGCTGGAAGAAGCAGTGTGCCTGGTCTGCAAGCCAGGATCTGCCAGTGAACCTCAGAAGAAAGCTGACAGTGACCTGACTCGACGTGCTCAAGGGGCTGACAGCAGCCAGAGCGTACAGCCTTGAGCTGCTGAGGAATCCTGCCGACCCCTTCACCATACCATGATCAGCTGGGGCCCGTGAGCTTGCACGGCAGCATGGAGGGGAATAGTGCTCACCTATCAGGAGCAGCATGGGGCAGCGACACACCCTCAGCAGTCTGATGACGAGTGCGGCAACCTCAAGGATTGACCTTTTACGGGTTTGCAGCTCGTGCACTGCCTGATTCCAGATCTGGGCACTGACAGGGAGGCACAAGTCCAGCAACTGCTGACAGATGGCGCCCAGCAGAGTGTGTGGTACCTGGTCAGCTTTGTCCTGCACACACGGCAGAGCCATCAGGGTCACCAGAGCATGGGCATGACACAGCCAGCAATGCCTGAGCAGCCCCAGTGCTCCAAATACACTGTGTGTGCCCAGTTCAGGCGGGAGGCACCTACCGCACTGACGAGCTGCTGGGCGTTCAGCTTCACGATGACGGGCTCGTGCAGCTTCCCAATACCAAACATTGCATCCTTGGCGACCACTGCTGGAACAAGGCTGTCCATGGTGTAGGACTTGCCCGACTGCAGCAGAAACTGATGCGTGATTGAAGAGGCGTAGGTTCCATGTGTGGACAGGTGAGGCACAAGCAGAGGCAGTCGGTCAACCTGGTCAGTCAGCCTGACAGCTTGTGCAGCCAGAGACCATCAGAGACAAGAATGCCATGGCACTGCAGCCTTGCAGATACAGGTTGGCTTGCTGTGGTAAGGCAATGAGCTCAGCAGCCTGGTTGTGTCAGGGGAGCTGGCATGCTGCATCCAGGTTAGCAGACTGCCGCACCTTGATAAGGCCATTTATTATGAGGGGAGCTGGGCGCGGCGGCCCTACAGGGAGGGTGTCGCCCAGCCAGTCAGGCGCAAAGAACTCTTTGATGCAGTCCAGCCACTTCTCAATCTCGCTCACGGTGCCCCTTGGGTCGACATAGACACCCGTGGCGCGCCCATCTGGGAAGGTCAGACTCCAGGCAGAGCTGCGCTGTGGGTGCCGCTGATGAGTGGGTGCACTCATCTGCAGGTTGCGGCGGAGCTCCCCTGCAGCAGGGCCATGACACATTGCGGGAGAAAGCTGCAAGGATGGTGAAGATGGACAGGAGGGGCAGATGCTCCACAGCTTGCTAACACATGGCTGGAGCCTGTGCAGATACAACACGCTGGCACGCATCAATGCCTCAAGGCAGATCCTCTGTGCAGATCTCACCTGTAGGCGGCTGGCTGAGCAGTCCTGAGCCACCTGCAAACAGGCATTCGGAACCCTCAACAGCACTGGACTGGAGCCACCATGCAACATGTCAGCCACCCGCCCAGGCCCCCACTTCAAGGGTCACTTGTCAGGCAGCAGGGAGGCCTGAGCTTACATGGTTTGCCACAGCCATGCCTTACATTCCTGAGAACAGCCGCATCAGGTAGGCCAGCACACAAGCTGCCAGCCCGGCTACTGAGGCTGCGCTGCAAGCTGCTGCAGGTGCAACCCACGTTCCAAACTGAACCCGACAGATACCGCCTGTTCCAGCTTGACATAGGCTGCAGCCCACTTGCAAAGACCCATCAGAAGCTTGATATCCGCGTTCACAGTGATCAAACGGCCTTCCCAAACTGTGCCCCACGTAAGGCATGCTGCCTGCTGTCACGCATCAGGGACCCACGGCTCTTGGCCACCCACCTGGGCCAGCTGTGAGGGCAGCTGGGTTGAACTTGCGCAGGAGCACTGTGGTGAGGGCAGGAGGGAGTAAAGGTGGCCTCTCCAGCGCGGCCACATCTGCGATGCTCAGCAGTTCCGGCGTCCGGAACCCCTTGTCCAGCAGGTTCTGCAGGTCTGCATCGTCGAAGCCGAGAAGATGGTTGTCTGCCAGCCCCTGCTCTGCCAACATCTGACGCAGCTCAGCAGGATCTTTTGCCCTCCTTATCATCTGCAGCATGAGTTTCATCAGGACCCACAGCAGCAGCTGTGCGCTCAGAGGTCAGCGAGAAAGCACAGCAGTCAAGAGGCTCACCGGATCACCGAGATTAGGAATGAGGGGAGTCTCCCCTGGCTTGCAGTCACCAAGAGCTCGGCATCGCCTCCCGACCTAGTTGACTCAAAAGACTCAGATTTAGATTCCAGGACGCACCTCATTGGCAGCACTCTACAGGCCGATTCAAGCTAGACCCAGTACGCACACACATGCACCACAGCCTCAGGTGCCTTACTGCCAGGACGCACAGGCATCTTAAGATGCAGCTCATCACAGAACGCACTCAATCAGCAAGCAGTGCTGCACTACAAGCCCAGGTGCCTCTTGAGCAGCTCAAGATGCCAGGCACACCTCTAGACAAACTCTCAGTACATACTGCAAGTGATGGGGGCTGCCTCCAAGACTCCCCTGCATCACAGTATGCTCTGCACCTCAAGCAGGCAGCACCACAGGCATAGGTGCGACTGCCCCAGTAAACACCCCTGCATGAAGCAAACAGGTGGGGAGGTCAGCAAGCTCCCATCCAATGACAGCACAATCTTACCTCTGAAGAGGCCTCAGCCAGGTGCACCTAAAAGCGACACAGTTGCCTGCAGCCACAAAGAACCAAGAAAGCAAGCACTCTGCCTGCTGTGGCATCGCACACTGAGCATAGCAGCACAGGTACGTTTTGGTTTGCAGGCCTTCAAGGCAGCTTCTGCACGAGGCACATGGTCTCAATGGCAGTCAGGACCTCACCTCTGGGCCTGTGTCCACCTGCTAAGCCCTCTCTGCAGAGATCTCCTCCAAAATTGCCAAACAAGAAAAGCTAGCTAGCCATAGGATTATCCACAGCTGTGCTCCCTGCTGCAACTGTCCGCTGCCACTGTGCTTCTGGAAGCCTGATCATGCGCTGTCTGGCACCTGGAAACTGCATGTAAAACCATGAACAACATGCTCAGGCGCTGTGCACAATTCAGCCTTACGTGCCCCGCAACGCATCTGCAACTTGTTTGATGCCCTGGTGCTGCCCATATTGAGCTTTGGCTGTGAGGTCTGGTTCTGGGACCACAGAGCAGGCACACAAGCCACAGTGCAGCCTGAGTCTCTGCATGCACAATTTTTGCGCAGACTGCTTGGCGTCCACCGCCACACACACAGCCTGGTTGCACTTGCTGAGTTTGGCAGGTACCCCCTGGCAGTGCATTGGCAACGGCAAGTGGACAGGTTCAGACAACACATCCATGACCCTAAGCTGAAGCTCCAGAAGGACCCCCTGCTGTGGGCTATGTATGATGACATCCCCTTCTCTGCGTGGCACCGCGACTTCTCCTGGGTCCCCTTCTGTGCACTACAGGCACATGGCAGCGCAGAAACAGCCCCTAGCAAAGAACAACATGAGCAGCGCTTCCGGGACTGCCAGGCCGTCACTGTGGCCACCTAAAAGCAGATGCGGAGCCCCAACGCGGACTATGCCATGCAGACATACTTGACCAGGATCAGAGGCTTCAGGCTGCGCAGAGCTCATGCCAGCATCAGGTGCAGCAGCCACCAGCTGCGCGTACAGACTGGGCGATACCTAGTGTCCCAGCTCAAGCGCGAGGACCGAACTTGCCGCATCTGTGGGTCACCAAATGAGATTGAGGATGAAAGCCATATTTTGCTACACTGCCCGGGACTTGCAGACCTCCGGACAGCCCACAGCCACCTTTTTGCAGAGCAGCAGCAGTCGTTGGCAGCACTGTTCAAACAAGCACCCAGCCGAGTGGCCACGTACATCAGAGCAGCACTGCTCCAGCATGCAAATGTGCTGGGCATCACTGGGGGCCCAGCATCTGGGCCTAAATGAGGAACAGACACCTTGGGTGACCCCTCTATGTGCCGTGGTGTACCCCCAGTTCACCAGCTGCTGATGAGAGCCCAGAGTTTCAGAAGCAAAGCTTGCCAGTCTCATCACTTCATTGCCTTTCCCAAAGGTCCCCATGCTGAGTTGTTGCTTGGGGTGTGCCGCCTTGGAGCCTGGTGCCCTGAGACGGGAAGACTGCTGGTCAAAGTCATACCCAAGCACTCTCTCATGACTGCGAAGTCTGGGCAGCAATCTCAGCTTGCCTGTACTGCTATTGTACTCCTACACCCGTCAGCAAAGTTGGTTATTATGATGAAATGATCATAGTCCTATGCCCGTTCATTGTGGCTCCGGACTCTAAAAGTTTAATCGATTGTGAGCTTATCAAGGACCCAGCTCAGCAGAGATGATTCTTCCTTGGATTGAAAGCGCATAAAAACAATGCAACTAGCCTTAACGTACGCAACCTTGCAGCCAGCACGGGGGCATACTTGGCATCGGCTGAGGTGCGGGGGAGGCTCTCTTCAGGAAAGAATTGCTGCAAGCGCGCAGCCAGAGTTGGCACGCGTGGCTTCACTGGAACATACTTTACCGCACAGCGTCAAGCCAGCCTCACACATGACAGCTGCTACAGCTGTGTGATATCACTTGGGCTGCGCGATATCAATGTTGTTCATCCGCATGTACACCAGCAGATGGTCAAAAGCCCCGACAAGGGCCTGAGGTCCAGAAAGGCAGCCAGATGAGGTGCCTGCACCGGCCAGCATCCATGGCGTGGGCCATTCACTGCAACTGCCTGCAGCAAGGGCTGCCTCTGGCATGGGAGCAGGCCCATGAGAAGGTCAGGCTCCCGCCATGAGCCTGAGGGCCAAGGCCTCCTGCTCAGCCAGGCTGAGGGTGCCAGCACCGGCAGCATCCGCGTGCGCTCGCCGCTGCATGCCGGCATGGGCCACCTCAGGCCTGCCCTGAGCGGCCTGAGGCCCCTCCTCATCGCTGCTGAGGCCTCCCTCATACTGCTCCCTGGCAAAGTCTCCGTCAGAGGCAGACAAGCTGCCCGATGGCAGCTCCTCGCCAGAGCCAGGCTCACTGGCGCTGTCTGGGGATGCCCCGGCCAGGACTGCTTTCGGGGCACCGGCCCCTGTCTCTGCCTCACGGGCCAGCCTCTTGGCCTGCAGCACCAATGCCATGGGTGAGTGGTTGAAAGGGGTGAGGGGCTGCATGTGCCAGTGGGCAGCTCAAGCAGGTGCAACAATGCACCAGGAGTCCACAAAAGAGCAACAGAAACTTTTGTTCCTCCCTCTGCAGCGGCCTGCGGCAGCTTGAGCACCTGCAACCAAGCAGTGAATTGTTTACATCTTTGGCAGCCGTTCAAGGCAGAGAGAGCCGGCTCTTTTGCCCTGTGCTGACCCTCCTGGTCTGACCGCTGGGGCAGGCCGCCAATGTGCATCAACATGCCTGTCCAATCCCTGCTGGTGAACCTCATGCTCTGTGAGGCAGCCATTGTGGCAGCACCCATCAGACGTGTCCTGGCAGGCCAAGACACAGTCAGCTCCAATGGCAGCCTGCCTGGCAGTAGAGCAAGGCTGGGGTCTGCACACCAGTGGAGGCCGGAGATTTGTGTGGCAAGCGCTGCTTGACCATCCTTCAGCAGTTGCATGACCATTGTCGCTGCTTCCTGGTATTCAGACTCAGGAAGGGGGCGCACACACCAGGAGCGTCACTCACCCGCCTGAGCTGCCGCGCCTGCCGCCGCAGTGCCTGCTGCTCCTGCCGGTCCCGGCGGTCCCGCCGCCTGAGCTCTGCAGCCACCTGCCTGAAGCGCTGGGCTGCCGTCAGCGCGCTGCCGGCGTCCAGGCCCAGGGAGCGCATCGTCTCATCGCTCACATCCTCCCTGCAGGCAGAGGCAGGGGCACATTGAGGGTGCACGCAACTGCTGGCAGTCAGGTCCTCAAGGCAATGAGTGTCCGGCTGCTGGTCAGCGGGCTGTCATGGTTCTCTGGTAGCTGAGCTGCGGGCAGAGTGCCTGCATGTGCACGCGCCCAAGAGTGGATGCCAGCAGGTCTGCAGAGCACAAATGGTGACTTGGATGCTTAGAGCAGCCCAAGATGTGGAGATGCTGTGCCGCATGTCTGCACATGGTGACCTGCCCAGCTTGGCCTACACCGTCCACAGGCAGCATGCCAGAGTGCTGTTGTGCAAATGTGCTTCCCATGGCAGCGTCACTGCAGTGGGCTGCCAGACCCTGCAGCTCTGTCATATGCTCAATCCTGCTTGCGGTAAGCATTCCAACAACTTGCCAGACTGCATTGTGCAGCTGTGCCATCTGTGCCTGCACCTGACAGGATGTGGTAACCTCAAGGGCGCCAGTGAGATGCGCTGAACTGCCCAGGCTGGCCTGCATGCACGATGCCCAGCAGCATGCCAACACACCCCCAATGGCTCAGCATGCTGCGAGGCTTTACAGGCAACTTACCTGCCCAGCTCGTCTTGTGCCAGCAGCTCCAGTGGCTGCATGGCGGCCCCCTCCTCGTCAAAGACAATTTTGCCACCTGCTGTGCGATGGGGGTCAATGCGCAGCTTGGCTCGCTTCTTGCCCCTCAACTGCACGCGGTCCATTAGCACGCCCTCAAGCTGGTCTGAGAGACCACCTTGGGAAGGCCTGCAGCAGCCGAGACAATGACTGGAACCTTGGCAGCAGGCACCTCTGTAAGGTCCATCACCTGGCTGAATGCGCTACCCTGTGATGGGCTGCACAGGGTGCATGATACGAGCTGACTGCTTTGGGCCATGCTGCAACGTAGGCCAGCTGCCCGACAGGACAGCAGGGCCGCCCTGTGAGGGTGTTTGGGAGCGCCACTCTGTCGGTGGCCCAGCCACATGTCGCAATCTTGAGGGGTGCCTCCATCCACATAGGACAGAGATGCTGCATCTGGTCATAGCGGGAGTGAACGCAGGCGCCAACTGTCAGACACCAAAGCTTCCTGGAGAAGCCTCAAGTCATCGATTGCCAGTGGTAGACAGAGTGTGCATGCCAGGTCTGATGATGCACACCTGGCAGCTTGGGCCACTCGCAGCACGTCGCAGCGCTTGACAGTCAGCAGGTCATCCTGTGAGTCAGAGCCTGCTGCTGTGTCTGCATCAGTGCCACGCAGCACAGCTGGCATCTGTGGCTGTACACCCTGCCCAACACCTGCTGTGCTGGACGGCTCTTGCAGCTTGAAGCTGCTCTGACGGGCTAGGAGCTGGGGCTGCCCCTGCTCCTCTGGGACATTTTCCTGGAGTGCACTGCCGCCGCCCACAGTCACCTGCACCACAAGCAGGCAGCAGGCTCCGCCTGAACTTGGAGAAGCTGGGTTGCCTGCAGCAACTTCACAGGCCAGGAACCTGATTGTAGCATTTATGTCGAAAGCAATGCTGGGCAGAACACATGACCCCCACAATTCCAGATCAGTTCTGTTGACTTCTGCCCAATCTGATTGGGCAGCCCTTTTGGCCCGATCTTTAGGGCTCTCACAGGCTGCCTGCGTGCTGCAATAGGTCCAGTCCCCACTCTGACTGACCTCGTGAACCTTACGACCGGCCTTCCTGAGGAAGCGCAGTTTGGGGGCAGTGGACAGGCCCAGGGACAGGGCGTACTCAGACGCTGGCAGCTGGGTCACGTCAAACACCGCTCTGTCCGGCTGCAGGAAGACGGAGCGCAGGTAGGCCACCAGGGCACGCTGGGCCAGCTCCTGCAGGGGACGGGTTGGCTGGTCGCAGTGGCACCTGCTCCTGTATGATTGAAGCTAGCCGAGTGGCAAGGTGATCAAGACACGCTGGGCCAGCTCCTGCAGGGGAGGGGATCAGGATCCGGAGTCACGCCCGCTCCTGGAGGTTTGGTGGAAGCCAGACAGCATGGTGACTGAGGCACGCTGGGCCAGCTGCTGCAGGGGCAGCATCTATGACCATGGTGGCACATCTGCTTGAAGCAACTAGATTGAGCAGAGGGACAAAGCATGCTGGGCCAGCTCCTGGACCAACCTGTGCAAGCACTGTGCGAGGATATCAGGGGAGGAGGGCAACCCAGCATGTAAGGCTAAGCCTGTGAGATCACAAGGGCGTGTTAGGCCAGCTCCTGAAGAGGAGGATGTGAGCTGAAGAGTCATGCCCTGACGTAACGGGAAAGGAAGACTGGCAAGATCAAGGTCAGGGCGGCAGCTGTGAGGAGGCTGTCACGCTGCAGAGGAATGTGGCGCCTTGAGGTGCTGGCGCTGTTTCCAACATGTGCCCACTGGGCAGTGAAGCTCTACCATAGCAGCCTGTCATGCTTGAATGTGCAGGGAGATGCCGTATGCCACAGCCTTACAGCAACAGCTTAGACACGCCCAGCAGTGGTGGTAGGCTTTCACCTGGCCAACAGAGGCCCACACAGCAGCGCACCTTCAGCTCCGTTGTCTTTGACAGCAGGGCCTGCAGGGACCCTGTGATCTCCTGAGTCTTGCTGGGGTTGGCCTTAATGCCATTGATGGGGATGTTCCTGGCTGCCAGCCTCCCCAGCATGGCCTCCTGCTCACTGGGCAGCAGGAACATCAATGCCTTGCCCTCTGCAGGGCAGGCGTTGGGGCAATGAGGCTCATCCTTGCAGGGCACTTGGCTGTGAAGCAGGCAGCTGCACGGCCAGCAGACCCACCTGAGCTGAGGCATGGACCAGGCCCTGCTCTGAGCAATGCGGCAGAGCCCCAACAGCATGTGCAGAGGGCAGATGTGCTGGGGTTGGCAGCAGCCTCAGCCAGGGCATGCCAAAGCCTGACTGGTCGATGGTGCAACCTCCAGCTGCAGCAAGCTGCAAGTGTCAGCGCCGAGAATCACAATGCTTTGCTGCCCACAAGGAAAGCAGATGCCCGCTGGGGCCACACACCAGTGAGGCATACGGCAACCTTACCTGCAACGTAGCGCGCGGTGCGCCCCACGCGGTGAATGTAGGCGTCCACATCCTCTGGACAGTCCACTTGAACCACCCAGTTGACAGTGGGGAAGTCCAGGCCCCTCGCTGCAATGTCTGTCGCAAACAGGACGCTGCCAGTCTTGGCCTGCGGCAGGCAAAGGGCATATAGCTTGCTTGGCACTGCTACCAGATGCCGAGAACAGCAGAGTTGGAGTGCGCATGCTGTGCATCCAAGCAAGGGCTGCCAGATGAAAGGCATGGCAAACTAGGCCTTGCTAAAGCTGCAGTGCCTGCACTCAGAAGCTGCCCATGCTCCACTCTCCTTCTATGCATGCTGCCAAGCAGCTAAGACTGAGTGCAGACCCAGAAGGAAGACCCAAAGGCACACCATGTAGAGATTGGACTATTGCCACAGCTCAACTGCCTCAAGCTGCTGTGCAGCTCATTCTCAGGAAAGCCCCAGAGTAAGAGTAATCATGTGCTAAATCTGCTTCATGTTGCTGTGAAGTCAAAACATGAGCCACCTTGCAAACGCGGCAGGAAAATGTTGCTATGCATGTTCATTGCGGCCATGAATCCATCACAGCAGCCGAAACCCACCTGGCAGAAGTCATAGAAGACTGCCATGCGCTTCATCTGCTTCATCTTGCCATGCAGGCAGCGGAGGGGCACCCCTGGGCGCAGCTTGCGGAAAGCCTCGTACACGAACTTGACCTGCTTGCAGGTTGACAGGAAGACGACCACCTTGGCGTCCAGGTGGGTCTTGACGAAGGACCACAGCAGGTTGAGCTTGTCGGGCAGAGCGCACACCATGTAGGCCTGTAAGGTGGGCACGCAGACAGTTGTTGGTGGCTACGGGGGCTTGCTGGTCAGGCAGGGCGCACATTTGCATAGGCCTGAAGGGTGGGCAGCCACGTTGGGGTCAGTGGCTGGGGCGGCTTGCTCATGAGCCCGTCCCCAGCTGACACACAGTGTCAGTGAGTACCAGCGTAGCACTGTCATGATCTGAAGGCTTTTGGGCAGCGATGCCTGTGAAATGTTGACAGCCATGACGCCAAGCACATTGCGTGGCATCCAAACCTGCTTGTGGTGTCATGCTCTCCAGATGCCAAGGTACTCACCTTACATGCAGGAGGTGACCCATGCAGACACCTGCAAAACAGGCGCAGCCCCATGGCACCCCAGACCCACCTGCTGCAGCTTCAGCGGCGTGGGTGCAGCAGCCTCTGCGTGGGCAGAGATGTACTCCGGATCAGCCAGGCTGAGGCGGGCCAGGTCCTTGACCGACTTAGTCTGGGTGGCTGAGAACAGCATAGTCTGGCGCTGGCGTGGCAAGAAGTCCAGGATGGCGTTCACAGACGCCGAGAAGCCCTGCAGGGGCAGGAAGTGGGCCAGCTTGGTGGGGCTGGTAGTAGACTGGCGTCTGATGGCCTGATGTGGCTGCACATCAGGCTGGGAGTCAGCAGCAATGGCTGCGCGTGCAGAGCTGTCAGCAGCTGCACATGAAAAGCAACAATCGCTGCTGGGCCCAGTGCATGGCAAAGCTTGACTGAGCAGGGCTGCAATGCAGCAGAGTCACCATGTCCAGAATCCTGTCAGCCTCGTCCAGCACAAGGGCCTGCAGCTGGCTGGCATCGAAGCCAGGCGTCTCATCCATGTGCTGCAGCAGCCTCCCAGGGGTGCACACCAGGATGTTCATTCCTGCATGCACGGGCTCCAGGCGTCAGGAAGCAAATGCTAAGGTGCATGTTAAGCCAAAGTGCTTTGCATTAAGTGATGGTCTGCTTCTGTGGACAGCTGGCAGCTTGGGACCATCTGCAGGGGGGAGACTCAGCCTCCTTCTGCTGCAGACTCATGTGTCCCTCAAGCTCAAACCACCCTGCATTCCCTGATCACAAAGGTGAGCCAAGCAGACTGCAGGCGTCTGTAGGCATGCAGGCTGCCTCGCAGGCTCACCATGCACAGCCTGCTGCTCCTGCTTGACCTTCTTGCCTCCCACCAGCAGACCTGCACTGAGCTCGTGGCGTTTGCCCACTTTGCGCAGCTCCTCAAAGATCTGAAGGGCCAGCTCCCGCGTGGGGGTGATCACCAGAGCCCCCAGCCCATCCAGGCGGCTCCATTGCAGCCGGTAAAGGTGCTCCAGCATCTGCACTACCATCACAGCCTGAGCAGGAGGAGTGTGGAGCTGCTGCTGGTGGCCTGGCTGTGGTAAGGTGGTGCCAGGGCAAGCGTCTAGCCTGTGCAGCCTGCAGGGCTGCATGTGTGGCTGCAATGTGCAGCAGGACCCTCAACACAACAAAGACGCCGCGAGGTTGCTGAAGCGTGTTGGCTCACTGGGATCAGGAAGGCCAGCGTCTTCCCGCTGCCAGTCTTGGCAGCTCCGAGGACATCGCGGCCAGCCAGGGCGTGGGGCAGGGCAGCCCGCTGAATGGCGGTCAGATGCTCAAAGCCATGGGACTTCAGCTCGTCCTGCAAACCAGCTTCCACAAGTTGGGGGCTTGCAGTTGGGTAAGCTGCGGCACTGAGGGCCTCTGTCTGCAGGGTGCATGGAGTACCTTTGTATATTGTGATAGCGGCAACTCCTCAAAGCGCTTGGCTGTTGCCCAGCTGGTGCCATTGACTAGAGCTCGATCTCCTGCTGACAGCACGTTTGTTTTGGGAGGGGGAGCTCCCTCCTGTATCCTGGACTGCAGCTGTTTGATCTCCAGAGCCTCAGCCACAGACTTCTTCACGTGGCCAACACTGCCTTGGGGCCCTGATCGCTTGCGCTTCACCATGCCGAGCGCCTCGATTAGACGACAAATGTACTAGGGTTACTCAAAGCTCTGGGGCCTATCTGTGAGCAAGTATAGACAAAAACATATTAAGTCAACATCTGCTGAACAAGCACGAAACAACGTCTCCTTGCGGCGCAATCTGTTTGCCTGTGCCACCTCTTCGTAGTTCAGTCTTGCGACGCGCGTGCCCTGTACTCCTTGTTGTTGTGAGCTCTTGAGCATGGGCTGCATCACCAGCACGTTGAACGTGGCTCAGCACCAGCTGTATGTGACACACGAGGTGTGTGCAGCCTGGTTGCCACACCAATGTCAGTGCTAGGCAGGCTTGGTCAAAACATTCTGAAAAGCGCGCGGGCTGAGCATCGCTGCTGCCTGCAGATGATTGCCGGTCTGCTGGAGGCACCTGGCAATGTCACATGGAGCCAGCCAGCCGCATGGGCAGGCACAGCAACTGGCATCAGCAAGCAGGTGCAGTAATTGATACCACAGCAGTAGTATATTAGCTGGTGCGGGCATGTACCAGCACAGGGCCAGCCTGCTGACTTCACTGTTGCTGTGCAGGTGCCTGCCACCAAGCTTTCAAGGGTTGTGCGTACGCTGAAAAGCCTGTTCACCAGGATCGCTCGCGAGGCACAGAGCAGCAGTCCACGGGTTGAGATCGATGTCCAGCCCAACCTGACATCCAGCTCAGCGGTCGTCGGAACGGAGGCGACATCTTCCCTTGACGATCTGCCCACTTCCGCACCGGTGAGCTGGCCCGCAATTTGCCGCGGGCCGCAAAGTGCTGCTCCTTGGCAGATTCACGAGACCAGCGATCGGACCAGTTGCACTCGCTGCAGGTCTGGATTCCCTGCTTACAGCCACTGGACACCTCTGAGATTGAGCCAGCATCCCCAGTGGTCCGTTCAGCAGGGTGGCAGGCAAGAAGCTTACATGCACGGGCCACACATTGCTCCTTCCCACAAAATGCCTGTGCTGACATGGTTGGCCACCCCTGCAGGGCTCTGGGGTGTGCAGACCCTCAGAGCAAATCAGCAGTTCGCTATTCGAAGACACAGCAGTGGGCGGCATTGTGACAGAAGCGCCTCAGGCGCCCACTTCAGCAGACACCCAGGCAGGAGCACCTGCTCTGCTGAGCCGTGAGACATCCAGCGTGACGGTGAGGATGGCCTATGGCAGCCCGACTTGCAGCGCTTGCCTGCTTTCTGCGTGTCACTGATATGCATGCTGTCCTCGCAGAGCGATGTGGCTTCCCCAACCTCCCCTGTCTTACTCATCAGGCAGCCTGAGGAGCTGTCAGCGACACCCCCACACTGTTCATCCGCCCAAGTAGCAGGTGCCAGCAGGTAAGTGCCTGCCAGTCTGAAGTCAAAGCTGCTCCAAAAGGCTGTACCCTTTGCAGTGTCTACAATGCTTCTGCCTGCATGACTGGGCGCGTGAGGGGAAGTCATTTGGCTCAGAGAGGCACAGCCGTCGGCGTCCGCACATGCCTAGCATGTGATATGCCCTGATTTGGTAAAGAGCCACATCTGCCAGGCAATTGTTGTGCAGGCCGTGCAGATCGTGGAGAGAATCTCTCTCTACTCCCTGAGGAGTGGATTCCTGCCCTTCATACACCCAGACCATTGGCAACCCGGTCCCGCACCTCGCCTGACCAAGTCCACACCTGCCAGCCCCCGCAGCCGCGTCGCTGCTGTCCGCCACGAGCTCGACGTCTTCTGGGAGGTAAGGCTACATGCCTGTGCATGATGCACTTGCGCTGTTATGAGGCTGTTGGGATCAGAGGGCATATGCCTGCTTCAGGGTGCAGATGCCAGCAGGTGCAGCCCCTCTCCTGTCCTGGTGCAGCCCACTGGCTTGGTGACGGTCACATATGTTTGGACTGGACAGTGCCTTCCTGCACAAACCTTCTCAGAAAGCATGCTCTGATCAGCTGCCTGACAATGATGCCTGTTCTGTGCCTGCAGTATGAGGACCACCATGCCCTGCTGTGGCACCCGCCCAGCCGGCTTCTGCCCTCCTCAGAGCATGAGGTGAGCCCAGCAACAATTTTGACCCTGAGCAGGTCTGGCACTGTGCATGCGCCTCGGCTCACAGCAGTGCTCGTGGAGCATCCTGGTTGATCTGCTCACTGAGTGGTTTGCAAAGGAGCTGCACAGTGCCAGCTTTTGACATGCAAAAGGGACACAGGCTGTGTGAGGTTCTTGACCTCAGTCCTGGCTTGGCTTTAGGGTCTGTCCATGCTAAATTGCTCTCACCTGTGCAGGCTGCCCCTGAGTGTGGCCCCGGCTCCTCCAACTCGGTTGCCAGGTGAGGACATGCCAACTTGCACTGGTCCAGGAAGCTGAGAGTCAGTCTCAGAGTTGAGTGTTTCCTTGACCATGGCAGAGCATTCTGAAACATGTGCCCCTCTCAAGTGCTCTCCTTTGCAGGTTTGTGGAGGAACTTGCACAGAAGGAGGCATCAACCAGCCGCCGCCTTCGTAAGATCGCTTTGGCACACAGAGCGGCAGCCCTGGCAAGACAGGATGAGGACCAGCGCGCCCCACTGCGCCTCCCACCTGGCTTGCCCCTTCCTTCCTCTGACGACGAGGACGGGGCCTGCGACGAGTGCACTCCTGAGCAGGTCTGGCACTGTGCATTTGCCTTGGCTCACAGCAGTGCTCCTGGGGCATCCTGCTTCAACTGCCCACTGGCTCGTGTCAATCCTGGCTTGGTGACAGTTGTTTGTATCTAGACTGGATGCCTTCGTGCACAACATGACCATCACCATGCTCTTGACCAGCTGCCTGACACTGACGCCTGTTCTGTGCCTGCAGAATGAGGACCTGAGTGCCCCGCTGCGCCTCCCACCTGGCCTGCCACTGCCATACTCATCATCTGATGAGGATGAGGCCTGCGACGAGTGCGACCCTGAGCAGGTCTGGCACTGTGTATGTGCCGCGGCTCGCAGCAGTGCTCTGGGGGTGTCCTGCTTCATCTGCACACTGTGCCTACTGGCTTGGTGGTAGTCACTTGTATCTTGGGAAAATGCCTTCCTGCACCTCAGGATCACTGACATGCTCTTGACCGGCTGCCTGACACTGACGCCTGCTCTGTGCCTGCAGAATGAGGACCTGAGTGCCCCGCTGTGCCTCCCGCCTGGCCTGCCACTGCCATACTCATCATCTGATGAGGATGAGGCCTGCGACGAGTGCGACCC
>JAAMXJ010000131.1:0-164845 GCA_019693375.1 Asterochloris erici | reverse complement strand
TGCCTACTGGCTTGGTGGTAGTCACTTGTATCTTGGGAAAATGCCTTCCTGCACCTCAGGATCACTGACATGCTCTTGACCGGCTGCCTGACATTGACGCCTGTTCTGTGCCTGCAGAATGAGGACCCGGGTGCCCTGCTGCGCCTCCCACCTGGCCTGCCCCTGCCCTCCTGTGACGACGAGGATGAGGCCTGCGACGAGTGCGACCCTGAGCAGGTGTGGCACTGTGCATGTGCCTCGGCTTGCAGCAGTGCTCTGGGGGTGTCCTGCTTCATCTGCACACTGTGCCTACTGGCTTGGTGGTAGTCACTTTTATCTTGGAGAAATGCCTTCCTGCATGTCGTGACCATTACCATGCTGATGACCGGCTGCCTGACACTGACGCCTGCTCTGTGCTTGCAGAATGAGGACCCGAGTCCCCCGCTGCGCCTCCCACCTGGCCTGCCACTGCCATACTCATCATCTGATGAGGATGAGGCCTGCGAAAATTGCAAACCTGAGCAGGTCTGGCACTATGCATGTGCCTCGGCTCACAGCAGTGCTCCTGGGGCATCCTGCTTGAACTGCCCACTGTCAACACTGGCTTGGTGACAGTCACTTGTGTTCAAACTGATGCCTTCCTGCACATCGGGACCATTATCATGCTCATGACCGGCGGCCTGACACTGATGCCTGCTCTGTGCCTGCAGTTTGAGGACCTGAGTGCCCCTCTGCGCCACCCACCTGGCCTGCCACTGCCCTCCTCTGACGACGTGGAGGAGGCCTCCAGTCCTGGGAATATCCCTGACAGGTGAGCACACGCCAGCTTGCACTGGCCCAGCAAGCCCAGGATCAGTCTCAGATTTGACTGTGTTCTTGCCCATGGCAGAGCTACATGGTACCTGCTCCACTCAAGTGCTCCCCTTTGCAGGCTGGCACAGTCAGTGGTGTCTGCCAGGCCCAGTCTGGTTGAGGTGGCCTCAGCGCACATTGCGGCAGCCCTGACGAAGCCTGCCCTCCCAGGAGCATCCAGACCCAGGATCCCGTCCTTCGCAGCGGCACTGACCGGCAGCCCCCGCGCCCCTGTCGGTGCTGACACAGCAGCACCTGTCCTGTGAGACAGCAGTGATGTGAGTCATGGGGCCGCTGCCTCTGCCATGCACATGCGTCGTACCACTTCAGGTACAACCACAAGCAGCAAATACATGGAGCACAGCTGACATTGTTTGCTGCATGCAGGAGGTTGAGGTAGACCGATCATGGAAGGAGCCCCTCTTTGACGACGGCAATGTGGGCACCCTCTGCTACAACGAGCCAGCAATCTTCTCCTAAGCGGATGACCACCTAGCAGCCACACTCTCAACCCTGACTCTCTTGACAGATTTCCCGGCTGCATCTCGAGGATCCTGGAGTGGATTTGCGCCACTTTTGCAGCAGTTTGAGGCCATTTGAGGCCACTCAGTGCCGCTTCTTGTTCATGCATGCTATGTTTTGAGCTCCCAGCCATCACACGCTGCAGTACAGATGCCATATGTGTGTGTGCCACCCAGGACAGCTCTCTCAACGTCCTCAGCATGATACACTCTGACTGCAGCCCTTTCCCTGCCGTGTCTGAATATTGCTGGTCTTGCTTGCCAGACCACCTCGTCAATTGCTGCTCACAACTTAGACTCACAAGGTCTCACAGGGAAGAAGGCAACACATTACTGCCCTCCCTCTCCACAGCCTGCCCCAGCACCTGAAAGCCTAGACAGGAAGCTTGTACTGGAATTCACAGCTGACAATGTGGGACTCAGAGCCTAGGCAGCACCCATAGGATTTGAAATTGCACATCTAGTCATCTGGGTGGTGCTGTGACACCAAGAGCACTTCTACTGGAGGCCTATGACACCTGTAGTCTGTGAGCCTTGTTCTCCTTTTGCAGCAACGGCAACAGCTGCTCAGTCTTGTCGTACATTCCAAAGAGGCCCCCTGTACAACATTGAAGATGTGTTAAAACAAGAAAAGGTCACGTGGGAGGAATTGGTGACCCGTACCACAGGCTTTAAGCAACAACCTTTACGTGCAAACCAACCTGTGTGGAGAAAGACCACACGCCGCCCCTTCCACTGTTCTGGGTCCTCCTGCATGTGCTGCACCAGGTAGTGGAAGGCCTTGCCAGAGTACACTGGGTCCAGCACAATACCTGCAGGCGCACAGCGTCCAGTATCTTGAGCCACATAGACATCCTGAAAAGACAGCAGCCCATGCATGTGGCTGCTGCAACGGCCTGCATGACCCTTAAGCTCGCCCTTGACCCCTTCACGCAGCAGCTGCCACCTCTAGGCCCAGACTGCAGAGGTGCTGCTGCCTTGCATTGTGAGAGCTGCTGGCCTCAGCAAGTCCGGCGAGCTGCCGAACATGTGGGCAGCCCAGCTGCAGTGCCCAGCCCACCTGTCTGCAGTGCCACCTCCACCCTGTGCAGTGCAACACTGTGCAGCACCACCTCTCCCCTGCGCAGGGCCAGGCAACGGCCCCAGCCCACCTGTCTGCAGTGCCACTTTGCGGATGCTCTCGAGTTCATGCTCGGTGCTCATGGCGTAGCCTGAGCCCTTGGCTTGAATCATTGACAGCAGCTGCTCTGCCTTCAGCCCTGCAGCAGGACCGCGCAATTTCTGACCAGCCTTTGGCACTGCCGAAAGCCGTGCAGGGGCATGAGAGCTGGTGCTGCAAAACAGGCTGCCAGGGCCGGAGCAACCACACCACTTTGGAGACTGGCAGTCTGGTTTGCATCACTTTGCCGGGATTGGCCATGCCACCACGCATTGGCGGCCATTGGTGCGCCAGCGCTATGCACAGACTTCCTTGGTCTCACCCTGAGCCCCCATCCCGTCTATGAGCTCCTGGATGTAACTGTAAAAGTAGGCTGGGTCGTCACAGACGCCAAAAGAGTGCAGCTTGGCCTTGGAGCCACTGAGGTGCAAACCAAGTGCCAGTCCTGCTGTGGTGCCTCCTGAGCCACATGCCTGCAGGCTCACTAAAAAACGTGGTTGCGCTTGACATGCTAGTGAAAAGGTGCAACTGAGCACAGCCACAAATGCTCAGCGTCAATCCCTGCCATGGCAGATGCGAGGTGCCAGCATGCAGTACTGCCAGGCATACAGCCTCCCCTGCTTCGTCCTTGGAGGAGGGCGTCCTATTGACTGCACTGTGCAGCAGATCCTACTCAGCCTGCCCAGCTCTGCATTGGCAGCCAGCCCAGGCCGCGCCACTGCCCACAGAAGGCAGCACAGCAAACTGCAGCCTCTGGAGATGGCCTGCCTTCCAGCGGCAGCCTCTGCATTGCCAGGTTGCAGAACATGCCATGGCGAGGAGCAGTCCTCACCATGACAATGTCGTCAAACCCATCGGGGCCCCCAGTCTGCTGCTGCAGCTCACGCACCGCCTCCAGGTACCCCCAGCAGCCCAGAGAGTCGGAGCCGCCCACGGGGATCACGCAGGGGTTCAGGCCCTGCCCCCGCAGCTGCTGCGCCAGCTGCTCCCCAAGGGTCACGCTGCCCACTCTAGTGTACTCCTCCTTGGTGCACTGGTGGATGTGGGCGCCAACCTGCGTCAGGGAGACAGAGAGGTCTGAGGTGCCTCGGTGATGTGGGCGTCCACCTGCCAGGCCAGGGAATGACTCACACAGGACAGCAGCGGATGCAGAGGCGCAGGTCAATGCCGGCAGGCACCTGCACTCAGGACATGACACGAACTGCAAGCGCACTGGTGCACAGGCATGCACCTCCGCGTGCAGACAAGGTCCAGTGCAGAGGGGCTGCCCCTTCAGGTCCACCCCTCCCCAGTGCACTCGCGGGGGTGCTCACATGTCTGTACCAGCAAGGGTGACCTCCATCACTAGTGCTTGGTACTTGTGGACGCCTTCCTGCGCCAAGAATGACTCAAGGGGCGACAGCAGAGCAGCAGGACGAGATGGGAGCAGCAGGCCCTCCTGAGGCAGCAGCTGTGATATGCCAATTTCGGGGCATGGTGGGCAGGCAGTGCCCCTGCAGCCTGCGGCCAAGTCCCTTGTCTGGCTGAGACAGTACATGCTGCAGCTGCTGGGCAGGCTCACCATCCGAGAGAGGAGCAGGTTGCCAGTGAGGCCTGGATCTGAGTCTGCCAGTTGGCGGGAGTTACGCAGGATGAGATGGCAGTCCATGCCAAGGTACCTGTGCACCACATGGAGCCAGTTGACACCAGTCAGCAGGCTGATTGCCAGCTCCCATTTGTGCACATGTGCAGCAACTTTGAAAGAAAGTGCAGACAGGAGGGACAGTGCTGAATAAGGGCAGCAGCAGCCAGGTGCGATGCAGCCAGGCCTGTGGAGGCCTATCTTGTTGCAAAAGCAGATGGGAGGACTCCTGCTGATGACGCCTTCAGAATCATCTTCGCATGTCACTGTAGCTGAATAGGGCTTGCGGACCCCTCTACCAGCCTCATAACTTCCCAGCAATGAGAGCTAGACAGAAGTGGTGGAGCTCAACACACCTGGCAGCAACAGCTGTGGCACGGCAGTGGTTGGACTGGATGCCCCCGATGGTGATGACACAGTCGTGGCCTGCTGCCTTCGCAGCTGCCATCAAAAACTCCAGTTTGCGGACCTGCACGGCAGGCACTGCAACACCTCGGCGTCTGCTGCTGCTGCCTTGGCCGCTGCCAGGGGGCACCTTCAGTCTGGCGCACCTGCAGGGCATCCTCAAAGGGATGACCAGCAGCTCAGGGACGGCGCTGATCAACAGTGAGGCATCCTGCAGCAGAGGACCTCTGCTCCCGGAGATGGGTGGCCTGTTTTGCAGGCACTGGTCTGCACTCCAGGGAGGCGTGACATAGCCAGCCCACCCCCCCCCGAAATCTGCTTCAGGCATGCTGTGGCCAGCTTGTGTTCCAGATAGCTCTGGCTGCTCTGTGCACACAGCAATGCAAGCAGGCGAGGTGTGACGTGTACCAGCAGTGGCAGCCACTGGTGTACCTTGTTGCCACTGAGCTGCATGCCACTGAGGTCGTCTCGCTTGATGTGTACCTCACAGCCCTCTGTCATGCCAGGTGGGTGCCAGCGATGCAGAGGTGTTGGGAAAATGCCAAGGGCATAACGGTGGGTGGGCACCTGCACAAGAAGAGCAGTGTGTTGAGATGCCTGTTGTGCCTGCTGGAGGCCCATCAATCAGACTTGCATGCAACTGCTGGGCCCAGTCTGGAGCTCTATACTCTTCAAGTTCCAGCATCTGGCGCTGCTGAGATCCTGCTGCTGCTGCACCTCTGACTGCCATGCTGACTGGGCCTGCAGGAGCAGTTTTGTAGCTAGCAGAAGGTGCAGAGAGTGAAGCAGGGTGCCCAGTGACTGTCGATGACAAGCTTTGCATGCCTCACGTGCGATCTATGACCTACATTTGCATTCTGGTACGGTGCATTGTCACTCTGCTCAATGCTGCCTCAAACTGCAGGCACAGGTGCCAGACAGGTGGATTGGCAGGCCAGACCGTCCAGCAGTGTCTGCCGGCTATGTGGCAAGCCTGACAGCCACAGGAGCTCTTCCTGGCTGCAACAATCACAACTTGCACGCCAAAGGTCACGAGGAGCCTCAGTGGCAGTCAGAGCAGCATCCCTTCTTGACACCATTAGGCAGGGCCTTGGGCTTGGGCTTGGGCCTGCTGCTCCCCGGGTTGACGTTTCCACCTACACTGGCGGCCAGGTTGTGCCAGTAGCTGCCGAGGTGGGCTATTCAAGTGTTGCAGCAATTGCCTCTGGCGTCTGAGCTGGACACAGGAGGCGCCAGGCACATCAGCGGCGGCATGACTGCTGGGCCTCGACGCAGCGCCCGAGGCCTGTCATCACCAGAGCAGGTGCATGTCTGCATGCAGGCTGGCGCCTTGCTTGGCGAAGTCTTTTTTGCAAAGGCCAGCTTCAAGCTCAGGGAGCAGGTCGAGCAGCGCTTCTTTGTGGTGGAGTGCATACTAAATCTGCTGTGGAGGTTCAGCCTGCCATTTTTGGGCAACAGGCTCACACTGCTGGTGGCCAGGGACCTGGACACTGAGGTCAGTTGCCTGCCAGGAGCATGCGCTGACGTCTGAAGAGCACTTCCATGCAGCAGCAGCTGGTCTGCCCAGTCGACTTTTGTGCACAGTTGAATTGCGGTGCACTCCCCTGCATGTAGACACAGCTTGCTGGGAGAGTGTCAGCAAGCGGCAGTGTGAACCGTGCACCAATGCAGAGGCTCCCTGCATGCAGATACAGCTGGGACTGGGGGCAGTGCCACAGCTGCAGTCAGCTGTACTGTTGTGCTCCATGTAGCTGCCTGCATGCAGGAAGTACTTGGAGTGGGAGAGGTGGCCGTCAAGAAATGCGATGGCTACATTGCGCAACTTCTAGATGTCAAGAGGGGCACGCCAGTTGTCCAGATCAATAACATGGCAGTGGCACCCGCTGCCAGGGGCAGGGGCATAGGCAAGGTACTTGTTCAAGGCTGCCAAACCGAGGCACGCAAGCAGGAGCAGTGCGGCATGATGCTGCTGTATGTCTACAAGAACAATACACCTGCAATCAAGCTCTATCGCGGCACAGGGTTCAGCGAAGTTGCAGGGTACACAGACTCATCCTGGAGCAATGCTGCCCCTGGGAAGATCGCTCCTCCGCAGAAAATCCTCCTTAGCAAGCAGCTATGATGTGATCAGCATATGGCATCTTGATGGCCACGCAGTTGCCAGCGTCTTGAAGGCCGAGAAGGAGGCCCTTTTCCCAAGTGCGCCATGTCAAACGCCACATAGTTCTCAGTCTGCCTGTCATTTCTGGCTGAGGCAGCGGGGAATTAGCATCCAAGCCCATTACAGCAAAGCGCTTTTGCCTCCCTTGAGCACAGTGTCAAGAATGCATGACAGTCATGAGCAGGGGGAGACAGTGCAATAGTATTCAAGTTACATGCAGTGTCTGTTTTGAGATGCCTCTACGACAGTGGATGAGCCACTCCCTGCCAGCCCACGTCACTGTTGCCTGCTCTTGCCAGTTGTCTGGCAAGTCTGCAGGTGGGAGGGGCAACCCCTCTGCTCCCACGCCCAGCTCATGCTGCCGCTGCCAGCTACTTTGTGCCTCATCCCAGACAGCCTGGACAACACAGAAGTCTGTGCCGCCTGCCTGCTGCCGCCTGTCCTGCATACATATCAGGTGCCCATCGACCCTGACTAGCCATGCCGAAGGGCTCTGAGCCTGCATGCTGAGCTGCTGCTGCCCTGGCGAGACCCTGCTCCAGTGTTCCTGGTAGGGGATGCCGCTGCTGCTGCAGCCTTCCTCCAACAGCTCCTGGCCAGCGATGCGCCATGAAAGGTGGCCAACATCGTTGGGGTACTTGCCGTGCCAGTCTATCAGGTGGTGCCAGGTCAAAGTGCCCAGCAAGCCCTTGCCGCCTGCAAGAGCAGCATCCCTCACCAGAGTGCAGCGCTAAGCGCTTGGCAGGGGCAGGAAAGACAGTCAGCTGCAGGCAGACAGTGCAGAGTTCTTAATGCACACAGATCCACGCTGGAGGTTGAGGCTGCTGCAGCTTTTGAAGGTGGCAAGGCATGCAAGCACCTCACCTTGCTCACCTGACATAGCTGGCTGGTATCTGGTGTGGCCAGCAAATGCCTCACATGAGGTCTGCTGGCCACCAGGCGCCACCCGCAGGTCTGCAAAGCAGCCATTGCTGGTCTGCAGCCACATCACGTCCATGCCAGTCTCCTCATGTCTGCCCTCTACAATGAGTGCTGTGCGCTGCCAGCTGCCAGCCAGGTAAGTGTGATCATGCATAGCAGGTGCTGATTGAGCCATGCAGGGCCTGCAGGTGTGATGTGTTCAACTTGCTGAGCTAGAGACCCTAGGTCAATGGCTAAATGTGATGTCATTGCCGAGTCACATTTGATGAAGGGCACATGTGACAAATGGCATTTGATGTCAAGCACATGCAACAGAGCTCATTTTCATTGGAAACACAAGTCCATACAGCATCTCTCACACATTGGGGCCAGCATAGCCGTCCCTGACCTGTGCTCTGCCAAGCAGGTCCAGCATCTTTGACAAGGACCGTCTCATGTCTATGAGATTGTACTGCTGAGCAAACCCCATGATGACAGCAAGCAGCAAGACAAGCACAGCCAGCCACAGCAGCAGCTGCCCTCCACCGCCCTGCTTCCTAGTTCCCACGGTGGTGCACAAAGCACTGGCGTCTGCTGACACTGACAGCATTGCGTGGCCACCTGGTGACATGGCCACTGCTGTCACAAACACCATGTGCGCTCCATTCACGCGCTTGATGGGCCGCAAATCAGCAGCACTCACAAGCGCAACATCACCTGCGCCGCACACATGTAGTTTCAGCTGGAGTTGAGGCCCAGCACTCAGGAGAGATGCAGGCAGAAAGGCATCATGTGGAAGCCCCATTGCAAGGCCAGGTCACACAGCTGCCCGTCCACCTGTGTCCAGATGTGCACAGCTTCCAAGCAACAATGGTGTGGAAAAGGGAGCAGCTGCCAGCACGTGGGAGATCATGGTATGCTAGCAGGGACAGGCAATGCAGCTGCACGTTTGCAGATGCTGAAGCTGCTAGCCTCACAAGCAGTTGCTGTTGCATGGTATGGCCATGACAGCTGCTCACCCTCAGAGGTGCCAACACCAAGCACAGCGCCATCAGCGCTGATATCAAAGGCGGTGATGGGCGCCTGGCAGATCTTGCTCTGCCGCATGAAGTTTATGTCGCCGCTCTGCAGGTCCTGCATCACAACCTGGGGCCTATCAGTAAGGCTGAGGGTGCTCTTAGATGGCCTGTGGCCTCAACATGCTGTGGGGGGCCTGACCTGGCACGAATGCCCACCTGCCTGTATTGCAAGATGTAGCCAACGCCAGCTGCATTGACCACTGCAAAGATGGAGCCGTCCTGGGCAAAACAGCAGTGCTTGAAGGAGCCACGGGGCTTGAACTCTGCACGCAGCCATTGTTGTGTTGTGCATTGAAGCACAAATCCAGGGACAGGCACTGTAGCAGCTCAAGCCGCACCCATCAGCACCACAAGAAGTGGCCTTTTGCGTGGGGCCCCCAACATCTCAACAACAGCTGTGCCCCTCAGCACTCTGCAAACTTGGCCTAGGGGGACAGGACACAGCCAAGTGTCGCTGCAGACCTGTGCAGCAGCGCACCTGCAGGGAGCTTGAGGCTGTGCAACATGTCGCCCTGGGCCCAGTGCCACAGAGAGCAGCTGCCGTCCTCGCAGGTCGTGGCCAGCACCTGCACGGCACCCGGGCAGCATGCGGCACTGCAGGACAGGGCTGCCGGCACCTGCGGGGCACCCCTGCCCTGGGCGACATGTGCAGATCAGAGCACAGGGGCCATGCAGGTCAGCGCCACTCCCCCAAGCAGCTGCCACCCTTTGGTGCTGCAGCCTGAGTCCAAGTGGCCTCAGGGACTGTGTACGCCTGGGAGCCATGCTGCAGGCGTCAGCCAACAGCAGCTGCTCACTCCTGCATGAAGCGCCCAGCACCGGCACTGCATACGATTCAGAGGCAGACAGCGGGCTGCCCTATGCACCAGTGCATGGTGTGAGATGGGACTGTCAAGCACCAGAGGGTGGCTGTGCCGCTTGGACACGCCCTCCAGCGAGCACTCCGGCTCACCCCATCTTTATGGTAGGCACTGAATGTTATGTCCCGCACGCCCTGCGGCAAGCTTCTAGGCCCTCTGCAGCAGGGACAGGCGGTGGTCGACGACAGAAAGCGGGGCCAGGTAGGACAGACAGAACACAGTGCCTGTTGGAACCTCAAGTATACATGGGAAGCGCACCCCCAGGCACTGCCTGCTACCAAGGCCGCTGCACTGTGCATTGCACATCATGTGCCTGCTGAAGCCTCCTTGAGGCTGCACATCAAAATCGAGTGCGCGGGGCTTCAAAAGCAGCACAGAGCTTCACCTGAACTCCTGCAGAACCTCAAGGGCAGGCCAGGACAGCACTGTCAGCCAGCCGCCATCCCCGCCAGCTGCCAAGAACTTCCCGTTGTTGCTGAATGCGAGGCCATTGACCTCCGAGAGTTTCTGCAGTGCTTCCTGCTGCGCAGGATCTGCTGCAGACAGACATGTTGATGTCATTGCTGTGTTTACAAGGTCCACCTCTCATGCGCAAGCATGGCTGCAGCAGCCTCCTGGGTATGAGTCATAGCAGCATGCCGCTGTAACTGTCAGCAGAACTGACACAAGACTGCACCTGAAAGCTGCACAAGCTCCAGCGTCAGTGTTCCATCGTCTGCCTTGCAGAGTTCCAAAATTAGAAGGCCAGCTGGTCCCACTCCCAGGACGACAAATTTCCCCGCGGGGTGGGCTGCCATGCGGACGGCGGTGTTCCATCCTGTGCTGCACTCTGCCTGGGCGTGAGCAGCCAGCCTGTCATGCTCAAGCCTCAAAGCCCATGCTCTGCACACCAAGACAATCCAAGACCACTGACTTCAGCATGCAGAGGTGCACGCTTAGCCAGACCATGATGTGGCAACCTCACTTGCTGGATATGCCACTTGTCTTTTTGCCACCTCCGCCTGCTACAATGGGGGCATCTTGAGCTGCCCAAGCTGCACAATATAGAGCACAACTAAACCTTTGCGTTGTCACCCTTTTTGTTCTGCCCATCTCGATGCACAATGATTGCAGAGATATTAACAGCAGGAGATCCTGAGGATCGCATGCACTTCAGAGGCTCCTGAAAATCGAGCAAAGCAGTTGACCTGCAGATCCCTATGTCAGATGTTTCTGCACATTTGTCCAACCTTATTCAAGCTTGTCGCTGCAGCGTCCTGCTCTCAGATGCATACATCAGGGGCTGCTTTCTGTTCGAAGCAGCATTTTCCTTGACACTATGAATGCCTCCACCCTGCTGCCTTTTCATGAGGCTGCCTTGGAGCTGTGACACAGGGGTACTTGCATGATTGCAAAGGTAACAGGATCAGGACAAGATGACTTGAACTGACTAGTTGTTGATCTGACGGACTTTAAGTGCTTGCTGGGGCTTCGTACACGTACAGCTTGTGGTCCGCACCGCCAGCCAGAAGGGTCTTTGCGTCCTTGCCCCACTTCAGAGTGGACACACCCTGCAGTCAAGATGAGCCCGTCAAGCACAGCACACTGAAGCTGCATATCGTGCCGAAGAGACACATGTGCAGCTGCATGCAGCAGGCAGAATGCTGGTAGGATGCCTTGATTGTTTGATGACAACAGTCATTCACACCTTCTGTGTGTCGGAGAGCTGGGCAAGCTCTGGGAACTTGCCCTTGACTATGTTGTAGATCTGGACCTGTGCCCCACCGACTGCCAGGTAGGCCGCGCTGCCATCAAATGTGGCCGCCGTCAGGTCTGCACAGGGAGCCAGTGCTGTTGTGTCAGCAGTTGATGGACCCACTTAGGGCAAGCACACTTCAGAGACAGCACCCAGGCCTGATGAGGTAGATGCCGGAGCAAGCAGCAGCAGGTCAGCCACATGTCTGGTGGCCTCCCCGCATACACACTTGCAGACGCTGGCAAGCCAGAGCAAGGTCCATAAGCACCTCACCCTAGCTTGCAGGCACACAGCACCAGCTACCAGCCCACAGATGAGGAGGAGGGGAGCCTCGATGCAGCCGGCCCACACTAAAGGCGCCCCACTCAGCAGGCGTCACTCGGGGGCCCACTGGGCTGAGCTGGGCAGCTAGCCTGAGCAGCAGCCCAGGCAAGCACTCACCCTTGAAGGGTGCCAGCGTCTCCAGGTTCCTCAACTTGCGCAGGTCCCACAGCTTCACAGCCTCAGAGGAGGTGGTGGCCATCTGGTACCCATTCTCAGAAAAGGAGACGTGCCTGATGGGGTTTGCATGCCCTTCGAATGACGCCACCTCCTGCAGCAAGCACGAGAGAGAGGGGTGTCAGTCCTGATGGGGTGCCTTGGGGTGCCTTGTGACCTGTGGGCACAAGCACAACGGTCAGAACGGCTGTCGCAGCACAAGGCTACTACCTTCAGCAGAGGGCTAGCTGGCAGAAGCAGATGCCTATCCAGAAGGCAGCAGCGGGCTAGTGATGATGCCACTTCGGCAGAGGGCATCCTGCCAACAGCATCATGCAGACACAGGTGGCTGTTCCAGCTCAAAGGGCCTTCGTAGTCAGCGACATGTATGAGACAGAAGTGAGAGGGCCGCCAGCAGCACGACAGCACAAGCTGCGCAGAGGGGACCCAGGGAGTGGCTGACCTTGTTGGCCTTGAACTCCCACATCTTCACCAGGTTGCTGGAGGTGCCCATCCCCAGGATGGTGCCGTCTGGGTGGAACGACCCGGCAGTGTAGCCGCCAACCAGGTTGGGGTTTTTGATCTACAGTGCCAGTTGGGATGAAATGGTCAGCAGCAGCTGTTTGCAGATTCCAACTCAGGATGCAGGCCTGCAGTCCACAGCTGAAGCCATTGAAGACAGAGGCAGTCAAGAATAACCTCCTGAACAGCTCTAAGAGAACCCAAAGCTTCAACTGTTGACAACGTTTAGATGGCTGACAGATGGCTACAGCCCACGCAGCAAAGGGCTGGGCACCCACCTGTGCCATGCACCGCGCCTCTTGGATGTCCCAGATGCAGAAGGTGGCATCGGCTGACATGGACGCGAGGTACTTGCTCTTGGCATGCAGGGACAGGTCTGTCACAGCCTCAGTGTGCTGCGTCAGAGTGCTCTGCAGGGGCAAGCCAAGGTGTGACAGCTCAGCGTGCTGCACCAGCATGCTTTGCAGGGGCAAGACAGAAGCGCAGTCCCCTGTGAGGGGAAGGCCACTGCTGGGTGGCAAGGGGCACTGTTTTAGAGGAAGAATGCAGCAAGGGCTGCTGCAGGGTCCCAAACACAGTCACGATGCGGCCCTGCTCCAGCAGGCAGCTGGTGGAGGCAAGACAGCTTGCAGCAGCGTCAGGCCGGTCTGCAAGCAGCTTCAGGCAGCAGAATAGTACTTTTCAGCAAGTGCAGGACACTGGCAGTCTCTGTATGTGGCAGGAGGAAGCACTGGCTATGTTGTGCTCAGTCACCAACACCAACCCACCATGCACTTTGCCTTGGAGCCCGTGCTTGCCCACAGCTTGACCAGCTTGTCGCTGGAAGCTGTTGCCAGCAAGCGCTCGGTATCAGCTTCTGTGCTGCCCCTGTCTCCACCCAAGAAGACCACTGCATTGACCCGCTTGCTGTGCCCAATCAGGTCACTCAGGACGCGCTTCTCAGTCCTGCCAAACACGTCGGGAGCCAACCTCAGCTTCGAGGCGGAGCCAAGCTGAAGACCTGCTGAGCTGCCCTCGGAATGCAAAATGTCATCACAGCAGGATGTACAAGTGCAGGAAGCAAGTCAGGGGATGCGGACAGATTGGCCGTAAAGGGAGGCAGCACAGGAGGCTGCGTCAGCCCCACGCCGTTTCATCATGAAGTGCACAAGAGCTTGTGGCAAACTGCCTGGTGCAGCTGTAGGTGATGTTTGCAAAGGAAAGTAGACGGCGCTGGCACTCAGAGGCTGGCATCAGGGCAAGGACCTGCCTGCTGAAGATGTGGACATTGTGGTCCACGCCAGCAGTGGCTACCACGCTGGGGTCTGCTGGGTCTATGTCGATGGACAGGATGCCACCCTGTAGCATCACTGCTCTGGTTCGCTCAGCCGCCAGGCACAACACAGCACATGGGCTTGCTCAGCAGCGAGGCACAGGCCTGCGTGCCATTTGACAGCTAACCAGGCTGCTGCGCATGAAATTGCACAACCAGCTGAGCTCCAGCATGCTGCACCGCTGGCAGCACTGTGCTCTCAAGGTTGCAGCAGCCCAAGACATGGTCCTTGGCAGGGCCAGCGCCCTGCCAACTTGACCCAACTTCAGGCCTATCACCTGTGCTTCACATGCTGCGCAGCATTGGTTCCAGGCATTGCCATGTTGCCCCGGGCAGGTGTGCCACAGAACCTTGGGTTGGCAACTGCTACTGAGAACACGTGACATTCCCACCTGTGTGGTCTTGTGCAGAGGGTGAGAGCTCGTCAAAGCCATCCTCTGCACCTCCTCTGCGGTCGCCAGCGTCTCCGACACATATGTCTTCTGCTTGCGGCCTGCCTGCAGCTCCTTGGACTGCGCAATCAGCTCCTCCACAATAGCCTCCGGGATGCCGTCGGTCCTCACCTGCAGACAGGGCGTACCGTCTGACAACAGAGGTAGGGAAGGCATTGTAGGACCTGTCAGCTCCGTTCCAGGGCAGGTAGCTCGATGTCCAGGGCACGCGGGACTGAGGGCAATGGCTCCTGCGGAACTCAGTACCTGCAGATTGCGGCTTGTGGTGCAATTCCAGCAGGAGGGCTGGCGCCCCATTCAGCACAAGACCATAAAGCTTGTAGTGAGCCAGCAGCTGGGGAGAGCTCCTTGCAAAGACCTTGTGGTCTCACAGCGCGAACCTCACCCTCTTGGGATCAGGCCGCTCTGTCGGCTCCATGTCCTCAGCCGCCCGCTTGCCATTGGCCATTGGCTGGGGCCCTGCGGCCTGCAGCGTCTCCAGCATCTGCAGTCCAGGTGCGCATGCAGCTGACAACCCAGGTGCAGCAGCACTAGGACTGCCTTGCCCTTCACAGGGCAGGAGGTTCGCAAGCTGTGATGAACCAAGGCGATCACTCAAGCTGTCCAACTCACAGTCCAGGCGATGGCCAGAGGCTTCATACAGGCTCTGTGTCTGCCTTGCAGAGGGCAGCAGCTAGTCTGTCAGACCAGCAGCATGCCACAAAGGTGGATTGCCAAGCTCCCAGGTCACCTGCCGCGCCTGGTCCCGCTCCCGTGCCAAGCGAGCTATCACCCGCACTGCTGCATCGTGCTCGTACAGCGCAGTCGCCAGCTCCTGACTGCGCTGCTGCAGCTGCTTGCGCAGCTCATGGTGCTCCAGCATGACAGCATCCCACTCCTGCATGGGTCAGCCCGGCAGCAGCATTGATAACTGCCAACATGGTGGCCAGTCCGCCTGCTGAATTGGGCATTACTGCAGGCTCTGATGGCAGCATGTGCAGGTATGTTGTCTGCAAGAGCGCCAGCAAGAGCCGGCAGCAGGGGACGATGCCTCCTGCAGGAGGAGCGCGTGTGTATGTGCTCACATTGTGGAACAATGTCAGGAGGCCAGGGATGCTGGTGGCTGTGATTGGCCTGGGTTTGACAGCCTGCAATCGCACAGAAGGGGCTCAGTGCAACCCAGGAAACAGAAAGGCAGAGCCGCACACTGAAAGACTGAGCGGAATGCAGAGCAACACCTTATTGTCCTTAATTGGTATGAGGTCATCTTTGCTGAGCTCCTCGCCCGTGATGGGGTCCCTGCCAGTGTCCTGCATGCCCATGACGAGATGAAGCAAGTCCGCAAGGCTGTGAAGGTCTTCAGAACATGGACACAGAGCAGCCTTCGCACCGCAATCGCCTTCTCGATCAGCTGCTTCTCAAACAAGTGGCCATTCTTGGTGATCACAGGCTCCTCTGGCACCACACCTGAGACTGCATGGCAGGCACGCACTGTCTGGAGCAGAGATTGGGTGTGCAGCACATATTTGCACCACGCTGCACGCGGAGAGCTGCTGATTGGCCATGTGAGCACATGCCCAGCGCTCTACAAGGAGGACACGCAGGCATTGTGTAGCAGCTGGTGCGGCTGAGCAGGACGACTTATGCCACTCCTTACTTGAGCACAGCATGGCAGGCACTAGATCACGCTGTTGAGGCTCTCCGCGGTCTCCCCTGGCGCCAGGGGTGCCAATCTGGGGAGCCTCACGGAAACTGTCTCGCCGCCGACCCTGCCGTTGGTCTGGCTGTCTTCCTCACAGGCAGCTTTGCTGCAGAGGCTGACTCAGAGGATCATCAGCCAGAGTTCCAGGAAAGCAAATTGTCACTCAGCTTTTTCGCAGGCATCGAGAGGCATGTTTGCCTCATGCAAGTGCCCATGTAAACTGCATCCTCAGGTCTGATCCCTGCTCTGCTGCCTGTCACCCCCCCCTGACCCCTCATCAAGAAAATCCCTGACCCCTGAGCAGGACAGCAGCATGCCTGCTCTACATCAGCAGGCATGCCATCACATCCCACCTGCAGCGTTATGCAAATCGACAGTGTACTATAAGCAGCAGAGAGCATCCAGCCAGTCAGTGCAACGATGGAGCCACAGGAGCGTGGCAGTGCGCACCAGCAAGGAGGGACTGCAGAACAGTGACGCTGCTAATCAGCAGTTGGATGAGCGCAGGGAGCCCGGTTTGACTGCTGGGCCAAGCAGCAATGGTGGTATGCAAATCCAAACTGAATTTCTCTGCAGCTTTGGAATCATCAGCCGTGACCGTCCTCAGCTGCTCCCCTTGCTGCAGCTGGTGGAGCAGCTCTGGCTGAGACCCCCCCCACAGACTACAAACTCATCGTCGGGCTGTGTGCCCTAGTCAGCCTCATTTGCTCCATTGACAGGCGAGCCTGCATGCCGCAGGAGCACAGTGCACTGCTGTGTTGCTGCTGCAGATGCCACAAGCAGCCTGGGTGCTGTCAGAGCACAGTGCGTGGTCGTGTAGCTGAATCAAATGTCACAATGACAAGCTTGGCAGCACTCATGAGCCGCTGCCACTGCAGAGCCTCCATTTCAGTCGCCATTGTGCCAATGGCGAAGGAATTTGACTGGAGCGATTCAACTAAAGGCGCCATCTCCAGCGCATTCTTTGTAGGCTGTACGTCTCCCCTTGACTTCTTGCATGGCAGACCTGCACAGCTGACACAGCACGCATGCCGTGATGCACACCAGTGTGCTTGTGCTGCGCTGTCAGGCATTGACCCCGGGCACCACATCTGCAGACACTGTGACGAACCTGGTGGGCGGCTACGTGGCAACACGCTACTCCAGCAAGCAGGCAGGTCCCCTGGCCAGCCGTCTCTGGGCAGCTGTCTCCCATTGTGCTATGAGGAGGGCCAACCAGGAGCCGCAAGGCGGAGCGCTGCACACTCCTGTGCACCCCAGATGCTGCCTTGCAGCCAGGGGTGCCTGTAGTGCATGCGCATTCATCCCTGCTTGATAGCCCTCCCACTGCGTGCCATTGCTGCTGCAGGTGCTCACTGCTGGAGTGATTGTTTGGTCAGTGTTCACCTGCCTGACGCCAACAGCTGCCTCCTTGGGGCTGGCGCTGGTGCCCCTGCTGGTCTGCCGTGCAGCCATGGGCATGGGGGAGGGGGTGGCCTTCCCCGCAATCAGCAGCCTCTTCTCAGAGTGAGTGGGGCTGCGCACCCAGCTTGCAGCTTGTTGACCAGCAGGGCATGGCCCTCTTTGGTGCCGGTGGTATGGCCTCAGAGTAAGAGCAGTGTGCACTACAAACTTCTAAGGGAGCATGCACTGCAGGTCACTGTCTCTGCTCAACTCTGAGCTGTCCTCCCGGGCTTCTGTTGGCCCCAGGCTCGCTGACTGACCATCAGTCCTCTGCTGCAGTTGGGTGCCAGCCAGCAGCAAATCGCGCTCACTGGGCTTGGCATACTCAGCAGGGCAGGTGGGCCTCTGCATGTGCAGCACGGGCAGTCTGCAAACTCACACGCGGGTCCCATGCTGCACTGGACAGCAGTGTCCCTCAGCAGATGGACCTCGCCAGTCTCCTAACAAACGACTTGGCTGCTGTGCAGGTTGGCAACATCGTAGCGCTGGGTGTTTCACCTCTGCTGATCGAGCGCTTTGGCTGGCCCACTGCGTTCTGGGTGTTCGGGTCCCTTGGACTGACCTGGCTGTTTGCCTGGATCCCGCTCGTACCTAAGCAGGCACCACAGTCAGCATCAGCACGGGCCGCAGGTAGGCCTCAGCTGGGCTGCAGCATGCTGCACACCCCTGCTCTGTTGTGCTCTGGTCTCGGCATCTGTGTCCGCAATGGGGTTGCACGGCCGCCTTGAGCGCATGTCACCGTCCATCTGCTGGCGCAAGGTGGAGTCTGACTGACTCCTGGGCCGACTTTTCCTGACTCGCATGGCTGCCTGCAGCTGCAAAGGGAGAGGAGGAGAAGGTCATACGTAGCCTGCAAGATGTGCCATGGAAACGCATCAGTCGCAACAAACCCTCCATCTCGTTGCTGCTCGTTCACTGCTCCTTTGGCGTGGGGCCTCTTGTGTGCCTCTCCTGGCTGCCTTCATACTATGCATCAGTGAGTGCCCGCATGCTGACAGGCTATCTCAGAGCAGCGCTGCTGCACCCCTCAGTCAGCACAGTCTGCTGCTGAGAAAGCGGATACTTGAAAGCAGCGCTGCTGGTCCTCTGCTTCAGCATTGCATGCTGCTCAGCAGAGAGGCGCCGCAGAGCACGGCAGCCAGATTCTGCCATCTACTACTGCATGCTGCTCAGCGAGGACTCTCTTTGGCACTGCCTGCTGCTGTGGGCTCTAGAATGTTACTGCTGAATCCTGTTCCATGCTGCTTTGGTCCTGCCTGGCTGAGTCTGGCTTCAAAGGCTGCAAGCAGCATCTCTGTCTCCTGCCTCCAGCTGCACCTCACTCTGGCTGCTGCTCTGTCGTTGTGCCAGGGAGGGACTGTCTGCGTGCCTGTCATGTGACCCCACCGCTGGCTGCCCGCCTGCAGGAGTGGGGCCTCAGCGTGACGCAGTCTTCCTTCCTCAGCGGCCTGCCCTGGTGAGCAGAGCCTCCTCCAAGCTGGCTTTGGCGCGTTTGTATAGCTCATGGTTGTGGCAGTTCACAGTACAGTGTGAAGTTGTGCCTCATACACACCAGTGGCGTTGCTGCGTGTAGGGCCTGCACTTTCCTGCTGGCCCTTGTGTCGGGCTGGAGCGCCGACGCGCTCATCAACAAGGGCATCCTCAGCACCACTGCCACCCGAAAGCTCATGCAGGTGAGGTATTGCCGCTGCGGTTGTGCTCAAGGTCGTCACAGGCATTGAGCCGGCAGCTCTGACAGTGTGCACAGCACCAGTCGCAACTCCAGCAGTGCTCGCCCTGGTAGCAGCCATGCCTTGCTGGCAGTGTTGTCACCTGCAGTGCACCCCACTCCTGGGTTTGTTGCAATGATATCGGGCAATGGCCATGCTGTACAACTCCTCTGAATTTGCTGCTGCCTGCATTCCTGGAATACACCTTACAATCATGGGCCCACGCCTGCCTGTGCATGCCCGCTGCAGGGTATTGCCAGCCTGGGCCCTGCCACCTGCCTCACGGTCCTATGGACACATGGAGAAGGTGGGTGCCTGCCTGCAAAGCCATGTTGGGCTGCCATTTACGACTGCCTGGTGCCAGGTAGACCTGGATTCTTTCCTCTGGATGTGCATTGATGTCACCTGTAATGTCGCCATTCACAGCTTGACCCTGTGTGTGTCATCTTGCAGATTGTGGGTTCCCCCTGGCTGCTAGTATGCTGACAGGCGCACTGGCGCTAGGAGGGTTTCAAGCTGCTGGGTATGGGTCCAACCATCAGGACCTCAGCCCAAAGTACTCAGGGATTCTTTTTGGGTGAGACCCACTTCTGTTTGCTTCAGTGTGTGTAGCAGCTATGTGTGAGATGTACGGCTCAAAATGGGCTGTACATAAGCAGCATACAGGGTGCGCTACCTCCTGCACTTGCTGTGGCAGGCCAGGCTATGGCCCTGACCACAACATTGCAATGCAGTCGCTGCCCTGCCCATGTGCAGGCTGACCAATGCTTCAGCCAGCATTGCGGGCGCTACTGCTGTCTACCTGACTGGTAAGTGTAAGCTGCAAGACTATGTGACCTTTGTGGCTCGTTTCCACTAATCATCACCTTGAAACCATATGTAGGCCTGTTGCTGGACGCCACAGACAGCTGGCAACTTGTATGGCAAAGTGTATCAGCTGTATACTGTCTAGGCTACGCAGCATTCTTCATTGGGGGCAGCGGCAAAGAACAGGATTTCTGATGATGAGCCCCGTTGCTGTACTGAACTACTGTGAGATGACCACCAGAACCTTTTTCCGGAAACCAAATGTTACTCTGAACCTGTGCCCATTGACTTGTACAAACATCTTGCCTCAATAATGTCCGGAACCTGCTGAAGCTACTCATCGTCCCCATATGCCACTAAGCCTGTGAAGCCACCACTTGTCATGACCGCACCAGGCCTTGCACCTGCAGTAGACTCAAAGAAATGGGCTTGTTGTCTCCAGTGGTGCATGGTCTGTCTTGATGAAGCGCGTGCCTGGGACAAGTCGGCTCCTGCCGAGATCAGCCACAATGCATCGAGGATGCAGGGCCGCCGTGGGGTCATCAGAAGCTCACCCATCTGGCGGGGTGGTGGTGGGCCCATCATGCCCTGCCGCTGGGGGCCTCTGGAAGGGGGCGGCCCCATCGGGCCACGCTGCTGCTGCTGGGGCACCATCTGCGGGGGAGGCCTGGAGGGCCCATACATGGGCCCGTTGTGGTGAGGTGCCTGCTGCTGCAGCTGGGCGTATGGGCTAAGGGGAGGGCCCTGCAGCAGAAATAGGGTCATCAGCTCCAGGGTCACACTGCAGCAGGCAGTGCTGCAGTCCAAGTGGCACAAGCTCAGCTCTGCTTGACGAGCTGCTCTGACGCATTGTGATTGTTGATGCAGGCAGCTGCATGCCATGCAGGAAGCCAAGGGCTCAAACAGCGCCTCTCGCATGCTGTGCATGCCAGGAGGTACATGCTGTGTGGTCTTCTCGCTCGTTGGCTGCCTGCAGGGCAGCCTGTACCCCTCACCTGCTGCGCATGTTGAGGAGGCTCCTTGCTCTCCTGGAAACGGCGCTTGCGCTCCTGCTGCTGCTCCTGGCGGGCGGCAGAGGGACTCGCGGGGTGCTTCTGCGGCGGGCCCCCACCATAGGGAGAGGGAGGCGCATGGCTCACTGCCTGCAGTGGCCGTCCGTCAGGAGCCATAGCGTACGCACCTGCAGGTCATCAAGAAGCTTTCGGGGACACTGTGTGCTTATGCCTCTCAGGGGCCGCATGTCCTTCAACAGGTGCAGCAATGTCACGGGATATGCAAGCGGTGCAAGCAGAGATGTGCCTGACTGCGCCGACCGAGCAGTGCCAGACACAATCAGTTGCATCAGCAGCGACAGGTGCATGCATGCATGTCGTCGCTGCAGCCAGCAGGGTTCACCCAGGGCTGCTCCAGAGACTGAGCTCGGTATCACATGCAGTCTCAACGCACTTGCAGCAGCATGTGTGGTATCAGTAGCATGCAGCTCACCTGGGGGCGGGAAGGCTCCTGGCATTGGCTGGTAGGGTGCTCCCCAGGGCCCAGCCACAGGTGCATAGCCATAGGGGGCCTGCCCATAGGGCGCCATCTGGGGCGGGGCATGTCCCGGCGGTCCAGCACCAGCAAAGGGTGGCAGCGCGCCAGAGGCAGGCGGGTACTGGTATGGTGCGGGCCTGCAGAGCCAGCGCAGACCAGTCAACAGGCAGGGTGCATCAGCAGCGGCACCCGATGACCCCACACAGCTTGGACCACACAGAGACCAGTGCACAAATGTAGGGCTTGGACCCAGAGGCCAGCCCACAAGTTTGCAAGACGCTATCAGAAAGTCTTAGCAGAACCACACGTCTCCACTCCTGCATGCTGCCGTCCTGATGCACCTGATTGCACTGCAGTGGGCGGGCATGTGCTCCTGGTCCTTGGTGCACGCAGCTTGCAAGTCTCACTGTGCCCATCAACTTCTGAAGGGGGCTCACCCTTGGGGGACCTGCATGTACTGGCTGTACCCAGGTGGGGGGATGCTGGGTGCCTGCCCCTGGGGGGCCGGTGATGCCCGCTGGCGCCCATGCTGCTCAGCGCGCTGTGGCGCAAGGTGGGTGGCCGACTCCGGTGGGGCATCTGAGGGGAGTGGGGGCTCCCCAGCAGGCAGCGGGGCAGACGGTGGGAGCGCGTGCTGCTGAGGCTGTCGCGCCTCTGGCTGACCTGTGGGCAGCAGCAGTGGTGGCGACGTTGGGGCACCAGTCTGGCCGCATGCCAGAGTGGGTTGGTTTCAGGGCAGAAACACACATCTGACAAGCTGGGCAGCCTGGACCTGCACCCTCTCAGCAGGCAGCAGCGTCCCCCTATCTTCTGGCATGTTCATGGTGTCTCTCATCCTGACAAGACTCATGCCAGGGTTCACCACAATCCTGGAATACCCACCTGAGCCCTGCTCCTGGCCTGGCCAGCTGTACCCTGCGCTCAGCGGCCCGCTAGACGGCAGCGGAGGAGCGTACTGCGGCTGTGGCGGGGGCTGAGGTGCCTGTGCAGGCGACTCACCGCCAGGCTGGGCAGGTGGAGGCCCATACTGCTGGCCCTGCCCCTGCTGCTGCCCCTGGCCCTGCTGCGGAGCATGCCCCTGCAGCACATCAAGACCTCAGTGAACAACTCTCTGATGATCTAAGCTCCGGTAAAGCTGCTGAGTTGGACGCCTCACAGTTCTGTCAAGGCAGCTGCCTTCACAACTTGTGAAGATGCCACCAGGCTGGCCAGCGCAACACGCAGGCAGGCAACATGATCTGTTGCACAACAGGCTCATCTGCGTGCAAAGCAGCAGTAACACTACCAGCAGATGCGCCACCCACAGGTCACATGCCAGGTGTGCCCACGCCAGCCAAAGACCAGCGCTGACCTCCCCCCCGCAGGACGGGCGGTATCTTGTCCCTCATAGAAGCCAGCCCTCACATGTACGGGCTGAGCCTGGAGGCACGCAGCGGCTGGCATGCAGACCTGCCCGGGCTGACCTGGTGCATGGGGGACTGCTGCGGGCCCTGCTGTGCACCCTGCTGCCCTCCCTGCTGTGCGCCCTGCTGCTGCTGCTGGCCCTGGCCCTGGCCCTGCGGCGGGGGAGCCTGCTGGGGCTGCTGCGCCGGAGCTGGGGCCAGAGCAGCCATTGCAGGTGGGGGCGCGCTGTACCCTGCAGGGCGGGCACATGCAAGAGCTTGTGCATGCCCCATCAAACACCCGGCGTCGCTCAAGCCTTGACAGGTGGGCAGGGGATGTCAAGGGCAGCAGGGTCACGCCCAACGCCACCAGGCTGCCAGCAAGCAGTCGCAAAGCAGTGTGGCAGCGCACAGCGGCTCTTGAAGCAGCACGCCCAGAGGAAACGCATGCATGACAGGCGCCACAGGCCTGGGCATGGAGGCCTGTTGGAGGGCGCAGCGTCACACGAGGCAGAGGCCGCCCACCAGCGGGGGGAGCGTGGATGACGGGCGCCACAGGCTTGGGGGTGAAGGCCTGCTTGTGGTCTACCCGGACGGTGTCGATCAGGTTGGTGCACAGATCCCGCGCCTCAACAAACTTGTGGGGGTTCACACAGCTGACGAAGAGGTGCAGCGGCTCCACACTGCAGCGCAGGCAGGGTGCCACAGGGTGAGCAGGCAGCCGCAGGCGTGCAGCGCACTGCAGGCAGGGCAGGTCTTGTTCCATGCGCTGGGCCCTGAGGGAACAAACTCGCTGAGTGCTGCTGACAGGGGCAGCTGGGCGGCTACGCCTCAGTGGTTGCGGGTACAAAGGCCTGGCGTGGGGGCGCCTCTGACGGGGTCCTACTCAGACTGTGATTGGTGCGAGCGGCTGAATGCAGGCCAGGCAGCCCCCGCTCACCAGAGGTCCTGCCACCTGCACAGCTGGCGCACACCTTGGCAATGTTGTTGGAGCTACAGGAGGCAGCAGTCAGGCAGCGCAGGCTGTGCAGGCAGTGACAGCCTCAGTGTGACTCAGCCTGCAGGCCTGCGGAGAGAGTGCAGAGTGAGTGAGGCCCAGCGCCCGGCCCTGCAGAAACACCTTTCATGTTCGCCTGAGCCCCGGCCACGGAGGACCACATCTGCTCCTGTTGTGCTGCAAATGTGGCGCAGGAACGCGTCACCTGCAGCCAGGAGGGGCAGGCAGCTGCAGTCCAGGTCTAGCAGCATGACATGCAGCAGCCCCGCCTGCTGCACAGTGCTGCAGTGCAGTGATGGACCTGCTGCTGCCCGGGGTTGCGGGTGCGGTCAAGCCACCACCGGCCTGCGGTCAGAACAGGGGCCACACAGTCCACGCCCCCACCTGCAGCAAAAAGCAACCCACAGAACCGCTGTGCAGCGCGCATCTGCATGCCACCGGCTCATGCAGCTCAGTGCAGGCTGCTGAATGGACTGGTCATCAAAGCGGGCAGCATGCGCAGGATATGGCAGGCACCCCTGCAGGCAGCACGAAGACTGCAGGCTGGGGTGCACACCTTCGCCCTTGATCCTCCTGGCCAGGTTCCACTCAGGGGGCGCCTCCACCCCAATGTACAGTGACACAGTGTGGGGTGGCCCTGCAGGCTGGGGGGGCGGCTGCTGCTGCACCGGCACAGGCCGTGGCCCCTGTGGGCCAGGGCCAGGCCTTCCCTGCAGCGGCAGCCATGCACCAGCTTGAAGCAGCTTGCCACAGCAGCACCTGCCTGACCCTGGCTCTGCAAAGGAATGCTTTGGCGTGTCTGACAGTTTGACGGAAGAGCAGCACTGATGCGATCCTTGTCTCTGCATCCGGAAAGAACAGCAGCACCTGCTGGGCATCTGTGGCACTGCGTCTGCGCCCCACCTCTGCACAGGGGAACATGAGGCGGCGGTCGAGGTGCAACCAGGTGACTGCACTACCACCCCCCCGGCAGCTGGCTTCCATTGTGCGCCCCCGGCATGGGGGCTGCCAGCAGCAGCTGCTGCTGTGACGCACCTAAGCATGACCTTCCTGCTGCTGCTGGGACCCACCTGCATGCCGTGGGGGCCTGGGCCGTGGGGGCCTGGGCCGAGGGGGCCAGGTCCGTGTGGGCCCAGGTGTGGCCCCTGGTGAGGGCCAGGCTGCGGCCCCGGAAGCGGCCCCTCCAGTCCATACCCAAGTGGCCGGTTGTTCAGGACATTGTTGATCTCGGCGACAGCAAGCCCCACAGCCCTCCTGCGCAGTCCATCGTCCTGCATGCACCGGGCCCCGCTGAGACTGGGACTGGCGTTCAGATGCCGTGCGACCCTGAGATGTGATGCATCGGCGGCAGAGCGCTCCTGCCGACATGCAAATTGCAGCAGCCCAGGCGCCCACAACATAAACGCCACAGAGAGCACAGAGCGTGCATCTGCCAATCTGCAGGACCGGCATGGGGCAAGTGATATGCAGCAGACAGAATGCAAGAGGCGGGACAGGGTCTTCCACCCAACCCCTCATGAGGTTGACGGCACCGATGGCATGTGCCTTGCCTTCACCAGCAGCCGGGGAAAGTCCCACAGGCCAAAGATGAGGTTTCAAGCAAATTGGGACTCCTCACCGGCGGCATGTGGCCTGGCTTTACCAGCAACCTGAGCGGGCCCTCCTGGTCATCCACAGGTTTCCCTGGCGCGATGTAGCGCCCCTTGATCACCACCACCGTGTTGGTGCGGCGCTGGACCTCCTCCTGCACAGTAACACGTGCCCATTTCGCTGCCGACATTGGGGTAACCTCCAGAGTTTGAGTTGCTTGCATGAGGAGACCAATTCAAGGTTCTGAATTTTGCACAGGGCTGTCCACCCTGAGCAGGACACACAGTCTACAGCAGATGTGCTGGGGTACTGCAACAGGAGGCCTGCTGATATATGTTGTGCAGCCTCAGCCTGTGCCAGGCCAGTGCAGTGAGGGCCAGACAGCTCACCCACCACCAGCTGTGGCAGGACATGCATGTCGCCACTGGACCAAGCCTTACTGTGCAGCAGCAGCCATCTCTCAGCAGGGCTCACATGCAGGGTTCTCTTCGTCAGCTGATAGCGCACTCCAGGGGGGCAGTCGTTGATCACAACCTCATCATGCACGGGATCCAACTCTTCTGCCATGCGCCCCAGCTTGGGTCCCTTCCCAGTCAGCGCCTGCAGGATTGGCGGGGAGTCAGCACTGAAATGCAGGCAGCATGTCTGTCAGTGCACTCCTGCAGGCTAGCACAACGCCGTAGGGCAGCGCAGCCGGACCTGTGGTGGTGAGGGTGCGACATTTGTGCAGTCTGCATTGCCATGATCTGGCCGCACATGCAGCAGCAGCCTCACCGCATTGATCCTGGCCACAACCTCCTGTGCCTGCCTCTTAGCCCTCTCAACGGCGTCATCTGGGATGCCTGGGGCTCCCTGGGGCTGGACAGCGGCTACTGCAGCCTGGCCATTGCTGGCGACCGCCGGGGCAGGCTGGTCCCACTTCCTGCGTTTGCGGGTTGGTTCAACAGGCATGGTGTCAACTCTGAGGCTCACGGAGTGATTGGGCTTGATGGCTTATTCGTATAAACCTGACAGCCTGATAGTCTTTTGAGTCTCAGGCATGGAGGTGCTCAAGTTTGATGCTTTCAAGGTGTGCTGTGATCCCTGCTTCATTCCACACGGCATGGAATGCAGCACTCCCAGCTTAACAATGATGTTCATGCAGAGTGCTGTGGATCTGACATTCTGGGCCCAGCTGAATGATCTCAAGCTCCAGACCTGGCGCCTGTCAGAGGAACCTGTGCACATTCATGGTGTGCTGCTGCGGACGCATCTTGGAGGATTTGTCGAGCCATTCTGAGCACACATGGGTCTTCAGGACCTCCAGGCTGCTTGTGCCGACCGGCATGATCGCCGCAGCACATGACAGCGCCACCACCTGCTGCAGGCTTCTGGACCTCCAGCAGCATGCCCAACATGCCCCCATTCCTCCAGCTGCACCGGCACTCCTTTGGGGCACAGCCTGCCTCACAGCAGGTCAGAGCTCAATCCACGCTGGGCTCAGGAAGGGGCACCCTTCCCTTTCTCACGGCACCCTTGTCGTGTGCAGGGGCAGTGCTGTGTGCCTGGCATTCTGCGCAACTTCAACACAGACAAGGCCTTCAAGGAGCTGGACAAGGGAGCAGCCATGCAGGAGGTGGTCCTCTGCAGCACCACGCAGGCTGCCGTCAGTGGAGCAAGGGCTGCACTGTGCCGTCGCGCTGCTACAACATTCATCTGTTGACCTCGACGAGGAAGAGGCTGTCACATTCTGCGTCCTCGCTGGCTGCAGGCTGCCAGGCTGATTTGGGAGGACATCCTGTCTGGAGCAGCAGAGCAAAAGCCGCAGCTGCTCAGCCGCTTTCTGCTTCTCTCATTTGCTGATTTGAAGAAGTACACTTACCTCTCCTGGTAAGGGTCTGCTGCGAAGCAACAGGCTGTCTATGGCAAGATGCTGAGCCTGGCAGCATGCATTGCCCCTCTGGCTGTGCAGGGGCACACAATGCATGACTGCAGTGCGAGCAACTGACGCAGCTTAGTCTTGCCTCTTGTTCACCAGCAGTCTCTGCACCACGGCTGTGCCGGACCACATGGAGAGACACAGGCTGTGCACGTTGCTGCAGGTTTGCATTCCCGGCCCTGAAACCACCACTTCCCTTTCACACTAGCACAGGCGCCCAACCCATAACAGACGTGCTCAAGTCAGATGAGGCGGCAATGGTGGGCACTTGTCCTGCTTCCTGTCTGCTATGCTGTGATGGTTCTTGGCCTTCCGCACCCTCCAGCGATGCCCACCCTGCTGCAGCTGGCACAAGCATGTGATGCATGGAGGACTAGACCAGGAGGGCAGGATGCAGCAGACATGGAGCCAGCTAATGCTGACGTTCAAGGTGTGCAGCCTCTGCACGCTGAGTTCTTGCAGCATTCTGAGATTTTACGTTGCATGGAGTCTGGGGCCTGACTGCGTGAGGTGAAGCATGGCAACTGTGCACTGCAGCACAAGAGACACGAGCGCCTGCCCCATTCTGGTTGCTGGCTCGCAGCAAGCGGCACTTCACAGCGCACCCACTATCAGAATGGGCCCAGGTGAAATTTCTGTGCTCAGCCAGCTCTTGCTGCAAGGGTTCTGGCCGGCATGCGCTGAGGTCCTGCAACTTGCTGTGGGCTGTCTGCAGAAGCACAAGAGCTGACTGCTGATGCCACCTCCTATGCACACCTGCAATGTGCACCGTTACTGCCTTGGTTTGCTGACACTTGCGCGACATGTGCAGCTGCAGAGACAGGCTGATGTGGGGGTATGGGCAGCCTTCACAGACCCCAGCCATAACCCAAGCTACCCAGGGTGGCCGCTGCGGAACTTGCTGCTGCTGGCTGCCAAGTGCTGGGGGTGCCAGTCCCTGCGGGTAGTGTGTGTGCGAGACAGCAGGGGGCACATGGACCTAGCACGGAGTCTGCACCTTGACGTGCAAATCCCCAAGGTGCCTGAAGGTTAGTCCGGGGACAGATGGCATTAACTACTTGACTGCATGCTGTGTTGTCAGATATGTATCGACTGATTGGTCAACCAGTGTGGGGTTGGAGAATCTGCACCAGCAGAGCTGAGGTGCTTAGCGCCTCTGAGGCTGCTGATTGAGTCTTAAAGAAATGCACTGCCCTGCATCCCGTCCCAGGAGACCTGCCTCACCTCTGACTGAGAGGAGCTTGCCTCTGATGCCTGCCTCTGTGGCTGGCTGTGTACTTATGTTCTCTGGTCTGCGTTCACCAGTGGCAGGGCCCTCTGGCCTGCAAGTTGGGGTTGGAAAGGGTGGAGTAGCCCACCCTTCATCCAGAAGTTTGCCACTGAGAATGGCAGACTGAGCCCTGATCAGATGCACTGCCCTGCTGCATGTAGTATGAGTGGTTCAGCTGGCGTGCAGGCTGGGAGGAGCCCAGTTCTAAAGCATGCCCAGCAGCGGTGGGCTGGGAGGCTTCAACAGTCACTGGCAAGCCTGGACCCCGGCTGACCAATCTGGGCCCCTCTATGGACCCCCGGCTGCTGGCAGAGTCGGCAGTTGACCTTAACGTGAGCCTCATGCGCTGGAGGGCTGCCCCGGAGTTGGGAATGGATCGCCTGCGGGAGGCGCGCTGCCTGCTGCTGGGGGCAGGTAAGGCTCTTGAGCCCATCTGCCGTCCATCGAGCCTGCGTGGCCGCATAGCAGAAGCTAGGGTTGTGCGCTGCATGTCTGTGAACTATCTAACTGTTGGAAGCTGTTCCAGAGCTGGGACCGGATTGTCTGCGGAGGGTTTGCTGCCTCCTGCTGGGGACAGGTGCAGCCCTTCAGCCCAGATGGCGTGGATGGTGCCTGCTGGCGTGTGGCAGAAGCTGGCAGAGGTTGATTGCTGTGCATCTCTGGAGCATTTTCCTTTGAGGCAGGCTGCCCTACAGCTGAGAATCGAATGCCCACGGATGGCATGCTGCACTGGGGCCTGCTGAGGTTTCCTGCTGACAAATGGACTCCAGGACCTGTATGGCATGTGTCAAAGGCTGGCCCTCAGGCTGTGTGCTGCCCTCAGCTACTCCTCCAGCTTGCTGCTGCAGCCTGCAGCTGCCTGACTGGGGCACCCACCCTGCAGGTACCTTGGGCTGTGCGGTGGCTCGCACGCTGCTGGGCTGGGGCGTGCGCACAGTCACATTGGTGGACAGCTCACGTGTCGCCTTCTCCAATCCTGTGCGCCAGTCCCTGTATGAGTTCCAGGACTGCACTGGTGGTGGAGTCCCCAAGGCTGCCGCGGCGGCTGCCAAGCTACGCGCCATCTTCCCCTCTGTGCGCAGCGAGGGGGTGCAGCTGTGCATCCCCATGCCGGGGCACCCCCTGTCTGGCGAGGCGGACACCCTAAAGGTGGGTCACCTGCATGCCTGGCTGCTTATCCTTACTTTATCCCTAGAATTGTGCACTGGCTGTGCTCTCTGTCAATACTGGTGGTACATGCCCATGCTGGAGTACCCTCTGTCTGGCATGGCAAACATCAAGGTGGGGCACCTGCACGCCTGTGCATCTGGCCAGTCGTCAACCTGCTTGCCCTCGCTGTGCTCTGTGTCACTGCGCTGGGGCATCTCCCGCCTGCCACAGCAGACGTCCACCAGGGTGGGGCATCGCATGGAAGAGACCTGCCACCTGCATGTCAGGTATTCTGGCAGGATGTGAGGTGCTGTGTGGCAGCCAGGGGTGCACATCAGCAGCTTCATGCGGTGAATAGCCCTCTCTGGGGCGCTGCCTTGAGGCGCCCCTGGTGTCTTGACAGGGTGTCGACTGTTCATCCTTGATGTCTGCCCAGCGAGAGGTTGTGGCTTTGGACCCCATGCCTGGCCCCGCCAGCAGGCAGCAAGGATGCAGGGTGCTGCCTGGGGGGGCGTGCTGCCTGCGCGCCCGGCTCTGGTCGTCAAGCAAGATGTGCACCCCTGCTTTGCCAGTGACGAGCCGTGGTTTGTACCTCCCTGCCAAGCTGCCTGGCCCTTGATGCTTTGAGCAGCCGGCTGTGCTGGCCATGACGTGCCATTTGCCTGGGTGCCCATTGCCATTGTGCCTGTTTTGGCCTACCTGCAGGTGCAACAAGACTTCCTGCAGCTGGAACAGCTGGTGCTTAGCCACGATGTGCTGTTCCTGCTGATGGACACCAGGGAGAGCAGGTGGCTGCCCACCCTGCTGGCAGCAGCACACGGGAAACTGGCAATCAATGCAGCCCTGGGGTTTGACTCTTTCCTGGTCATGCGGCATGGAGCTGCTCCCAAAGAAGGTACAGCCTTGTCACCCGTGGCTTTGCACTGGGATCTGACTGGTGCGTGGTTATGCAATGTAGTGCTGCTAGCAAGCTCTGACACCTCCGCATGCACTACTTTGCTGGTTGTCTGACCATAGACTTTCTCTCCATGAAATGATGCCCTGCTACCACATGAGCCAGAGTCTGCATGCTGCTGCCAGCCCTCATTGGGTGAGAGCCCCAGCAGTTGTGCAGTCTCTGAGGAGGCTGTGTGTGAGATGCAGGTCTGGACCAGCCAGGCTGCAGGCGCCTGGGCTGCTACTTCTGCAATGATGTCATTGCGCCTGTGGACTCGACGGTGGACAGGACGCTGGACCAGCAGTGCACTGTGGCACGTCCTGGCCTGGCGCCCATGGCAGGTGAGCTGAGGGCTGAGGCAGGCAAAGTACTGAGTTGGGTGGCCTGTTTCATCATTGCTGCTACCTTTGACCATTGATGGCTGCTGGGGTGTCTGCATTGAGGGCCTGTGCTCCAGAGAGGCAGTATGCCTGCCAGCAGGAGCTGAGCTCACGCCACCACTGACTGCCTGCTTTGCTTTGCTGCTGACGGGCGCTGATGGCGCTTGTGGTCCTGCTGCCCTGCAGGGTCTGTGGCAGTTGAGCTCATGGCAGCCACCCTGCAGCACCCCGATGGCGTGCATGCGCCCGCAGGCGACCAGGGCAAGGCCGGCAGCACAGGCAGCCTGCCACTGGGGCTGCCCCCCCACATGGTGGGGCGCCATGCGGCCAACCTGCCCTCACCTGCCCTCACCAAGTTTGCAAGCTGCAGCAGCTGGTGCCTGCAAATCACCTGGAGTGTCAGCCCTGCAACCCTGCTGTGTTTGATAACCTATGGCTTCCCACTCCACAGTCCCATGCCATGCTGCAGGTTCGGGGGCAGCTCAACGGCTTCTCGCAGATGTGCCTGACCGGGGAGGCCTTCAGGCAGTGCACTGCCTGCTCACCTGCAGTGGTGGATCGCTATCAGCAGCACGGGTGGGACTTCGTGCTGGAAGCCCTGCAGGTCAGCGTCGGACTGCAGTGCTGCATTGTTCTACTGAAGCATTGGATGTGCTTGACCAGCCTGCCCTTTGCAGCAGGGCACAGGCTGCTGGTTTCTGCCAGAGTTGTGCAGCGCACGGCGATGCAGCCGCGACATGTAGCACTTCAGGTCGGCCTGATGCTTTAGCTCCCCAAGGTGCTGGAGGACCTGCAAGAACTTTATGCCAGCGCAGCTATGTGCCTGGTCTGGCTGACAGTGATGGTTCTGCTGGCCTCATGTCACAGGCTCCCAAGACGCTGGAGGACCTCACTGGACTGACAGAGCTTCATGCCAGCACAACTGCATATGACCCTGGTCGTGACGACAGCGACAATGATGCTGAGCCAGCAGCGCCCACCTCAACAGATGCAGATGATGATGATGTGTGGACCTCCATTTGATGGCAGCAACTCAAGAATGCATGCCCCTGTGCCCTCCTCACTGACTGTGACAGTCTGTTATGCATTCAGTGACTGTCAAGCTTTTGCCTGCTGTAAGGTTTGCCCATGTTGCATGCCATGTCCGCATGAGTTAAACTCATCTGCTGTGATCCCCTCCTGAGCCAATTGTGGCAACAACAAAGTATGTGCAGCAAGCTGCAGCAGCTTGAGTACTGTTGTAACAACACCATTCATTTTGTGGGATATGACTGGTCAAATTTTCTGAACATACTGCTGCAAATCACCTCCAGATGACACAGTTTACCAGTCACAGTGCAGTGCCTTGCAAGAGGCTGCAGGGCCCTGTTGCGTGGCATCACAAGGCTAAACTAACCAGTGCTACCATCATATCTCCCAGCCACGGCTTCAAAGCTAGCAGGCAGGGCGCTGCATGCAAGTGTGCCCCCTGGTTGCCAGCAGCTGCCACCAGCCGGCTACCCCATGCACATGCAGGTGACCTTTGGCTGCCCATCAGCCTGCTTGTCCTCTGATAAACAAATGTCTGCTGCGTGTGGATGCCCTCTGCATGACAGCAGGTCCCCTTCTGTCACTTGAGCACCAGCTGCTTCACAGCACACACATTGCATGCCAGCAGCTCCTGTTTGCCCCTTGACAGGTGCCTACGTCATTCTCCCATGCCTGAGCATTGATTGCTGCACACACGCCCTCTTGCCGCCAGCAACTCCCCGTTTTGCATCTGCAAACAGCCCCTGTCTGCTCTTGAGCCTGCATCATGTCCACCATCCAGGCAGCCTGGCGTTGCATTCAGCCTGCGCCTCCTGGTACACAAGGAGCTTCCTTAGCCCAGCAAAGCTCCACACAGGAAAGCGTGCGCATGTTTTTGACACTCCCATGCACATGATGGTGTCCAGTGAGCAGCTGTGGCTGCTCGAAGGGGCAAGGCATCCAGCAACACTGGACACCACACATCAGCATGCCAGCTAAACTCCGCTGATTGGTGCACAGCATCTGCAAGCTCTTGAGAGTCTGTGATGAGCCATGAGCTGTTGGGCCCAGCAGCGGGCGGCTTGCAGCCGAAGCAGACCAGTGGGTTGACTTTTTTCCTGTCTGTCATGACTTGCACCAAGATCGATGATCTGCCACCACCACATTACTGATCACGCAGATCACAGTCAAATTCCCTGAATGTAGCAGGGCAACGTCTTGGCAGCCAATGCAGCCCAGCCTCATTCTGGCCCTGCTTTGCCTGCACCTTGTCTTTGCAAGGCCTTCAGAGGACTATGGCAGGCATCTGACAGCCAGGCAAGTCCCTGAGCACCTGTGCCTACCGCCCTGTTTTGGAGTTTTGTGCCATGTACATCGCCCTGCAGGAACCTGAAGCCTCCAAAGTCAGAACGCTGTGCAAACACCCAGCAGGGCAGGTGCGTGTAGTGATGGGCTGTGACCGTGAAGTGGAGCTTCGCTGCGCAGTGCTGAAAGTCACTTTGCCATGCTGCAGGTGGCATGTCACGGACGACCAGGGATGGCTCTGTCCCCGCAATGCTATCGACTGGCAGACGGGGTGCTGCACCAAGGGCGAGCAATACACTTGCCAAGGGTGAAGCTTGACGCTGCACGGCGTCAGCTCGCTTGGGACATGCATGAGGGCGGCTCCTGCAGGCTGAGCTGCATTGTGTGCGCGCTGCAGGTGCAACCTGGAGACCAGGTGCTGCGAGGAGTTTGAGCCCTGTGTGGCCTGCTGCCTCGATCCTGCCAATGGGGCTGCTGCAGCTGTCAGCCAGGTGTCTCGAGGCCTGAACAAGTGAGGCCAGGGTGGGACCACCCACTGCTTATCAACAGCTTGGAGCAGGCTGCAGCAAGCTCGCAGGCGATGGACTGGGAGGCTGCTCGTCTGACAAATGCTTGCCCTAGGCTGGCAGCTGTCTGCATCTCATGCAGGCAGGAATCTACAGTGCTGGAAGCTCACAAGCGGCCCTTGTGCAGGCCGGAGACTGGCAGCTGGGCCTCAGCATTTGCCTACTGCCGCGGCAAGTGCCGGACGAGCTCACACAGCACTGTTCACGAGAATGCTTACCTGGACACGCAGCACCACTGTTTCTCTCCCTCAGGCAAGTTGCCTGCTACTAGGCAGTCGTATCCTGCCTTCATGCTTGTACCTGTGCGTTGCTGGGGCTGTGGAAATGCTGAGCAGCTGATGAGCAGCAATGTTTTGCTGTTGCCATCTGCATCTTGAGGCATACAGCTGGCCCACAAGCAGACCAGTGCTGCTTTGCGACTGGCCAGCCTTCACACCACATTTCGTGCGTGCAACCTGTTCATGACTGAAGCTCTCTGTGCGGAGCACAAACATCAGCCCTGACCCTGCTGCAGGCAAGCCTGTGACGCCGGCGGCCCCCGCACCCCCCCTCCCTGCGGGAGTGCAGCCAGTGATTGGCGAGACAGGGCAGCCCTGCACAGCAGCCTGCGCAGCCAGCGGCATGCAGTGCGCACCAGACGGCTTCCCAGCGCTGAATCACTGCAATGTCGTGAGGGAGCACTTCAACTGCGAGGCAGGGTGCGAGGCAGACAACGACCCCGACATGCCCTCATATGTGGTTGACAATGCGCCCAAGATTCAGAGGCCCACCATGTGTCTGGTGCACGATGGCAGCGGGGAGGCAACTACCTGTGAGGGGAGCCACCTGAACTCGCAGCGCCTCTGCCCCTGTGCGCCCTCCCCCACAGAGATGGAGCCATCTACAACTTCCAATGGCACAAACTTGATGCCGCCATGAATGAATGGTTTGGGAGAGGGCCAGTGAACACAAATGCGCTGTGCACACTGCACGACATACTTCCTTCCTCTTGAACTTGGAGGGTCATACATTATTGCTGGTAGCACGAGATGGAGGCCTCATAGCTGGCTTCCCTGCCACTGACGCCAAGTTGCCCATGAGAAGGTCCAGCAAGATAGCCTCGCGCTGCTGCATTGATTTCCTGTCCTCCAAGAATGCTTGCACCTCCGTGCAGAGTCTCTCTGCTGCAGCTGCAGCCTGCAGCGGCGTGCACCATCTTTCATGATGATGAGGATAAGCTTTGTGGCCTTCACATTCTCAAACAAAGACCTGACAGGGCCAAGGGAGACAGCACGCGCCCAGCAGCAGTGTGGCTGGTGGCTTGCCTTTGGTACATGCATGACGGCGCCCTGCAGCCGCTTGCAGAGCTCCACTGCTGTACACGCATTCCTGCCGCGGGGCATGACCACCGAGTCCGGCCGCACAGGTGGCAGGTTGGCCAGCACTAGGTCCCGCCGCTTCTGGGAGCGCAGCACTCGCACCTGGTCCCGCAGGCTGGCGATCGACTCCTGCAGTCAGGCAGGACACTGAGGGGGTGGCGGGGGGGAGAGGTGGCTTGGAGGTCCCGAGCAATGCATGTGTCAGTCCTTTGTACTATATACGCACTCCTGCCACATGCTGTGTGGCTTGTAGAGCTCAAGTGATGAGTGTGCCAGCCTGTCCATCGGAGTGTTGGCTTGTGGTTTTGTCAGTGATCACAAAGCTTTGCAGAAAGAGGGCAGGAGCCTGAGAGCCCCTCAAAGTAACATCTTTGCCTCGCTTGCTACCTTAATCTCAAATGCGCACCCTCCGTGATACCAATGCTCAGGCAGGCTGCACTGAGCTGCTGCCTGTGGGGCCAGAAAGCAGACACCTTCACTGCCGTGCCGGAGGCACACATCCCTGTCGCCAGGTGCAATGGGACGTGTTCCATGCAGGCCTTGCCTGCAGCTCGGCGTTCTCTGCCAGGGCCGCCACATGTTCCTGCTTCAGGAAATCCATGTCCCCCTCCAGCGCCGAGAGGCTGGCTGCTGCCTCAGCTTTGGCCAGACCTTGCGCATGCAGCTCATCTTGCTGCTGGGCGAGCCGGTGCTGCAGGGCCGTCACGCGCTTTATGCTGTCCTCCGCCTGGATGCAGCAGCTGTAGTGGGGCAGGGAAGTCAGCAAGCCCTCAGCGTGCGCAAACAGCACCCATGCTGCAACGCTATTGCACGTGGGCAGAGCACAGGACGGTGGCATGACAGGCTTAGCACTTGACTGCCATCCCTTTCCACCCCACCTGAGCAGGCCTTTCTGCAGTCGCCACACCTGAAGTCCCCACTCAAGGACACAGAAAGCGGTTCCAACAATCTGACCCCCTCAAGTCTGATACCATGTTCTCTGTTCTCTCAAAGGCTGAGGCGAAAGTGTCCAGCTGGCTCCCGGTGCGTTGCCTCTTGCCCACCTTCTTCCTGTACAGCTCTCCTGTACGCTGCTGGCGCTGCAGGTCAGTATTGGCAGCCTTGGCTGCATCCCGCTCACCCTCACACCTCCTCAGCGCCCTGCATGGCATGCACGCCTGGTCCGCATGGCATCACGGCTGCGCTCAACAGGGCAGCTGGCAGCTGCTTTCAGAAGGTGGGCAGCATGAGCAACAGCCCTGAGGCCTGCACACGCACTGCTTGCTGTGATGCGTCACAGCGCTGTGCAGCTGGCAGCTGCAGGGACACGCTTGCCAAAAGTGCCAGCCACATCATGCGCTTTGGACACAGCCGCCAACCCACAGACCTGCTCTGCACTGCTTCACAGCAGGGCAAGGCTTCGAGTGATCAACTACGCAACCTGCGCAGGCCCTGCAGCTGCGCATCCAGGCTGCCTGGCGGCAGGGCCACTGGAGCTCCCTCGTCGCCGCGCCCGCGATGTGCGCAAGGGCTGCCTGCCTGCGAGCTGCGTGAGCTGTGCTGCCGCTGGCGGCTGGCAGGGCGCCCTGGGGAGGGCTTCTGTCTCTCTGCTGCCTGTGCAGCCAGCTCCACGTTCTCGGTCTGCATGCGGCGAGCCTCTGCCTGCAGGGGCAAGTAGCAGTGGCGACATGACACACCAGGCTACTGCTTCTGTTTTCAGTGCTCAATGGCTCATCTGGCAGGTCACGTGAGCGGCCAGGAGGGCGGTGTGCACCAACTGCTGTGGGTCCCTTGACATCACGATGATTGCAGGTCTGCTGTGAGGATGTTGTGGCACCACCAATGCATTGCACATCCAGAGCGCTCTGCAGACCCAAAACAGAGTGCGCATGCGCTCAGAAGCTGCTTCTGACTCGCACCCGCACCCCACCTGCAGCGATGCAATCTCCCGCTCGTAGGTGTCAAACACCTCCGCAAACATGCCCTCGCTCTCCAGCCGCCGGCACGTTGCCCGCAGCTTGGTCTCAGCCAGGTGGCTCTCTGTCAGCTGCAGCTCGTACTGCGTGGCCATCTGCAGGCAGCGGCCTGACAACTGTGAGCTGAGACCAGCTGACCAACAAGGACGCATGAGCAGCACTGTGGAGCATGTTCAGATGGGCTGCAGAACCTGCCTGTGCTAGAGGGTGACACATGGAAGCAGCAATAGTGGGAGTCGCAGCAGTGACAGGACCCACTTATTCCCAATCCTGAGCGTGTGCCGGGTGACCCTGCCTGTAGGCAGGCGCAGGGGCATTCTCTGCCCACGCAAGCAATGGGCAACTGTACAGCCCGATCCCTGCCTTGTACATGGGTGCACTGATGGCTGCAGCTGGTGCACCCACCTCCTGCATGTTCATCTCCAGCTCCTTGTGCCTTCCCAGGGCTGCGCGGCAGTTGCCCTTCTCACGATCCAGCATGGCAACCAGCGCCTCGTTGGCCACCTGCAGCTCCCGCAGTCTGTGGTCCTGGGAGAGGTCCCTGCTGCTGCCGCCTGCTGCAGCTGCTGGGATTGGCTCAGGGCTGACCCTGCGGCCTGCAGGGCAGGTGGGAGGCGCAGCTGCTGGTAGGTCAGAGGAGGCAGTGGTGAACGCAGACCTCGCTGCCCACTGCTGCAGCTAGCAACATGGCTGGATGAAGTGCTGCAGGCTGTGGGGCAAGGAACACCCTAGACATCGGTGCATGCCAGTGTCACACATGCAGCACATCTGCGTGTCGTCAATGATGGCAAGGGTGCAGTGCGAGCATTCAAGGCCACAGTGCAGGATCTTCGGCTCTGCCATGCAGACTGTGCTGCAATGCCTTCCAAGGCAGCCGTGCAACCTAGGACCCTGAACTTTGAGATGTGGTCACTGACTGAGCCCAGCTGCAGGCAGTGAACCTGCCAGCTTAGATTCCAAGCCGGGGCTGCTTGGCTTGTCACAAGCATGCAGGTTGCTGAGGGGCAGTGCTCGACTGCTGGCAGCGCACCTGCCAGCATGTCCTCAATGCTGGCGCTGCCCTGCTGGTCATAGGTGTGCAGGTTGCTGAGGGGCGACCACGCGCTGGGCACAGGGGAGGCTGCACGGCTGGTGGGTGGACTGGCAGCCCAGCTCGCCACCTCTTGTGGACCCATGTGGCCTGGCTCCTGCTGTGCAGTGCTGCCGCTGGCAGCAGAGCGGCCGTCGGTGGCGACTTGCCCCTGCTGCTGCTGTGTCAGGCTGCCGTGCTGCTGCTCTTGGGGGGTGGCGTCAGCTGAGGGGCTGTCAGCTGCAGCCTGGGGAGCAGCGGCCAGCTCAATCAGGCTCAGCGAGCTCTCCCTGGCTGCGGGCGGCCTGTGCAGCAGCTGCCCCTGCTGCTGCACCCTGCTGTTCACACTGACAGCACCTGCACCCAAACATATCCAGACAGCTCGGTGCAGAGGCCGGTCAGCTCTGCATGCCGTTGCAGGTAGGCTCTGCAAGAGGGCTACAGAGGCACCCTGGTGTGTCACCTGCCAGCAGTCCCTGCACAGTGTCTGCTGCCTCAAAGCAAGTGAACGGAAGAGATGCAATAGATGGTGGAAGATGATGCAGGAATGTGCTACGATGCCACACCTCTGCAGTCGCTCTGATCCATGGCCGCCCTCTGCCCACCTGCAGCACCTCCATCCCTGCCAGTGCTCCAGGTCGCTGCTGCCTTCTGGGGCCTGTGGCCTGCCACAGGGCTGCCCCCATGCGGCCGGGCATGCGCATGGGGGAATCGCAACGCTCGCGCTGCCGAAGGGCGGCCGCTGTCCCACGAGGCACGGGTTCCGGGCGCGCCTGCCAGAATGACGCCATGCACCTGCTGCTCACTGACCCGCTGTGGCACTCGCACCCCAGTGTTCCCCTGTGGGGATGCTGCAGCGCAGGCAGAGCTCAGTCGCTTGCCGCTGCAGAGGGACACCTCAAGGGCACTGCTCGAGTGTTGGCCGGGGCAGAAGGCGAGACACTCAACATCTCAGAGCAGCAGCACCGCCAATTCACAAACCCGTTGGGGAAGGCCGCAGCAGCCGCATGACCCCCGCAGGTATCTCGAGGAATGTTTATCAAGCCCCTCCAACTCATGTGAGCGAATTTGGAGTCACATGCCAATGACAGAAGCATGACTGCCAGCACCGCCAGATTGATTGATGATGATGATGGTGATGGCTCGTGCAAGTTATGAGATTCCTATTGGCTCCACGCAGATGCTCAGATGCGCCTTAGGGGCGAGACCTGGCTCACCCTGGTTGGCCGCACTGCTGGGCTGCAGTGCCTCCCGGCACCCAGGGCTGCTGGCAGGGCTGCCGTGTCGCGAGCGCGCACCCAGCTCGCCTGCATCCAGCCCCACGTCCTGCAACTGCTGCAGCACCTGATCCACCAGGCGCCCAGGACCCTGCAGGGCCACACCGCCACCTTCACTGGCCACCCTCACAAGCCAGCGTCACGATCAACTCCGAGAGCAACCAGCCAGTCTGTGCCGCCCAGCAGATGGCACCACCTGCTCCTGCTTCAAGGCGGCTGCCCCTCCCGGCAGCATGTAGTCCAGCAGTACGCAGAAGCATGCAGAAGCAGGCAGCTCACCTGCAGACTGCACCAATGCGCGTTTGCCACCCTTCAGTTTTGAAAACCGTATACCCCTTCTTGAGCCCCACACTGATCTTATTCTCTCAAGCATCAAGTCGCCCCAATTTGGGCCAGCTCAAGGCACACCTGCTGCTGCGTAGACTGCAGTACTCCCGCACGCCGCGCCACTGCCTGCTCCAGCTCCCAGGCAGTCGCATGCGCCCGCCCCTGCTTCTGCTCGACCAGCATGCAGCTGTAGAGCTGCTGGAACTCCTTCTTCAGGCGCCCCAGCTGCTGCTCCAGCTCCTCTGCAGTCTCGCTGTCCTCAGCTTTGAGGTCCTCCAGCAGCCTGTGCAGGCAGCGGTGCAGCTGTCATTGAGCACGCTGACACTACTCCAGCAGCTTTGTGCAGGCAGCAGTGCAGCTGCCACCGAGCACACTGTTACTGCTCATCCAGCTGGTGCAGGTAGCAGTGCAGCTCCCACTGAGCGCCCAGACTCAAGGCTGCAGCGACACAGGCATAGCCGGCATGTGATGACTGACTGTCACCTGCTGGTGTTGTCCAGCTGGCTCTCTGCCATGCTGTGCCGCTCCAGGTCCTCCGAGGCAGCAGCTGGTGCAGTGGCTGAGGAGCCCCAGTGGAACGAGAACGAGCCCTCCGCTCTCAGGCCTGCAGGGCAATGGGAGGGGTGCCAGGCACACTGCAGCATCCTTGTCATCCTGAGCTTGCAGCACTTCATGTGGCTTCTTTGGACTTGATGATGATGGAGGGCAGCTCATGGCCGTAGTCAGAAGATCAGGCCTCTTGCTATCCCCAGCTTCAGCAGCCAACAGGCCTTCCCTGCTTGCCAAGCAGTGCACACAGGCCCACCTGCTGCAGCGCTTCCTTCAGGGATGCTGCCCTGCTGCCCCCCCGCTGCATTGAGCACAGTCTGCCATGACAGGTCATCTTCTCTGTCCCTGTCCCTGGCAGGGAGCTCCAGGGGGCCTGCAGCGCCAGCATTCAAGCCCCCCATTGGCTGGCACAGCCCCCTTGCGTCTGCATAGCGCTGCCGCTTCTGCGCCCCTGGCTGCACTGGGGCTTTTGCAGACTGCTGCAGCGATGTGTCCTCTGGTCTGTGCCTGCGGCCTCCATCTGCAGGCAGCTCTGCTGGCCAGGCCCGATCATGTGCAGCCTGATGACTGCCTGTCTGGCCGCCGTCTGAAAGCGTTGGCAGCTGCCTGCTGGCTGCCTGTGGACCAGAGGCTCCGTCGTGTGTGTTGTTGCTGCTGTGTGAAGGGTCACAGGTCTCTGCAGCCTCCTGACATTGTGCAGGCCTGGCCTGTTTAGGCTGCTCGGGCTCTGCAGGCTCTCTGGTTAGGGCAGCCTGAGCACCCAGGTCATCCCCTGAACAAGGAGGCGGTGCATCATGCTCTGCAAGGCTACTTGGCACTGACTGATCACGTGACTGTGCGTGCTGGCCCTGCTGCTGGTGCTGCTGCTGAAACTGGGCAACCTGCCTGCAGAGGGCACGCCACAATCACCTCAGCATGCGCATCAGGAGCGCCACTCATGCAAGCAGTCCTGAAATGGCATATTGCACACATTGCAAGCACAGGACAGCAGCTGAGGAGAGCGCACGCAGCGTGATGCACCTTGGGACGGGCTGTGGCTGCGGCGTCCGGGCCTGTGCAGCATTCCACGACAGCGCCCTCCAGAGGGGTAATAGCCTGATGGCCTCTGGTGCCACCTGTCCCAGCCTCATGCAGGCGGTCTGCAGCAAACAGGCCCAAATTTTCGCAGTCAAGTACACAGGCAACCCCTGAGCTGCCAGTGTACATGAGCTGAACATTGCAGAGAGCACAACTTTCACAAGAGCAGGACTCTTCACAAGGGCAGGACTCTCTCCAGCCGAATGGACCAGTGAGCATGCCATAGGACACCAGATTCTGCCCATTCAACACAGGCTCTTCATGCACTTCACTGTGCATGGAGCCTGCTGAGCTCACATCAGCCATGCCAGATAGTGCTGGTCTCAGACCAAGTTTCGTTAGACCAGTTGTGAATCACCTTGATGCCCTGAGCCCTGCTCGCGATGCGCAGGGTGTTGAGGCTGTCCAGGTACTCCCCAGCGTGAGGGGACACGCAGGCCAGCAGGAAGGTGCGACAGTTGCCTGCCAGCAGCGGGGTCAACTGTTCCAGCAGCCGGCTGTCCCGCGCAGAGACTGCTGCACTGCTGCCTGCAGCATGGGGCGAAGGTCTCGCTCACAAGGTCTTGCCATGGTGGGTGTGCCGCGCCGAGCATGTTCGGCACCAGCACAGCAGCTAAGTGTCCTGCACAGACACCACTGTGCTGCTCCCTGCAGCACAGTGCCCTGCTGTGGCCACACCTGGCAAATGGAGCTTGACGAAGCTGGGTCATGCAGCCCATCCTGCCATGCACTTGGCTGGCGCCATCCTGCACCGCCGTGCAGACTGCAGCAGGCTGCATGCCAAAGGTACCATGCAGCCTGTGACCCTACTTTGGGAAAGCACTCACTGGATCCCACACACCCTCCCTGACACTCACAGTCACCTGTAGCACCAGGAGTCTGCGCCTGTGCCAGCGCTGTGATCATGCGCGTCACCCCCAACAGCTCCTGGTTGGTTGCCCGCCGCTCACGCTGTTCCTGCATATTCTCAAAATCCTGTGAGCCCAAGGCATATGCAGGCACATCCTGGACCGGGGCTCTTGCCGAACGAACCTAAAAAACTGCATAAGCCTTGTGAAGCCAGCCAGCAGCCCTCCAGTGAGACACGACATGCCACAAGCACCAGTCTGTGGCATTGCAGCTGTCTTCAATGCAAGATTTTGGTCCTAATGGTCACGGCTGCCTGATGTCTGCAGCCCACTCCATTGGAGCTTCCCACCCGGGCAGGTCCTGCTGAGCTGACCTGCTGGCGCAGAGCCTCGTCCGAGCCAATGTCTGCCGCCCCGCCAGCCAGGCTGCTGCTGCCGCTGAGAGAATGGGACCCCGCCAGGTCCACCACGTGCAGCATGCTCAGGTGCTGCGTGCTCCTGCAGCAGCATGCCATGGGCTGTGCCCTGACACGGCTTCAGGTGCTGGCAGGTACTGCGCTGCCTCTTGGAGGGCTCTCTGCTGCGTCTCAGCAGCAGCAGGCTCTGTTGCACATGACATGGGCCCTATGCATGGTGAGAGGTGCAGGATGGCAGGCATGCTTTGGATGGGGAGCTGCTGCTGGGTCCCAGCAGTACATGCGCGTGAGCGCCACTCTGCTGGCTGCACGAGCGATGTGCCAAACCTAGTGGCATCAGCAGCAGGTACGATGCACAGCATGCCTCACCTGTTGTACAGCTGCAACTGGAGGAAGAAGTGAGCATGATTGCTCACGGGTTGCAGGCGCCCGCTCGGGTTGGTGGCCCAGTTGACACTGTTGAGCTGCGCCTGCTGCAGTGCATCCTGTGCGTCCGACAGGGAAGCCACCTCCACACAGGCATACTGCGCGCTGAAGCCTGAAACAGGTGAGCAGAGGCAGTCTGAGCAGTGATCCGGTGTACGCACAGATGCGCTGCAGCGCTGCTTGCTGGATGGTGCGGTGGGACGTGCACCCAGCAAGCGGCCCATGCATGGTCCAACTTAGGCCTGGCAGCGATGCCATCAGGGATGTTGCCTCAGCACAGGCTTCTGCGCTCACCAGCTTTCTGGGCAGGCAAACGCAGCAGCCAGCAGGTCTGGCAGGCGGCTGGCATCAGGACTCTCATCACCTGCGCAGCTTCCGTGGTCGCTGCTGGCAGGCTGCTCGGCGGCCAGCAGTCCCCTGGCGCGCCCCTCCTGCAGCTCCCAGCAGGCCATGCCCACCCTGTAGTCGGCCGAGCTGCGCGCCTGCCGGAACAGGTCCTTCAGCATGCTGAGCAGCAGAGATTGCTCCAGCTGCTGCCCCGCGCCAAACAGTGCCACAGATTTGCCGGTCGCAGCCTGCCCAAAGGTGATCACTGCGCTGTTAAAACCTTCCAGCAGCCACTGCACTGCCCCCTGCAGGTCAGGGACCGCACTTGTGGCCGCGGGGGGGCAGCAAACAGCTTATGCCGCTGCTGGGGTGTCAGCCCTGGAGGCAGCAATGATCCTTGGGGCTGAGCAGTATACAAGCAGCAGTGTGTGCAAGCTGCAGCCCACTGGAATGCAAGACGCCACTTGGTGACAGTGGGTTGAGGCTGACCTGCCCGAGCTTGGCATGCAGCTCCTGGCCCCAGTCACCCTCCTGGCTGCAGCTGGGCAGCCTGAAGGTCCTGCTGCGCTGGTCCAGGGGCAGGCTGGGTGCAGCGCGCGGATCCAGCAGGTGCACAGCATCGCTGCCTACTGTCAGAATGCTATGGGCCATGTGGTGTAGCAGAGCTGGCTTGACGCACACCGTCAAGTGCCCCAGACGGGCATCGCCGCCTCCAAGACCCTCCAGCTCTTCAGCCATGGCAAGCAGCTGCACATGGCAGGCATTAACAACAATGTCAGCATTCCCATGGAGACTCCCGTGGCCAGGATGCCTCGGCCCATCCGGGAAGAAGCACATTGCCCAAGGCTTGCCTCAGGTGTGACAGCAGTATACTTGAATTTCGCCATGACTGTTGCTTGGGTCTGGAGAATATTACAGCAGCATGGTCTCCGTTGCTGAGGCCGCACAGTGGCCTCGCTCAAGCGAAGGGTTTAACCCTTTGACCAACAGGGTTTTGGTACTGGTACACCAGCCATCTTTGTAGCAGGCAGACAAGTCTTGATCTGACTCCACGTCATTAGGCCGCTGCTAGCCTTCCAATACTGTGGGCACTGCCTTGTGACGGGCCTCTGGGGCAGACCCCAGCAGCTCTATGGCTGCAGCCATGCTGGACACGTCCATGCTGGAGCCCACCCCTGTCATGAGCAGGCAATCGCTGCTGGAGCCCACGCAGCTGCAGGATCCCAGCAAGAGCAGCTTCCCCCTGCCCCAAGTAGAAGATGTGAGCCTGCTGGAGGCCTGCCAAAAGGGACTCCCCCTGCCCCAATGGCATTCACGTGCCCATGATCACATTCAATGTCTCACCAATGCCTTTGCGCAGGTGGACACCTTCAGCCGGGATGTGATGAATATGGTGAAGCCCAACCATGGGACAACCACGCTGGGCTTCATGTTCCAGGGCGGAATCATTGTCGCTGTGGATTCGAGAGCCAGTCAGGGATCCTACATCTGTGAGTGCCCCCCAGCTGTCCCTGCCCTGTCCTGCTCCAGCACTCCTGGCCTGATGCTGCCCAGCCTGGCCCTGCATGGCTGGCACCTGCAAGCTGCTCTGTCGCACCTGCAGCGCCCGTCAGCAGCACCAGTCATTGTCCTGACGACTTCGCTGTGATGCACTGCAGCATCCCAGACGGTGAAAAAGGTGATCGAGATCAATCCCTTCCTCTTGGGAACCATGGCAGGAGGTGCCGCAGACTGCATGTTCTGGCAGCGGAATCTGGGAATGCAGGTGCGGGGGCTGCCTGACCCAGTGCACAAACATCTTACCTGCTGACTTTCGGCAGTGTGGCCCTTTGCCCTAGGTGGCACCAGCTCCACTTGGCCAGCTTGCCACGCAACAAAAACGTATGGACATGTCCTGACTGACATAGTCTGCTGCGCTGCAGTGCCGTCTGTATGAGCTCAACAATGGCAAACGCATCACAGTCACAGCAGCCTCCAAGCTGTTTGCCAACAACATGTACTCATACAAGGGGCGTGGGCTGTCAGTGGTGAGTGAATCGTCTGCCCTGCAATGTGGCGCGAGCGGCCTGAAAAGGCTTCATGAGCTGCAGCAAGCTGCTGTCAGTGCATATTGCCCTCCCCCTGCAGCACAAGTGGCTGCTGAACCTGCCTGGCACTAGGGGGCTTGCCTCAGCATGAGGCTGCTGCCCATTGCCAGCTGCTCAGTCTGCCTGGCCCTGATGCGCACCACTACTGCTCTTTCTGCCTGGCCCAGCTGCCCTGCTGCATTGCATGCCATGCTGTCCTGCAGGGCACCATGATAGCTGGCTGGGACCCCCATGGCCCTGGCCTGTACTACGTGGACAGCGATGGGCAGCGCACCAAGGGGCAGATCTTCTCAGTGGGCTCTGGCAGCCTGTACGCTTACGGTGTACTCGATAATGGGTACAAGTGGTGAGCAGGTGCTTTGCTTAGGAGCTTCTTGTGGGCCTGTGGGCAGGCCTGCCATGGCCAGGACCGCATGCAGGGACAGAGCAGCTTGGCCAGCTGCAGCCAGTCAAGACACCGGCTACACAAGCTGTTCTGGAGACTTGCACACTTGCCCTTTGCAGGGACCTGTCTGTAGATGAAGCAATTGAGCTCGGCCGCAGATCCATCTACCACGCCACCTTCAGAGATGCTGTCAGTGGAGGCACAGTCAGCGGTGAGCTGTGACATTCAGGCTGTCTGAGCAGTAAAAATCCTAGACCCAACAGGTCCATTTCGTGCAGCAAGCACAATGCAAGCGCACATCTTGTTGGTTCTTGCAGTGTACCACGTCACCGAGAAGGGGTGGACTAAGGTGCGCGGCGATGATGTCGGCGAACTGCACTACCAATACTACCCAGACCCCACCAAGCACCCCTGCTCAGGAGACCAAGAGGCATTGCTCAACCCTTGAACACACGCACTGAGTGGAGGGAGGTGCCAAGCCCGCAACTTCAACAAGGCAACAATGCAGGGATAACAAGGGATTGGGGCACCCGCACAGCACGTTCAAAGAGGGACAACGCACTCGCTTCAGTCATAGAAAAATTTGAGCCAGTGCTGCCCGCACTCAGTGCAGGCCCAGCATGGCTGGTCTTCCAGCAGATATTTTCCAGCCAGCACGAGCTTGTGCGCGCGCATGAGATTCACCAGGTCGCGGCTTGGGTACCCATAGAGTACGGGGCACACAGCGCCTTTGCAACTCACACCCACTGGACAGCGCATGCTGCTTTCGCACTGTGCTCGCTGGCGGAGGGCAACCTGCCAAGGGCTTTGGACCCCTGTCCTCAGCCTGTTGACCTCAACCTTGGCTTGTAGGCAACCTGTAGCCCCTCTGGTGCTGCCAGTGCCAGCGGGCTCCGACCTCTGTTCAGAACTAGACGTGCCACATGCCTGGGCTTTGCATCCTGCTTGCGTGGCAGCTTCCTGTGCTTCTGTGTGCGGCGCAGTCAAGGCCGCGGCACTGCGTGCATTCAGCCGCGAGGCGGTTGATAGACCGCGCCCAGGCCACAAGTGCAGAAAAAGCTCCCGCCACACGGTATCTGAGGTTCCCACCTGCAAACCATGTGCGCAGCGCTCAGGAGTGTCAGTTCTGTGCCGCATCTGTGCCCTGAAGTGCAGACAAGGGCACAGCTGTGGCTGCGTTGTGCATGTGGCCTGCATGCTGTGCGGCAGGCTCATGCAAGCAGCACACCGCCACACAGGTGTCATACTGTCAGGTAGTCTGGAGGTGCAGACAGCATCAATCCTTCTTGGCAGGCTGTCCTGTGAAGCAGCTGGGTGCCAATCATCAACAAGATGGCAGCAAGCCTCACTGCGTGCAGGGTGCGGCAGGTTCGGGCTGCCTGGCAGACCGTGGCCACATCCGTCTGGGCCAGTATGGACTCCAGCAGGGTCTCAGGCAGCTGCTGCAGACAGGCCTGCTCCTGCTGAGTTTCACCAGGGCCAACAGCCTCTGTGCTGGCTGCGGGCACCCCAGCCTGTTTTGCAGACAGCACGGCGGCATTTGTCTGGCTACCCCCTGCAGCAGGCACGGCTTGATTGCAGTCTGCTGGTCACTGGGCTCCGCAACATAGTGGCCACCAAATGTCGCAAAACAACATGCAGTCAGGGCAGCCAGGGGCGCCCTGTTTATACAAGCTCACCTGGCAGTCCAGGATTGCTGCGGGATGCAGCTGCTGCGCCACAGGTGCGCACTGCAATGACATGGGAGCAGCTCCTGGGCTCAAAGTCGCGCTGCCCAGCATGCCGTGCCGCGCACACATCGCGAAAGTAGCTGTTCACTGCACAATGTCGGTGAGGATGGTGGCAGGAGGGCATGACTCCACACCATCTGCTGCAGCTGCTGGTGCAGAGAGACTGTGCTGACCTGCCCAGTGCAACCGTCCATTGGCTGCATGCAGATGTCTCTCCAGCAAGGCAGCATCAGCATAAGGACCCACTCTCTTGATGAGTTCTGCCACGAGCCGGCTCTCATTAGCAACCTGCAGCCAGTCTTGCCTGGTGACCTGTATTACAATGAAGCTTGAATGTGGCCATTGCATGCATATGTGACGCACAGGCCTCAGTGCCGAGTCTACACTCCAGGCTGCTGCATCTTGGCCGTTAAAAAGCTGCATGACGACGTCTACTAGCAGTCAAACATCAGTCTTGATTTGTTTATTATATTCATTCTCGTTGACCCAATAAGTGTTTGGCTGCAATGGCGGTTGTCGATTTGTGTTTGGGAGCTAGCCTGCAATAGGCGTGTCTGGCTGTGGCATATAGGACCACATGCTGATTCCTCATGCAGGCTTTGTATGCAGCTGGGATCCGTCGCAGAGCAGGCATTTTGCTCTGGCAGCAGAAAAGGAGCATCAGCTGGTTTGCACAGGTGGAGCTGATCTGTGCTGCACCAGCGCTGTGAATGTGCGAGGCGCTTATGTGCAGAACAAGTCTGACCGCTTCACGGCGTGTGTGCAGGGCAAGGAGAGCAGTGTTCAATCAGATGGCTTTGCCGTGATCACTGAGAGTTTGAAGCGATCCAGGGGACATCTGGGTACGCAAGTCTCTCTGTTTGGGCAACAGCGTCCTCGCTTGAGCGACAGCGTCCCAGCCGTCATCCCTATGTGCAGGTCCTTGGAGCATTGGAGATCTGACCTTTGGGCTGCTGGTGCTGGCAGGTGAAGCCGCACCCAGCATGAGGTGCAGCAGCTGTCATCATGCTGGGCAGCATCATGACCCCCCCATATCCCCAGCATGGCGTCTCTTCCCGACAGGCAGCCTGCCCCTCACAGGCTCTCTGCCATGGCTGCAGACCAGCATGCAAAGCAGGGCATTGTCGACAGCATTGAGGGGACGCCCCTGCAGGACAAGTGAGCCCCCTCTGGTCCTCTGACACGTCAGTGAGCAGCAGTCGCGAGCCGCTGCAGCTGGAAGCCAGATCCTGTTGTCATTCTCTACACGCTACACATGCCGGTGGATGTGTCTGTCTGATGCTGATCTCCGTGCAGGCAGCTCATCCAGGATTTGCTGGATGAATGCAAGATCGCAGATGGTAGGAGCTTAGACTTGCTGCATGTAGCAGTAGCTGATGAGCTCAGTGGCCTTTGGCAGGATCTGCAGCTCAGATGTGGCTGGGGCCTGTCATACTCTGCACTCTGCAGCACCTGCACAACTGCTGACTGCAATTGACAAATGCATGCAGCGGTGTACGAAGCCACCCTGGAGAAGATGTGCAAGCTGAGCTGCATCCAGGTGAGCATGAGTGTCTGGGTACACATGAGGCTGCTCGGGTGTGCCCTGGCACACTGTCCCTGGATGCTGCATCTGGCGTATCAAAGGGCCATAAAGTCTTGGCCTTCCCAACCTTACGCCCCGCTCCTCACCAGACCAGACAGGTCCAGCTGCATACCAGCTATGCTTTGCTCTGCCATCAATATGTCAGACCCAACAGTGTGACGCAGCCAGCTCTGCATTGCTCCATCCCTGACCCTGAGTGTTGCACCTGACAGAGCAAGCTGCAGCAGAGCACCACACCCCTGCAGAAAGAAGATGTGGTCAAGTACCTCAGCAAGGCGGACCACTTCCAGCCTGGCTTCTGCATTGCGGTGCGGCCCGGGCAGAAGCAGATCGTTCTGGCCGTGCGCGGCACCAAGAGCCTCAGCGATGCTCTGACGGACATGGCAGGTGGGTGCAGGAACATCTCTGCTGGGTGCCCCTGAGTCTGGTGGGTCTGGTGGTGGGCGGTGCTGCCCCTTTTGTGACGTTCAGCTCACACCATCGCCCCTGGGGAGCCCCTTGCCAGTGGGACTGCTCCTGTGCCTGCAGGCAGCACTGAGCACTTTCAAGGTGGTCAGGTGAGCTGCACCGAGGTGTCGGGCAGCAATTGCACGTCTGCTCAGCTTGGTGTCTGCTGAGATTGGGCATGCAGCTGGTGGTTCTTGCCTGTACACGTGCTCAGCCCCCAAACGCTCACTGCAACAGTGCAGGCGCACATGGGCATGCTGCGTGCAGCGCGGTGGCTGCTGGAGCATGAGGGGCCCACCGTTTTGAAGGTCATGCAGGACACGGGGTAGGCGGCGGCGTAGTACCTAGCGATGTCTTCAATGATGTTGGTATTCTCGAGAATGGGAAATTCCAGTTCTGCAGTTCGCCTCAGACCAGCACGAAAAAGCATGGTCTTCACAGCTTCTCGCATCACTTGATCAAGAGGTTATGGCGCGCTGCACCCACCCTCCCATGCTCATACAGATGTGTCTGCGTCGGCAGGTACCAGGATCTGAAGATCATCGGGCACTCCCTGGGGGCCGGCACGGCTGCACTGCTGGCCATGATGCTGCACAATGACCCAGGGGCTGCCGCCAGCTGGGGCAGTCCCCAGATGACCTGCGTGGGCTTTGCCACCCCGCCTGTTGTGTGCGAGGAAAATGCGCTGCGGTGTCGGGACTACATCACCACCGTGGTCTGCCAGGTGGTTGCAGTACAGCCTCATACCCACAGGCTGTTGGCTACAAACGCCACCTGCAAGTGTCTGTGGCCTCAGCATGCCCCTGCTGCCATGCACTGCAAGCTGAGCTGCAGCCAAGCTAGATGTCAGCTGCAGCTCACAGCCTGCAAGCAGCACCTGCAGCCTTGTCCCTCTCGCCAAGCATGGCTGCCATGCAGTCCAAGTTGCACACTGAGCTGCATCAGACACCAGCAGAAGCTCCAGGGCAGTACACATCACCCTGCAGACATGTGCAGCCTGTCCGTGCAGTGCAATCCTGCGGCCATGCATGTGCGCTCCCCTGCAGGCTGCGACCGCTACTTGTTGTGCATGCTGCAGCATGACGTCATTCCGCGCTCCTGTCTGGCCACTTTCGAGGACCTGCGCAAGGAGATTGCAGCCAGCAATTGGGAGGACCAGCTGAAAGACAAGGTGAGACCGAACACAATGGTGTGAATGTGACAGGCACCAGCTGCAGCCTGTCATGGGGTTGATGGCTGCTGCCGCATGTTGTGTGCAGGTGCTGTCACATAAGCTGTCTCAGATGGCTGCCTCAGCCGCCTCCACGCTGGGTGGCAGCATAGCAAAGGACCTGGAGCACCATGTGCAGCAGGCGTTGCAGCGCCAGAGCGCGATTGACAGCAGCCAAGGGGGTGGCGAGGACAATGCAAGGTGTGCTTTGCTCTGGGTCCTGGGTGGGCGTGGGCAGGGCAGGGAGGGCTGTACTTCAAGCCCATGGCCCAAAAGCTGCTGCCCCTGCAGACCATGCTTGAAGGCAGCGTATGCTTGTCTCTCTGGCTGCAGTCCCAGTGATCAGGCAAAGGCCCCCCAGGTTGAGGCCTTCAAGTGGCTGCGGGACCTTGTGGGATATGGCCCCAAGGCAGGCAAATCAACAGAGGCACAGGATGCAAGTAAGGTGAGGTCTGCTGGCGCCGGTCACTGTGCTACTTCTCTGTACTGAGCTTCTCGCTGCAGTTGCCTGGCAACACACCTGCTGGCATGCATGTGCAATCAATCCAGACCCTCACCGCCTGCCTGCAGGCTGCAACAGACTCTGCTGTCGAGGAGGCTGCAGAATTTATTGCTCCCACCCGCCTGTACGCACCTGGCAGGCTGCTCTTCATCACCCGGGAGACTGGGGAAAGCAAGACGCCCTCCCACAGCATCATTGATGGCGACCCTGACCCAAAGCATAGATTCAAGAGGATCGTACTGACATCATCGCTCATCTCAGATCACCTTTGCTCAACATACAGGTCAGTCTTGTGCTCTCTGCTGTGGCACCTGGCAGCAGTGCAGAGCCTTCAAGCTGCCATCTCAGACATCCTCATTGCATGCAGGGATGCCCTATCTGACATACTTGAACGCATGTGATCAGTCATTAAACTCTGTCTGGTTTCATTGTGCTCCTAAGCACTTGCATGGGCTTTCATTCAATTTTGCTGATGAGAGTCAAGCTGGCCACTGCTGCCGCGCAATGCTGCATGCCATGCTGGGCACAGGACTACTGGTGATGGTAATGAATATGGTCCGCTGTAGCCTGTGCTCTGTAGTCTAGGGCGCAGATGAGTGTGAGACCTGCAGCGATTGAGCCACGCAGTCTTGAAACAAGCATTGCTGATATCTGCCATCATGCTAAGTCAAGGCACTGCTGTTAGGAGCATGCATTACGCATTACCTGCAATCAGCGGCAAGACCAGCAGGCCAGCCAGTATGCTGAGCTGGGAGTAACCCTTCTGGTGGTGCCAGTAGCTGAACCACTGACCGGTTGTCGATGGAAGACTGCATGAAGCATGTCTTCTGTGGGCAATCTGTGGGGGGGGCGGGCACTTTGCAAACGCCAATCGGTCACAAGGCAAATGATCTGCACACCATGCAGTGCCAGCACCTGTACAGGAGGCCAACAAGGCGCCCCCATCCGCTGGTCGGGCTATCCCAGAAGGGCAAGGGTTCCACCTCACCCCAGCCGCCGCTGGCAAAACGATGTAGCTGCAGATGGGTGGCGCAAGTCTGAGAGATGCCATGCCCACAGGCAGGGTCCATGTGATTGTGGCTGAGAGAGGACTGCTGGGTGTGGCGTCCACTCACTGCTTCGACTGAGCGTGGCCCATCATACCGCCGGACCTCTCCAGTCTCCCCGTTCAAATGGAATATGGTGGGAAAGCCTACAGCAGAAAGTGGCGCCTGAGTCCGTGGGGGGTTTGAGCCCACAATGCCTTTGCAGAGGTGCTCATTCAAGATGCCTGCCTGCAATGGACTACAGAGTGCCTGCTGTCAGACCTGCTGCTTGCCCCGCCAAGCCAAGCCAGCCTACCTTGCACTTGAAATCTGGCCATCAGGCCTTCATTTTCCTCCCCATTGATCTGCACGCAGCACGAGATGAAATAGGTGGCCCATATACATCAGTATTAGTCTGGCTTGGTCGACCTGGGTAATGAAGCTTGCAGGCTGCTGCAAGCTCTGGCCTCAGGAAGGTGGACTTGCTGCATCGTCTGGGCAAAGTAGCATCCCCACCTTGCCCACTTTTACTTTGCCATGCAACTCATCTGCCAATTCCTCCCATATGGGTGCCAGCGTCTGCAGAGGTGTAGCTGGCGTGACTGGACAGCAAAGGTGGCTGTCTTGGAGTGTGTGCCACCCAAAGAACTGGCACTGCAGCGAATTCACACCTGGCAGTGGCTGCACCATGGGGCGTAGATGTCCAGCATCCATTTCCCATTGCCTGTTGCTGTGTGGGCATCAAAATTGGCATCTGTCAGGTCAATCACTGAAGACGCCTGGACTGTCAGGCTAAACAGGCATGCCAGTGCCGCCAAGAGTCTGGCATGCATGTCTCAAAAGCTTTCAAGTGGAGCTCCTGCCTCAGGGTAGTGAGCAGCAATACCCCTGCAATCGGCCAGTTCATTTGAGGGCACTGGTGGCCCTTGCCTCAATTGTCACAATCTTACCATGTCTTGCCACAGCATGCGGTGTTTGTCGTGGGTCAAGCCGTGCCAGGCTGGACAGAAAAATGGGTACACTGCCTGTCAGGCAGTTGTAAAGGCTAATTGTTGACCTGAACAAGGACTTACGCAGATCCATTAAGTGTTCGCAGCAGCCTACCAGGGGACAGCTTGGAGCATCCCATTGCGACACATCGCAGAATTTGGTGCGGCCCAAACTCTGCTGAGGTGCCAAGAGGCTTCCAACAACTGCCAAACATGTCTCAGTGGGTTCCCATGCGGTGCAGGGGGCTCTTTGCAGCTTGAACCATGAAGTTGTCCATGCTGGCTGCCCCACTCAGTCTCTGGCTCTACAAGAAGTACGGCGAGGACATTGATCACCCCACCATGAGGGCAGCCTTTGCCTTGGTGGTGACAGCAGCAGCAGCCCTGATCTTTTACATCCACAGACAAATCACACAGAAGCATGACCAAGCGGTAGTGGAGCACGAGGTCAAGAAGCCTGGCCAGTGCGTGTGCTGCCGGTGCAGCACTGCCACATCAAGCATTACTCAAGTTGCTCTGCAGGTCTGCAATCTGCGCAACACGCACTGTGGACCTACTGCCACTTCTGCAGGGACCCGGTCACGAAAAGCACGCCCACATGGGAGTACGACCAAGCGGAGCTCAAGAAGCTGCTGTCCAAGATGGGCCTTGTGAGCTTGCTTCATGCTTGTTTTGAATATCAATGAGGCAGAAGCCATGCCAGCTTCACATCTGCATGCCTCACTGCATGCCTGTCAGGTCCTGCCCTTGGCGCAAGAGGCAGGCCTTGCTGTCACTGGCCCGCCCCAGACCATCTTTTTGCATGCCAGCCCAAGCTTGGATGAATGCCTGCCTGCCTCAGCTGGAGTCGCCACTTGCCTGCCTCTGCGCCGCTGTGGCTGCCTGCCTGCCGTTGCACCAATGCTGACCAGTAGCTGTGTCTGACCACCTGCCTCCCTCTGCATATGCAGCCTGTCCTCATTGTCCTCGGCCTCCACGCGTACAAGGGGTAAGCACCTGCAATGCTGGCGCCTCTTGCGTGCAGCTGGCAAGGCCGCAGAGGCCTTGAGCAATATAGCTGAGCCCCTGTGTCAGCCTGATATGCTGCACTGCAGCAACTCTGCAGAAAGTGCGCTTCAGCAGGTTACCATGCACAGCATTGCCTTGCTGAGCACACGCCCCAGCTTGCATGTTGGCCAGACCTCAACACAGAGCCGCACTTGTCTGCCCAGCCGCTCATGTGCCTGCAGGTATCTCCAGCCACTGGCCATGCAGATCGTCATGCTGCCCCTAAACCTGTTTGAGTCTCAGCTCTTCAAGGTGCATGTGATGGGCCAGGCCCCACAGGGGGCATTGGCGCGGCCCTGGAAGGAGGACAACCCCTTTGCAGCGTGAGTTGGAGGGCAGAGAGGTCTTTGGCTGTGATGCTGGTGAATTTTGCTGGGCTGCAGAGCATCGTGTCATGAGGTGACAAGACTGCGCCGCCAGGCGGGGGGCACACAAAGTAAACACTGCCACGGTCATGGCCAGAGGGCTTGAGCTGGCCTGCTGTTGAGCCCCATGAGGGTGAGGCAGAGCCAGTCACACCACATGAGCAGGGGGCAGTGGTCGCCAGCTGTGGCCGTTTGGGGTGGTGACCGATTGCAAAGCCACGCAGCCAAGACCTGTGTGTCGGGGTGTTAGCTGGCATGGCCATGCAAGGATTCCAAGGCTTCTGCAGCATGAGACGCATCCTGTGGGCAGCTGTATGCGGTTACAGAGCAACCGCTGTGGGGCTGCCACACGGGGCGGGCTGATGCTGCAGGGGCACCCTTGCGCTGTGGCTTCTTGCTGTGGGAAAGGGCATGTCGTGATGTGTGCCACTCTGCATGCATGATCAGGCCTGGAGCACACAGCCCACAGATACCTTACGAAGGCCTATCAGCATGGCGTCCCCTTCCTGCGTCAGGCAGCATGCTCAGCGTTGAAGTAACATGCGCATGGTCATCACTGAGGACTCGCATACAGCCTATGCAACTGACAGACACAGCATAGCAGCTGCGCACACTCCAGACCACTGGCAGCGTCACCTCAAGAAAAGCTCCCACCAGGTTCTCTGGGCATGCTGCATGCATAGAGCATGCCTTTCTTCCTCACTGAACCTCTCTCTGAGGGTCATCACCTGTGCTGCAGGTTCACAGAGGGCGCTGCAAAGGCCAAGGAGGTGGCGGCTGATGCCAGCAAGCAGGATGCCGGCCCCAGTCAGGCATCAGCTGCTGGCAGCAATGGCACAAAGGAGACACTCAAGAAGACTTCGTGAGAAGCGTGGTGGCTGCAGCTGTGCCTGCTTTCAAGCACCCTGGGTTGCAGGCAGCAATTGGCCGGGCAACAATATGCCAGCCTAAAGTGACGGTCTCCATGGTTTTGCTGCTGTCCCCTTCAACAACAGAGGTACGCTGTCCCCTTCAAGCAACAGAAGTATACATAGCAATAGGCATTGCACATCTCTGGGAGAGCCATGCAGGACAGGTTCATAGACAATGTTGTCACGTGCTGAATTGCCAGTCCTCATGCTGCGCATGGGAGTTGCTGGCTCCAGCAATCAATCTGGGTTGTTACTGAGAGGCCCTGGCCTGGCAGGGCTCTCACAGAGCAGCACCTCCATAACAGAAGAAGCTCCCATGGAAAAGTTGCACACTTAGCCAGGCTTTCAGGCTGCCACTTGCAAAAAATCCAGAAAAACAGCCAAACTCTGGCTTACAGTTGCAGCACAGCGACTGCTTGCTTCCCCTGCCTCGTTGATCTATTCTGGAGCACCAGCACTGCGCCAGGGGAGCATTTGAGAGCCAGCCCGACACATAGGGGGTTGCTGAAGTTCGATGTGCTCCTAGGAACGAGGTGCAAGCTCTTCCCGGCAGCCCACTGGCCCACACCACCCAGGCAGGCCTTCAGTGAGAGGCCTAGACCCTCTGCTCAACTCTGGTGAGGATGAGTCCTTTGCGCTGCCACTGGGTGCTTCTTGCTGCCCCGGTGCTGCTCAGAAGGGGTTCTGGAACCAGCTCAGCCCTATGCCAGCCTGCTTGGGCCCTTCTGGTCCACCATTGTGCCCTGTGTGCCCAGTGAACCCCTGTGCTGTTGACGCCAATGCCTCTCACTCGCTTCTGCATTCTGCCTACAGTCTGGTCAGGGTGCTGCCCTGCAGCAGCATGCGCCAGACCCGCCAGCAGAGTCACAGGGCAAAGAAGGCAGAGACAAAGCCCAGTGCCAGCAGCGCTGCCTCCCCCACTGCCAGTATCGCTGCCCCTGAGGTTGCTCCTGCTGGGGGGGACCCTGCAGTGGCAGGCGCTTTCTCAATCCCGACCCAGCAGCCCACGCCAAGCCCAGGGGCTGAGGCAGCACCGCCCAACAGCAAGTCCAGCCAGGGCCCAGGCCCGCCCAAAAGAATCAAGGGTGAGGTGCCCTCAGAGGTCCTGCACACAGCCATCAAGCTTGAGGTCTCCCCAGAGCTTGCGCACAAGCTGGGTGCCCATCAGGAGAGCGCTGCAGTGCCAGTGGCTGCCGAGACAGGGTCGATGCCTCCTGGCAGAACAGACAGCCAGGGTGGGGGGCAGCGGCAGACAGCTGCTGCAGAGGACTCTCACAATGCAGGGGCCCTGCCGGCAGACGGGTTGGATGCCAGCTCAGGGGCCCCAGCCAACCGCAGCGCCACCCCTGCCTCAGTGCTGGACCCTGCGACGGCAGGGCCTCCTCTCAGCGCGGCGCAGGTCATGGCTGGTGTGGATGGCCCGGGGCCTGTGCCAGAGGCTGGCGTGCTGCCTTTCAAGCCCCTTCCCAGGTGAGCCAATGAAGCCCTCTTGGTACCGCAAGCACAGAAGCATGGCAACAGTAGCAACAAGTGGCATAAACTGGACATGTGCTGAGGCCCGATGAGCCTGGCTTTCATGCTGGAGTTGAGAAGCCTGCGTCCAACGCTCAGGGTGACCTCGATGTTGCATGCAAGTGAGCTGCTGGCATACGCAGCACACTCTGCTTAGCAGGCAACCCCAGCGCTGACCCTGCCTTTGCTCCTCTCGAAACGCTCCTGTCACGCTGCCTGCAGGCAGCGTGCCCGCAAGCGAAGGTCTCCTCCTCCTGCAGCTGACTCTGCAGCAGAGCTGCTGCGAGCAGAGATGCAGCAGGCCAGACTGGCGGCTGTGCTGGAGGAGCAGCACATTCGGGAGATGCAGGCAAGCAACCATGTGCACACAGCTGCACGCATCTTCCCCTTACACAAGAGGCAGGGGAATCGTCGGGCCCGCTGTCTTGAGCGAGAAGGTGGTGTAGGCAGGCACCATTCAGGAAGCACATGCTTTCAGAGTGCAGCCACTGCGGATTGTGGCCCTCTGCTATGCACCGCAGCGGCAGAGTTGGCAAGTCCTCAGCTGCATGCACATGAGTCCAGCCACCGTAAACTTTCAAGCTCCGCCTGCTCTGGCTGATGAGATTGTTGCAGTCTGTGGGTGACGTGACTTGTCTTTGTGTGGAGCTCTGGCTGCTTGGCTTGCCACCTACTAAAGTGCATCGATGTGGCGATCGCTGCACAGGGTGCGGACAGGGGCCCTGTCTTTCTGTGCAGGCGCGGCACCATGTGCCCTCTACTCGCAACAGGCCCGCTGCCGGCGATGCACCTCCTGGCGCGGCGCCAGCAGGGGCCTCGGCAGCCTGGGCGCCAGCAGCAAAGGCGCGGCAGGCTCCGCCTGCGAAGGGTGGTCAAGCCCGGGGTTGCAGCACTGGTGTCCCAGGGGCCCCCCGCCCTTCAGACGCCGCCTGCACTGGTCAGCAGCCTGTCGCACCCAGCGCAGTGCCAGGCTCGGCAGAGGCGCCTGCAGTCGGGCAGGGGGCGCGTAAGCGCAAGGCCCCCCTGGCAGCTGCAGAGGGTGCCAGAGAGGGCAGCGAGCCTCCCGCCTCCAGTGCAACTGGGATGGCTGGCGCTGGCGGGAGTGCCGCCAGCACCTCCTTGCCTGGAGGGCAGCCCCGGGCGGCCTCAGAGGGCAGTGAGGACGAGACTGCAGCTGGAGGGGGCTCTGCAGCGCGCAGGGATGCTGAAGCTGCAGGGGAGCACCATGCGGACAGGACTGAGGCGGGGGCCAAGTCTGCGCCGGTGCATGCCAGGACGGGCATGAAGGGGCGCCCAATCCGCCTGCGTGAGCACATCTGCACAGTGCTCAGGCTCCTGCACTGCTGTGAGGGGAGTCAAGTGGTATGAGCTCTTACATGCAGAGCCCGCCTATGCCGCCAGAGCTGGGCAGGCCTCACTGGTTCAAGCAACCCTGGCCTGCAGCTCGGCCTGCGCAAAACAGCACTGCACGTCTGCCTGTTCCCTGGCAGTTGTGTACCAGCTTGATGAGAGCCTCAGCCCTGCATGTTGGCTGCTGGGGTGGCGCGTGACAGGTGGCGGGCCCGTTGGCTGGTGCCAGGGCAGGGTGGCCTGACCCGCACTCTGATGCCTGCCTGCAGCCTCTGGCCGCCTGAAGCGCAAGTCTCCATATGATGATGTGGTGGGCAGGATGGTGGACATTCCGGGGGTGGTCTTTGGCGTCCCCCTGCCAGACGTGTTCTACACAGGGCAGGTCATGAAGAGGGACCACTCCCACGCAGGTGAGAGCACCTGCCAGCCCTGCTGACTGTCGCAGGGGCTCATGGCTGCGCATTGAGGGAGGATGCACTCAGGTGGGAGTGAGACCCTGTCCCGTAAGTGCCAGCTGGGGCTTGCACGGTGCTCAAGCCTGGCACGCTCCTGCTCTGAGATCCACTTGTCCTCCAGCAAAGCCCCTGCATGGCGACAACAGTCGGCTCACTTGGCAGCCAGACAGGCTGTCCAGGTTGTGCTGCAAGCCCAGGCATCCATGAGCAGCTTTGAGGCATTCCTCCAGCCTCCGTTCATGCGCCTGCTTCGCCACATGGGCAGCTGCTTCTCTGGGCTGCAAAAAGCGTCCTTCCACTGCCCCGTCTGTGCTGCTGCAACAGCACCATGTCTGCCCACCGTGATGACCAGCTGCGTGGTCACCTGCTTCCCTGGGCACAGGAAGTTATTGCCTGCCCTGCAGGCTGGGTCATCATGGTCTGCATGCAAGGCCGCATGAGCAGGTGGCCCTCTGACTCAACCCCCGCCTGTTCCTGCAGGCTGCGTGGTCATCCGCTTCCCTGACGACGGGTCCCGGTACTACCTGCCGGCCACTGACATCCGGCGCTTTCTGGCCGACATGGAGGCGCGGGGGGAGGGGGCCCCCCTGCAGCGTGTGGGTGCGGGGGAGGAGGCCAACGATGCAGCTGCCATCGAGGTGCTGGCGCAGGCGCTGACGCGCAAGAACCAGGCAGCCACAGGTGGGAGCCTGCATGCCTGCAGCAACGGGCTGGCGGCTGGCTGCCAGCTGTGTGATTGGCCTTTAGGTGCCAGGCAGCCACCATGGGGGCGGCTGCCATGGGGGTGGCATGTAACGGAACGGCAGCCACATCACCTGACGCTTTGTCAGGCTGGCAAAGGTCCACGGTGGTGCAGTCTAGCTCGCTAGTCTTCAAGTTCTGCTTCAAGACTTAAGTGTGATGCATTTGGGTGCGTGCTTTCAGTGCTGCCAAGAGACCTTGCTTTAGATGCAGCTGACGTTTGATGACATTCTGCCCCTCATCATCTGCGGCAGGGCTAAGGCGCCTGGGCCTGAAGTGGCAGCTGCGCTGATCTTGCTGCTGTGCTGCAGGCCACCACAAGAAGGTGAAGGCCAAGGACATCAAGCACAGGCCCCGCAAGGTGGTGGCTGGCTGGCAGGAGCAGCAGCAGCGTGCACAGCCTGCCACTGTGCAGCCCACAATCCAGCCAGCCTGTGGTGGCAACCAACAGCAGCCTGCAAGCGGGAGGGTGGCACCTGCTGCCTCCGGGGCGCCTGCCAAGGTGACCAGGCAAAGCAGCCGGCAGCAGCCGTCTGTTTCGGCCGCTGGCCCCCCCTGCCCTGCCTCTGAGCCCAAGGCCAAGAAGGGAGGCAAGAGGAAGGCTGAGGCAGCACCTGTCGCTGGCAGGGCCTCTGAGCTGGCTGCTGACAGAGCTGAAGCAGCAGCAGACGGCTTCCTGGAGAGGCACAGGACCCCCAGCTTTGAGAGGTGAGCTGAGCAGCAGACAGCTTGTGGATGCTGTTGTTGGGGAGGCACAGAGCTTGAGAGACCAGAGCGGTCCAATCTGAAGCCAGGTAGGGTGCTGAGGTTGAGGAGTAAGGGTCCCGTGGAAGAAGTATGGGGCTGCAACCTGGACTGCACTCTTCACTGCCAGTCCAGGAGCCAGCAGGCCTGCTGCAGGCTGGAGGGCCTGGCTTCCATGGCTGACACGCGGGCCGCTGCAGAGAGCCGGCTGAGGGTCGATGCAAAGAAGGTCAAGAGGGAGGCGCCTCCCCCTCACACATGAGTCCACTGAACCTGTATTATGGCAGCTGCCCCAGCCTTTGGGCAACGCCCTGTTTGACGAACCTTCCAGTGACGTGACAAGAGTGGTGTCAATCAACAGCAGCCTCTGGGCAAAACCCAATCTTTCAAGTGTTCACTAGAGTCCCTCTGCGTTGTCACCCATCCCCTCATGGGCGTTACATTGTATCAATGAAGATGAGTTGGACCTGGCAAAACAACATCTGTCTAGGCAATCTGCGGCACAAGCGGCCTGACGCTGACCTGCAGCAGTCACGGTGCCGAAGTCAGCCTGGCTTGCCGGAGGGTCTTGCTGGCGGGCAGCATAGGTTCATCAGCCGGAGTGAGAGCGTGCAGGAGTGCCCCTCCCAGCGCTGACATGCACGCGCCTGCACAGGAGTCATCTGCTGTGCAGCATTTTCCCAGATGCCTCACACAGGACACATTATCTTTAACATCGGGGTCGGCAGCATGGGCGGTCGGCCTCACAGGCCCTGCATGGACGGCCCCTCTGGCGGCAGGCAGGCGGTTGCCCTCATGTTCACAAACAGCAAAGAGCAGGCAGCGTGATGGCCAGCCCACCTCACATGCATGTGCATCACATAGCCTGCTGCAAGCATTGTGCATGGCAGCCAGGCTCACATGGAGGTCTTTGTTCTTCCCCTGGTCCTCCTTGAAGTCCAGCATGAGGCTCTTGAATTCCTGAAAGTCTGTCAGGCTCAGCAGAAGGTCAGCCACCTCCTCCACCAGCTCATCGTGCCGGTGATGGAGCTCCTGCAGCCACAAGCCACTGTACTGGTAGCGATCGAGGGCTGCAAAACCAGTAAGCGTCAGCAAACGCAGCAGTGCATGCAGACGGCCAGGCATCCGTCCAGCCTGCAGCTGAAGAGGTGGTTGCGAGCACCTCTTGATTGTTGCTGCTCCTTCCTAGGTGCAAGACAAAGTACCTGCAAATCGTGACTCTGACCCTGCTCTTCTGGCTGCCAGTGCCACCATGGGCAGCTGAGGCAGATGGGCTGCCACTGCCGGCCTGCTGGGTGCACAGTGTTGGCCAAATTGCACAAGCATGCTTTGCCCAGCCAGGAACCCAGCCAGCATGTGACATGGCTAATGATCATGTAGGCGCCACACAGGATTCCCCTGTCACACTGACTCCTCCAGCCCAAATATGCTTCACTGGAGCACTCAGTGCTGTGGCCTCAGTCATCACACCCAAAACCACCACTGTACGCAGCAAAAGTTCACCCAGTAGCCACAGGGGATGTTCCCACATCGCACTGCAGGCTGCTGACCTCTAGAAACGCCTCCATACTGAAGCCGGGTATCGCTTCCTTCAACCGCTGCAGGATAAGGCTCTCCACAGCTGCCTGGTACTGCTTGAACAGGGTCATGTAGACCAGCCTGTTCTCCTCTGTGTCCTGCGCATCTGGCACCTCACAGCTTTTGTAGATGGAATGGGCTGGCAGGCTGGCAGCAAGCGGCAAGAGCAAGTGCGCCACAGCTGACTGCACCAAGTCCATGGTCGTCTGTGACTAGGGCATGTCACCTCAAACTCATGGCTGTGCTGGTGGCAGAAAGTGCCTTGCACCTGTTCAAAGGCTGGGTCTACCAGGAGATCTGCACGCGCCACGTCAGTACTTCCGGCTGAGTGTCGCACAACATGCTGCATTGCTGCGCAGCATTTGATGCAGGTCTGCAGGCTGCACAGTGTACCAGTGAGGGCCTCCACTGTGCGATCAAATTGCTGTGTGGCAGCATCTCCCTGGCCATAGTTCTGCATGTCAACATCCTCCTGCAAATGGCAGGGTCTGAGTTTTGGTGGCAGGGTGACTTCGTGCACTTCATAGACATGGGAGCCTGACCTCTTGCCCAGCATTCCATGAGTTCCTCTTGACTGGCTGGCGCTCTCGGATTGACAAACCCATCGTTGCCTGCTATTCGCAGAAGTGGCGGGTAGGGTCAACACCTTTTGACAAAGTTAATGCTGCTCTCCTCAGCAAGCCAAGCCAAGCCAGAGGAGTGATATCAGGAGCCCATGGCTTCCACCAGCTTGACAAGAGTCTGCATTGATGGTGCCCAATATGACAGTGGTGACCTCTTGGGAAAGGCACTGGCGCACATCAGTCTGGCACCACATGTCTCCATAGTCATGCAGGCAACCATTGTCTACAGCCGCAGGTGAGGTGTTCTCTATGCCTCATCTCTTGATGTCTCTGGGCCACGCGGCCAGATGCTGTGTACCTCATCGCTTTGATGCTTTGAGCCACATTGGAAGTTGCTGTGTGCCTCTTGTCACATCACTAGTTGCAGTAAGATATGTTCTCCTGCAGGGAGCTGCATGCAGCCTGGATCCTGCTAGGCATGCTCCTCAATGCAGGTGAGCTCAGGCAGTGCAGATGTCTTACAGGCGGAGTGGGGCCTCCTCTGCAATGTCAAGCCAGATAATCTGCTATCACATGGTGCAGGTCTGGCCACTGGGCTGAAGCGCCACATCAAGCAGCCCAGGCCACCCCTGAAGTGTGCGCTGCTGGGCAACTGCGAGCAGTTCGGCATGCCCTCCAATCACACACAGGTTGGGCCTGAAGTTACTTCTGCAATGAAGCTGCTGCAGAGCACCCGAGATATGCTTCCTGAAATTCCTGGCTGCAGGTCATCGTGTTTGCCGTAATGACATTCCTGCTCATGGCAGTGCGCCGCAAACTGCGCAGCAAGGGCATAAGCGTAAGCCTGTTGCCACTGCTGGAGGCTGTGTGCCTCACCAGCCTGGCGGCAGCTGTAGCATATTCCAGGGTCTATCTTGGATACCACAGCTGGGCACAGGTGGTGGCTGGTGCAAGCATCGGGGCCACTGTGGCACTGTTCTGGTTTGCAGCAGCATGCCAGCTTGCCAGGTGGTTTCCAGCCATGCAGCGCTGGCAGCTGGCCCATGCACTCCGGGTCAAAGATACCTGGCAGACCCATGATCAGCTGCAGGCCGAATATGAGATGACATGCCCCCCTGATGGCGTGAGCGTAAGGCAACAGGTCGTTAAGAAACAGAACTGATTCAAGATACTAGAAAGCAAAGTGCGCTAACCTGTCTGACAGGTTTGGCCTCTGCCCTCTGGACCTAAGTGGGCCCGCAGGACGCATTCGAAATGACATCCGGCCTTGGGACTCTGCGGTCGCAGGATCTCTGTTAGTTTCAAGCAGTGGCAGCAAGCAGTCAACAGCTTGTCCGACATTTTGAGTTCTGCGTGCCACTTGGCGCAATAAAAGGCGAGGAGCAGCGGCCCCTGACGGAGTAGCAGCGAGCAGCTCGAGTGGCAGAGCACCTTGTGCGTTCCATTGCCTGAAGGCCAAGCCAAGATGGCGACAACAGGCCAGGCTCTGGGCATTGCACTTGGGCTTGATGCAGCCATAGCCCTGATCATCATCCTGCTGTTTGGCTACTTCCGGTGAGTCCAGGCCTCCTTGCTGATATTCTTGCCGGCGACTATGATGGTTCCACAGCTCTCCACAGGGACCCATCTTACTACCTGTGCCTTGCAGGAGTACAGCCTGGACGGAGAAGTTTTACCAGCCCAAGTCGTGAGTCGTGGTTGCATGATGCTTTGTCAAGACGTGCAGTGCTGGCCAGCAGCACATTTTGCCACCTGTTGTTCAGGTTCATAGAGAGTCCAGTGAAGCCCAAAAAGCTGAAGCTGGGATTCTTCAGCTGGGTGTGGCCCACCCTGCAGTACTCAGAGCAGGATATTGTCCGACTGAACGGCACAGATGCCGCACTCTACATTCGCGTGCAGAGATTTGGTGGGTGCACCTGGCCAACTGCTCCTCTGGATTCCACTCTGCAATTTCCAGCAGCAGGGCTGCGGTCACCTGGCACAGGAACAGACGCAATGTCCCGCCTGCAGGCCTGGAGCTGTTTGCGTTCTGCACGCTGTGGTGCTGCATCATCCTCCTTCCTATCCACATCACCCGGGTAAGCAGACTGATATGCTCTGCAGCTTGATGTCCCTGTTCTGACAGCAGCCCAGTGCAGCAGCTGCTGTTTCCCTCCATCTGACACATCTCTTGCCCCTGTGCTGCAGGGCCACTATGTTGACCAGCAGATACAGTCTGGCAGCACAGCCTACACTGATCTGGACAAGGTGGGGCGACCCAAAAGTGTTGATCTCACATGGCAGCACAGCACGCCCTGTTGCTCTCAGTTCGAGCCAAACTCCTGAAGGCCTTTGCAGTGCCCCTGAGCACAGTGTGGTTCTGCGTGCAAAGGGACGCAACACATCTTGCTGCACCTCATCTGCACGCCAATCAGCTCATCACGCAGCCACATGTTGCTCCCCTGCTTCACTCACTGCCCCTCAGCCCTCAGCCCTGCTGGCCAGCTGTGACACATTAAATTAGGTATCACAGCTAAGCTGCGCTGTCCCAGAACCTCTGCAGCTGCCAGTCATTACCCTGGACACATTGTATAGCCAGATGTTGTCTGCGCACTCTCCTGCCCCACGGCAGCCTGTCATGCCTCCCACAGCCACCCATCACCCCACTAGTCATGGCTAGGCTGAGCCGCCCACCTACCCCTGCAGCTGGCAGCCTTTTTATTGCTCACAGCAGGGACTCAGCATCTGTGCTGAGCTGCTCGCCTGCTCCTGCCCCTGCAGCTGGCAATCAGCAACCTGAACGAGAAGTCCAAGGCGCTGTGGGCAGACTGGATCTCTGTGTGGGCAGTGTCCCTGTTTGTGTATTGGCAGCTGTGGCGGTACAACAAGGAGGCGGTCAAGCTGCGTATCGCACACCTGAACAGCGCCCGTGCGGGGACGGAATCATTGACCATCATGGTGGACGATATCCCCTGCTTGCACAAGGTCGGCCCATAATTGACTGCCGCCCTCATGCTTGCTGGGGATGCAACTGCATGTGAGCACGTGAACAGTGCCCGTGCCTGGACCGGGTCCCCTGCATGATAACAATTGGCGACATCCCCTGCTTGCACAAGGTGGGCCGTCAATGTAGGTGAGGTGAGCTGTATCATGATTTGCTTCTGCACAGCCAGGTGCTTGAAATTGCTTGCGCAGCTGCCCCTTGTCACTCCAGCAGCAGCTTTGCAGGTGTGCACCCGTTTCCAGTGCTCATCCCAGTCCCTGTGCTCCTGGATCACCACGGCCTCCACCGCTGAAGGCAGCAGCTCCCTGGATGTGCTGTGCAGGGGCTGGCGGGCAAGGCAGTGGTGATGATTGGGAAGCAGGCCTCACGCCTGCCGGGAATGAAGAGCCTGTCGGTCCAGAGCGCACCCAAAGGGCAGCAGCAGAGGCAGTCTGATGAATTCAAGGACACTGAGCAGCAGCTGGCCAGGCCGTCAGGCTCCAGCGATGCTTCTGGGAAATACTACGATGCACCGGAGGCGCCGCAGAGGTGGGTTGATCACCGGGTGCCGGCCAGGTCACCAGGCTCCAGTGATGCCCCAGGCAAGATCTGGGAGGCCCCACTGTCGCAGAATCTGGGCAGCTAAGTGGGTGCTTGTACGGCCGTAAGGCTTCAGCGATGCCTCAGGGAGATATCAGGATGCGCGAGAGGTGTCACAGAGGCGGGCAGAGGGATTGTCTCACCCCATGATGTTGGGCTGCAGCTACTTGGGAGGAAGGAAAGGCACCCTGCATCACCTGCTTCACCAGAGATCTCTGGCTGCATCCTCAGGCATGCTTCACATTCCAACAGGCGGTGCCCGTCTCACAAAGCCAGGTCTGGGGTGGCAGCCTACATGCCTGCCTTGCCCTGCTTCCCCTCTGGCCTGCTCTGCTGAGCCTGCATGAGGCGTAGGAGGGTGCTGCGCCACAGCTACCTTCATTGATTGGATGCTACTGCTCCTCAGGTGGGAGCTTGGCGAGTGCAAAACCAGTGAGACCAGCAGGCATGCCGCTGGCAGATTGTGCCTGTTGCCACTGACCCACAATGCCGAGTCTGCATTGTTGTGCCTGCAGTGTCACAGGCGGCTCCACAACTCAGCAGACGGCTGCACGTGGCATGACTGGTGAGCCTGCGTCTGGCAAGACACAGGCAGGCGCGAAGGGCACCCAGGCGTCACCGGCAGGTGGGGCGAAGACTCCCACAAGCCAGTAGAGGAACCTGCCAGCTGCCCTCCAGCAGCTCAGTACACCACAGCAGAGCCTCCTGCAGTGCACAGCGATTCAGCTGACCAGCTGCTCTCAGATCTGAGCTTGGGCTGGTCATGGATGCAGGCAGCGGGCTGCTGCTGTGCCTGCTGCAGTGTCTTGATGCAACTCAAAACCAGTGGCAGCTGCCTGATATCCAGTCAGCCAGTAATGCGAGGCTGCAGCCAGCACCCAGCTGCTGACGCGCTCTGCTGCTGCCGTCAGTTGCAGCCGTGTAACCATGGGCATGGGTATTGCTGGCTGACTGCAGGCAGCCCGCAACCCTATCTGTACAACCCTGATTTGCTGCGCAGCCAGAATGTGCTGCTGGACGCCGGGAACCAGGACCATGATGAGCCTGGCGCAGGCCATCCCCACCTTACAAACTTTGCGGCATACCCCAAGGTGCTCACCTCCTTGACAGACAGGCTGGGAACATGCTGAGCTTTGGTGGAGGGCTGGGCTGCAGAAGGGCGGCTCGCCCCCTCGCACTGGGCACCTGCTGTTCTGGCTGCATGTGGCTGCATCCTGCATTTCTGCTGCGGCCTGGCCTGGCCGCTGGGGGGGCCCCCTTTGCCCAGGCTGGTGGCCAATCTCCCTGTGCAAGCATCAGCCTGCTGTGACCCCATGCAGCGCTGCTGTTATGAGGGCTGCTGCCAGCAGTGCCTGCATGGCCAGGCGGACTGTGAGCGCTCGTCACAAGCAATCCGTGGCTTGGCTGTGTGTCTGTTGTCTGAGGCCAAGCTTGCCTCAATGAGGCTGTCACTGGCACCCGTCGTGCTGGTGGGAGACAGCTGCGCCCAGGTGTGACTGCTGCAAGCATCATCCCAAGAACGGCAACTATCTGGTCCCCGCTGATCTGTGCAGGCAGAGGCCATGCTGGCATCAGGGCTGACAGGGGAGCAGATGGTGCGCAGAGAGTTCCAGGAGGTCTTCCCGGGGAAGGTTAAAGACGTCAGCCTGGCTGTGGACTCAGGGGTGCGCTGGCATTTCTCGGGCAGTGACAGTCCTGGGGGGGGTCACAGTCTTGTGACAGTGGCATTCTGCGGACAGTGGCAGTCCTGGCTGAGCCCGCCAGCAGCATGGGCTTCGCCACATGCACCACAGGCTGGCAAGGGGGGGCAAGCACAGCCAGCCAGGTGCAGGAGGGCTTGTCCACATGCACCAAAGGCTGGCAAGGGGGGGCATGCACAGCCAGCCAGGTGCAGGGCAGCTGCTGTTTCTTTGGCACTTCTTGTGCAGTGCCAGTCTGCATGGTGCAGACCACACAGCACTTTCCCATGAGCACTCCCTACCCACCGAAGGCCACTGCAAAAGCAAGTAGCAATGCACACAACATCGCCTTGAGCCCCCGCGGCAGAGGTGCTTGGCAAGCTGTACACATGCACATGTCTGTCATGTTGCAGGCGCCCAGAGGGAGCACTGCCTTGGCACAGCTGCACTGTGTGGGAGCTGCCTCAACATCCCTGTCACATCTGCTGGACACCATTGCAGGTGGGCACGCCCCTGGATGACACCTGCTGCAGGCGCTCAACAAGCTGCTCCCCAAGTGTGCATCTGCACAGTGCTGCAATAACAGTTCCTTGCATCAATCTGCAGAAGCTGGACAAGCTGTACAAGGAGTACACCAAGAAGACGCGCAAGCTGGAGGACACGCTGGACCTGTACCAGATGAAAATGGAGCGTGGCAAGAAGCTTAAGAAGCGCAAGACAGTGAGCCCCTCCAGGCCTCCTCCCACTTGTGGGGCAGTACTACCATGAGCCCTGGGTGATGAAGACAGGGTCTGTGAGAGCCTCAGGGCACCAAGCGCTCATGCAAGCAGCAGTGCACCTTGAGACACGATTGTGTTTATGTTGTCTTGCAGTGCGGCCACAGGGCATGGCATTGTCTTGCCGGTGCAGGCAGTGCCTAAGGCACCCTTATGCCGTCAGCTCAGCTTTCTTGTCCACCACTCCAGATGCTGGCGTCAGGCTGCTTGACAAGTGGGAGGGACATGCTGCTTGGGGCCAGATCAGGGGTGTAGGCAGCAGCAGGTGCTGCAATCTGGATGCCAGTGGGAAGTCTCTCTCTGCAGATGGTGTGCCAGGGCTGCAGTTTGGCAAGTAAAGACGGGAAGCTGCATTGGAAGCAAATACAGTCTGTCGCTCCCAAACCCATGTCAACAATCCTAAGCCCTCCTGTGTTCTACTGCAGATGCGCGTGTCCGGGTTGCAGTTTGGCAAGTGGGGCCGGGACAAGTATGGCAAGAAGCCCGTCAAGGTGGACTCCATAGAGTTTCTGGCGGACAGGCTGCAAGAGCTGGAGAAGGAGATCAAGGAGCAGCAGGTGGGGCAGGACTGCTGTTAGCACCTGAATGTGGAAGAGCACCAGCTGTGCCTGCTGGACCCGGTTGCGCAATGAGCCACACCTGCTGATGAGTTGATTGCAGGACTGCTGGAACCACTTTTCCAAGTAACACTTGCAGCGTCACCAGTTGGCTTGTCCACCCGCGGGCCACGCCTGTCATTGAGCGGGCCGCAGCCTCAGCCTTCTGTGCTTACTGCTTCTACCCCGTGAATTTGCTGGTTGGTCAGATCTGCTGCACCCTGTCAGCAGCAGGATCCACTACAACTGATTGGTCTGGGCCACTGATGGACTACACAATGGGCTCAGCTGGCAGTCGACAGAGGTCCACCTGTCTTGAGCTGCAGAACCAGATAAGCCCGAGACTGCACTACATGATGTCAGTGCAGCCATGCACAGCTATGCTGCTTAGTCACGTGCCAGGTCTTGGTCATGCAGGAAGCGGCCCGCAAGAAGCCCATACCAACTGCATTTGTCACCTTCAACGACCACAGAACCCAGACTGTGGCCAGCACCAGCATGATGCACCATGATCAGCGCTACTGGACAACCTCAGCAGCGCCAACTCCAAAGGTGCGTAGCATTCTGCCCACCAATCTGGGCCACAGCCGCACAAAGTCAAGATGAGCTGCTGCGCTGCGTGCGTTCAACACCAGAAGTGCAGGGCACGTGGCATCAACGTTGACTCAAAGTTGACCAGGTGGGGGCACTCGGAGTGCGTCGTAATCATGCTGCGAGGTGCCTGCATCCCACGCTGCATGTTTTTGGCTTGCGGAAAAGTGCAGTAGGAGCTGCACAGCACCCTAGTCCACCAAAGCATACCACGGGCGTCCCGGCTTGTATTGGTCGTCTGAGCCAATCCGCTGCCCTCCTGATGGGGCAGTGCCTCGAACACCCAGCAGAGCAAGGTTGCAGACTGCCCCTGCGCTGCTGTTGAGGGACAGGTGGGGCCTGTGGCCTCCATGTGGCATGCTGCAGATCCCAGGGGTCGTGCACCCTACCCGGCAGCATGCAGCCTCTGCAACTGAGCGGGCACATTGCTGGACTGCTCCTGTGGCGCTGCTGCAGGAAATAGTGTGGTCAAACCTGGGCGAGGCCAGCGGAGTGCGCGGTCTGCGGACGCTGGCAGCGTGGGCCATCTTCTTCGTGATGTGCGCGTTTTACCTGATCCCTGTCGGTGAGTCGCTCTGCTGGGACAGTGGCTGTGCTCGTGCTGCCGATGTGATGCAGTGCATACTGTGTGATGTGTGATGGCACACTTTGCAGGAGCCCCCCCGGACACTTCATGCGGGGTGGCTCCAGCTTGGTGGCAGCTGCTGAGGCCCTGCTGTCAGCACCAGGCCCATACATGAGTCTGTCTGCTGTGCAGGGGCTGTTCAGGCGCTGATTCAGGTCCAGAAGCTGCAGAAATACCACTTTTTCAAAGTCATCACGGATGTGAGCACTGAGCGTTTGGGTGCATCTGCCAACTATGACTGCCTTGACTGGCCTGGCTTGCATCTCTGGGTTGTGAACCCCAGCTCATCGAGGTTCCTGATCCTGCCCTTCATGTGACAGAGTTTTCCTTGGCTAGCAGCCCTGCTGAGGTGGGCCTTTCGGCACGATGGCACCCTCAGCTTGGCTGCGGGGACTGCACTGACGTGGCGGGTGGTCAGAAGCTGTACCCACATAGGCAGTCAGAGTCACATCCACAAGACTGGCAGTCGTGGCCACCCAGAAGACTGGTGTTGACAGGGTGCAGTTCCCCAGGGTCCCATGTCCGCTGGCTGCAGATCAAGGTCCTCAACTCCATCATCACATCCATCCTGCCCGGTCTCGCGCTGACCATCTTCCTGGCGGTGCTGCCGATGCTCTTGACCTTGCTGAACAGGCACATCCAGAAGATGATTTCTGAGACACAGATCGACTTTGGAGTTGTCAGAAAATACTTTGCATTCCAGGTGTGTACTTCGCATGGCATTGCAGCAGATGAGGCCTGGTGCCCACAGAGGCACTTGCTGCAGGTTTGGGCTGTCGCAACGAGCAGTTTCTTGCGCAGCACCTCCTTGCACAGATCGCGACCTGCAAGGTGTCGACTCACTGCTGGCTGCAGGTCATCACTACCTTCATTGGCACCCTGCTGGTCGGCACCTTCCTGACACAGGTGAGCTCACCATTGCTGCTGCGTCTGCATGCTGCCGCTGCCCTCATGCCACCTCTTTGCCACCCTGTCGTGATGCTGCGGCGCTCCTTCAAGCAGCAACTGCATCCCTTCTTTTGCCCCCGCCCCCGACCCCGCCCTCCTCCCAAATCATCCCTCTGAACGGTGGCATTGTCTTTGAGGAACCACTGTGCAGGGCCACAGGCCTGCGTGTGCTGCAGCCTATCCCGCTGCGGCGTGGTGCTGCCGCGCTCTGTCAGCATCTGATTGCAGTCACTCTCAACACCCTGATCGCCTGCAGCTTGCCTCCCCAGGCCCCACACCTGCAGCTTCCCCCACCCTCACTGCCTGCCTGCAGATCAATGCCTTCATAGACGATCCCACAGGAGTGGTGACCACCCTGGGCTCTGCAGCTCCCCAGGTGGCCAGCTTCTTCATGTCCTACATCCTTATCCAGGTAGGCGGGCCAGCTTGCATATGACCTTGTCAGGAGGGAGCAGTGTCGCAGTGGCCACATGCGGCCAGGCTGCTCCACGCTCCCTATGTGAGCTGCCCCAGGCTGCATCGCTGATTTTGGTGGGTGACACGTCCGCAGGCCTTCATCAAGCAGCCTCTGGGTCTGCTGCGTCTGCCAGGGCTGGTCATCTTCTGGCTGCGCTACCGCCTGGCAACCACTGAGCGCCAGAAGGCCCGCGTGTGGGAGCAGAGCTACATGAAGTATGGGACCAATGTAAGCACTGCGCCAGCTGGCAGCCTGGAGGTGCTGGCCGCCTGGCAGCTCTGTACTGTCAGTGAAGGTCAAGCTATTGGAGGATGCCAGCTGCGCGCTGTCAGCGCATGCCAGCTCTAAGATGAGGGTTATGCACTGTTGGCTGAGACCTTTGCCTGCAGCTCAAACTGCGGCTTGGAAATGCAGGCTGGCTCTGCAAGTAGTCGTATCACAACTCTTAATGTCCAATGGGCTCCTGGCTGCAGGTGGCAAATGACACAATCATCATCCTGCTGGGTCTGGTCTTTTGCGTGATGCAGCCCCTCATTGCACCCCTGGCAGGCAAGTGCAGCCTGATCCACTTGAAATGCATCATCTGCCGCCGTTCGGCAGGCCATTGCAGCAGCCTTTGTGCTGGAGACGCACTCCAGTCTCAGCCTGAATGAAGAATTGCTGCTCATCGAATTTCCATGTCGTCTCTGCTACTTTGGCAATATCACGGTGTTCCTGCTGCAGGCATATATTTTTTGATGGGCTCCCTGTTCTGGAAGTACAATTTTGCCTATGTGTACGTTCCCAACGTGGAGAGCGGCGGCAGAGTGAGTCCTTTGCCTCGCCACTGCTGGCATTCAGCTGCATTGCCCAGCGTGTCACCTGCAAAGTCTCCGCAAGCAGCGGTGCCAAGGTCCCCAAAGGGCAACGCCGTGTCTGTCCTGCAGCTGTGGATGGACATGTTTGACCATATCATGGTTGGCCTATTCTTTTTCCAAATCATCATGACAGGTGATCAAGCTTGGTGGCCAAGTATCATTGTCAAAGTGCCCAGCCTGCAGAGTACTGCTCCGAGCTGCACAGCAATGGGTTGGCATGTTGAGCTCAAAAAGCCTGCTTGTGGAATTCCCTTGGCTGGGGAGCACCTGAAATTGTTGTGTCCTGGTGCCCTGCAGCCCTCTTTGGAGTCAAGAAAGCCCCAGCAGAGACTATTCTCACAGTGCCGCTGATTGTGCTGTCTGCTGCCTTCGTGGTGGTCTGCCGCCGCCTCTTCAGCAAGCCTCAGGGCATCATGAGCCTGCGCACTGCTGCAGATGTGGACCAGGTCGAGCAGGTGGGCACAGTCAAGGTGTATCAGGATGTGTTTGTGCCCCATGACTGGCCCAGTGATCTCTGATGTGGTGCAAGAGATGCTGCACGGCTGGGTGTGTGCTGCCTTCTGCCTATCTGGCTCAGTGCATCGGGGTGCTGTGCTGCCTTCTGCCTGTCCGGCTCAGCGAGTCAGGGTGCCGTGTCTGCACAACAGGGCTGGTGTGGGCTCAAACACTGGACGCAAACAGAACTGCTCTGCCCCTGGCGAGTGTCGACGCTAACATTGTGTGCATGCAGGCTGCACTGTGCACCGCCTGCACCACCCTGTTGGCACTGATCGCCCCTCCAAGGTGGCTGCCTTTTGCAGGGAGGGCAGACTGAGCTGGAGCAGCCTTTGATGGATGCAGCCCATCAGGAGGGGCCACAGGGAGACAAGTACATTCCTGCATCCTTCTTTTTGGATGAGCCAGGTGCTTGCTGCATCCGCCATTCTTGTTTGAAGTGCCTGATGAGTCGGCCTTGACTGAAGCAGATACCCGCATGCGGTGCTGCACTCTGTTGAGTGTGCCGGCGAAAGCTTGCCTGGCTGCCATGCGAGGTGAGGTTGGCGTGCTGGCAAGTCCATGTCGGGCATGCTGCTCTGCCGCCCTGTTGTGTGTGCCAGCCAAGCCTGCCTGCCAGGCTCAGAGTGCCTGCCGAGCTGCTGCATGTGTGTGCTCTTGCTGCTCAAGCATGCTGGCAGCCACTGCGCATGGAGCCCACTTGCTGCTGCATAGCGTGATCGTGGGACAGGCTGGCAGCCCCATCACAATCAGCAAAAGCATGTGGCAGACCCAACTCTTGCAACCTGACTGCTTGCAGAGCTGCGACGTCTGCTCAGGGAGAAGGATGAGGTCTCAGGTGCCGTGGATGACTACATTGCATCAGGTGCCAAGGCCCAAGCTCAGAGGAAGGCAGACAAGTCGAATGGCAAGACCAGGAAGGACCACACCGAGCTGCAGGAAGCTGACGTGGAGAGCCAGCATCAGTCAGCAAGCCTCACATGATTATTTTGCTTTTATGTTGGCTGGACAGTCGCTCCTGTCATGCACAATGCACAAACTATTTAGATCATGTTTTGGGCTGTTCTGGTCAGGGCTGAGTTCTAGTCAGGACATGTGCAATGCTGGGCACCACATGAGGATAAGAATGAATACATGTAACATAGTTTACAAGTACTTAAGGTCAAACACGAATTTTCGTGACCTGTTGGCAGATCCATGATGGCCTTGGGATCATTCAGCCGGCTGGGCTTCAGCTTCAGCCACACGTCACATTGCAGTAACCGCACAAGGAGCCCTGTCAAATGCTGGGCGGCAACAGGCAAGACAACTCGTGTAACCTTCAATCTCCCCAAAAAGGTGTGTTTCTCCGCTCAGCGGGGCCGTGGCTGCCATTATGCATCCATCACAGACCGTGCAGGGACAACCTTGCAGAATCTGGATAACCTTCTGTGGCTGCTGCCAAACATTGATGCAGTTCCTAAAAATGTGACTTGAAGGTGCCATTTGGCGACAAGGTCTGTATAGTTGGCAGCGCCCCCGAGCTGGGATCCTGGGACGCTGATCTTGCTCCTCAATTGCACTGGTCCAATGCTGACGTGTGGACGGCAAATCTGGATCTGCCATCAGGGTGAGGCCAGGTCTCCAAGCTGGTGTACGCATACATTTCAGTACATTTGGAGGAGTCTGCATCAGGAGCATACAGCACTGCCTTTGTATCATGTCCTGAGCACTGCACCTTGCCTGACATGGCCAGGTCGTCCTGGTGTGTGCAGGGCCGACTTGGAGTACAAGTTCGTGGTCCATCAAAGCGGCGGACAGAGGGCATGGCAGCAAGGTAATGTGCTTGCAACATACTGGTCTCGCTTGCAAGCTCGTCTGTCAGGGCTGTGAACTGCATCTATCAGGGCTGGCTACTTGCTGCTCAGTGAGGCAGCACAGGCATCATGAACATTGCACCCCAGATGCTGGTGTGCTGCTGTGCTGCCTGCCTGGTATGAGCGGTCTGTCAGTAGCAGCCTTCAGCTCGTGCTGCTGCTTGCAGTGCTTCGTCAGCTAAGCTGTGAAGTGTCCTGCAACCAGCAAGGAGCGCACCAGGTCCACCATCTCCAGCCTGTGGCACTGTGCTGCAGGGGACAATCTCTCAATCCAGGTGCCAGAGGACTCAGACACCACACTGCTTGTGTCAGATGGCTGGGATGGCAAACACGAGGTCAGGGCTGGCCCAGGCAGGCCTTCGCAGGTCAGCGGGATGTTGGTACTGATGCAAAATGCAGCGCTGTGACCGGATGCTTCGGTGACAGGCAGGTGGTGTGACTGGTTGAGAGCAGCTCGTTCAAGCCAGGAGGCAATTGCATGAGGTTGCTTGGGGCGAGGCGTCTCAAGCCAAGCTTTGTGTGCCATGATGTGGTAGGACAGCTTGTGAGCATGTGCAGCAGCCATTGGGTGATAGTCCCTTGCAAGCAGATGCCCATCACAAGTCAGGCCAAGGGCCCAACAGTTGCAGGTCAAGCTTGGGGCTGCTTGCTGGCAGCAGGAGGAGCACAGGTTTGTAGCTGCAGCTCACATCTTGTTGATGACGAGCCAGCCTTGCAAATGCAGATACCAGTCACTAATGTGCCAGCAGCAGCCAAGGTGGCTGAGTTGACATCTTGATGCTTAGACCGGCCATGCACATGCAGGCAGCAGGCTCAGCTGCAGCAGATCTGGCAGGCAGAACAGCACAGCGCTCCAGCAATGAGAAGGGCGCCCCCTCTGGTGAAGCAGGCAGCGGGCAGCTGCAGGCCCCAGCTGGACGCGATGGGTTTGGTGTAGGTAAGCTGCATCGACATGGTCAGCCGACGCCTCACAGGCTCGGACTTCATGCTCGCAAGCAGCTGTACGGCCGCTGGCGGGCCAGGCGGGGGTGCTGCATATGAGCCTTCACTGGGTCCTGCGCGGCATCCACTTGTTCAATGTGGCAGCTGCTTACTAGCGGAGGTGAGTGCAGGCCTCCACTTCATGTCACTGCCTGCTTGGCTGTGAGTTCCAGCAAGCAGGGCATGGAGCCGAAGTCCTGTTACAGATGAGTCCGCTCCAACAGCTGACTGACCTTGACCTCGCTGTTGGAGCACCAGCAAGCCTTCTTGTTCCAACAGGTGCAGAGCCTGCAGGCACCGGGGACGGCTCTGACCGTGAGTCAGCAGGAGCCCAGGCGCCAACAGGCAGCCCCACCACAGCTGCTGCCAGCCCCAGGCTGCGTGCCCGCGCGACCAGCCGCCGCAAGGAGGCTGCCGCCCCTGCGGACGAGGCTGATGCCCCCAAGGCTTCCGCCAGTACCAGGGGCACTAGCCGAAGAAAGAAGGCTGCAGCAGGTGCACTCCATGCGCACGCTGCCATATACTCCAAAGCGGTGGTGGCTGCTGCAGGTCCTGATGGCTGGGACAGTAGCTTGATGGTCAACAGTGCGTGAAGCCTGTGTGCTAGCTTGAGGCAAGGCACAGCACCTTGTGCATGTCTGAGTGCACATTGCAAAGGCAGTATTGCAGGAGCAATTTGCAGGCACAGCACCCTGTGCCAAAGCAGCAATCCCTCGGTGCACAGTGAGACTGCAGAGGCGGCACAGATGGGCCCATGGTTCCTTCTGCGTGCAGCCCCAGCAGAAGTGTCAGACACGCCCAAGCCGCGTGCCAGGGCCACCAGCCGCAGAAAGAAAGTGGCGGCACCTGCGGATGGGGCTGACGCCCCCAAGCCGCGCGCACGGGGTGCAAGCCGCAGGAAGAAGGCTGCAGCCCAGGAGGATGAGTCTGGGGAGGTGCTGGCTGGGAGCAGGGCTGCTGCTGCTCAGGAGTACACTGAAGAGGTGCAACTTCGTGCTGCGCCTGAAATGGTTTGCTGGTGCTGTGCATTTGCATCAGGCATAAGCCTCTGCGCCAGCCAGCTGGCAGGGGCGTTTTGGAGCCTCCCACAGCTGTGTGCAGCAGCACAGCACAGCGACACCAACATGCCCCCCCTGTGCACACCATCTTCTGGGTGCAGCTTGTGAGCCATGTGGCCCAAGTAGGGGCTTGCGCTGAAAGAGGTGCCGGCCGACACGTGATGTTGCATGCATCAGAGCTGTTGCTTGCTGGCTGGCTGGGGTGCCCTGACAATGGTCGTGCATTTGACAGCACTCCGCCCGTCTGCAGGAGCTGCTGGGACCCAACAACGACACGCCTGCCCTGCATGGGAGCGCATGGGACAACATGCTCTCAGGTAGGCTCTGCATTGATTGCAGATGTGCGGTGGCCCTCCTCACATGTGGTGTGCTACACGTTGTGTAGCACAGCATCCAGCTCAATCCTGATTCGAGCTACGGCGGCAGATGGACAATGCTGCCACAACGCCAATTCTCTCCGCTGCGGCCCCAAGTGCAGCCAGGAGAGCGCTGCACACAAGCACCTCATGCCTAACAACAAAGAAAGGCTGCCCGCCTCCTGCAACTGACAAGGAGCTGAGGAGGCCCTTTAGATGGGTTGCAGCTGGCCTGCCTTGCTGAGGCACCTTCAGAAATTGCTAATCTATTGCAGCCAAAAGGGAGCCGGCCCTGTACACCCGAAAGCCAGGCCCGCCTCCTCCCTGCCATCCTACCACAAGTCACACTGCTGCCATTGTTGTGATTCACAGCATTGGGAAGACTGCTGATGCCTGCTGCAGCCAAGAGGGAGCTGGAAAAGTATGCCGCCACACTGCCAGAAGGGGACACCCTGCCGCAGTCCGTGGCAGCGGACGGCAGCGAGCCCATCTCCCGAGTGCCTGGCATCGTCTACAAGGATCCTGCAGGTCAGTCCCAGCCTGCAACCACTGGACCTCATCCCCGGCTCCACTCACAGCAGCTTTTCAGGTGGTGGCTTGGCAAAGCCTGAGCCCCGGCGGTGGGCCTGCTTCTGGCGCGTCTCCTGCTGCCCAGCCACAGCTCAGGCACCCAGCCGGGGCTGAGTGTCCTCCCAGGCTTCCCAACTCACCTCTGCAGCCATCTGAGGACCTCAGGAAGCTGGGCAGCCTCAGGTCTGTCTGCTGCAGGGTGCATCAGTGTGTCTTGCAGTCAGGGCAGTGCGTGCAGTCAGCCTCCCAGGGGTTGGGAGCAGAGAAGCCCCCCAATCTGCTGAGACCCCAGTTGCCGGGTCACAAGACATCCAGCACATGCAGGAGGCCTTGAGGACATGTACGTGGAGCCTGAGGGAGCAGCAGCAGCTGCTGGGGAGCAGGACGGCAGCAGCAAGCAGCACACAGCTCCTCACGCCAAGCCTGGCAGCTCAGCAGGGCAGGAGGCTGAGAAGGATGACCTGAGCAAGCTGACTGTGGCGCAGCTGAAGGAGCGCCTGCGGGAGCGGGGGCTCCCTGTCTCCGGGGTCAAGGTGTGTGACAGGGTGTGCATGCACGAGTTGAGAATGCAGAAGAGTGCCCTTCAAGGTGAGAGGTCGACCCATGCATGGCCAACATGCGCAGGCCTGCAGTACCACTGTGCTGTGCAGGGGGGACCTGCCTGTCTCACGGGACAAGGCATGCACAATGGTGCGCCTGCTTGAGGTGGGGCTGCCTTTTCGGAGGCTGCCTGTCTGTGCTGTCCGGGCTTCCATGCCGAGTTCAGGCATTGAGGTGTGCAAGCCAATTTGACGACAGCCCGGAGTGCTGTTTTCATAGCTCTGACCGTGCTCTGCCAATTTGCAACCGCAAGACTAGCTGAGCCAGAGTGCTTGCAGCTCATCACTCAGCTCTGCTGCCACCGCTACCTGTGTTGCCAATGCATTGAGATCCAGCGGATCACTCTCCCTGCGCATGCCGTCCGACCGCACGGCATTACAGGCTGTTCGCACATCTGCCTGCATGGCCGGCCTCTAAATCCTATGCCTCCAGTCAGCGCTGCTGAAGCACCCAATAATATAGAGCATGACTCTGCCCCACCTGCAGGCACAGCGACGAGATGAAAAGGCACACATCTGCCTGTACTGCTCCAAGCTCTGTCTCCTCTGCCCTTTAGGCTAAGGTTCTCTTTGTTCAACTGCGGCTAAGAGCTGGTCTTGCTTGCCTTTAGGCTGAGCTGCTGGAGCGCCTGACAGAGGACATGACAGTGCCTCAGCTTAAGGAGGAACTGCGGGAACACAATATGCAGGTGTCTGGCCGCAAATCTGAGCTGAAGCAAAGGCTGACCGGCAACGTCTAGCCGGAGAGCTGAGGGAATCTCTCCAAAAGCCCCTGTGCTTTCAGGATTGTCTAGGACTGAGCTAGGGTGGAGGCTGACAAACATTGCTGGAGATCTAGTGCAGTCTGCAGGTTGGCTTTGACAAGCACAAATCCATGGCCACATGACAGACACAATGTGGACCACTCGCCAGTGACTCACAATAGTTTAGACACAGACGGAGGTATTATCCTGCCTGAGTTCAACAGGTGACTTGCAGTGCTCACATCGCAATGCCCACATACCAGGACAGCAATGCTCATTCTCAGTGTATGATGGTCAGGATGCAGAGTACATGTTGTGCGTAAGAGGGGAGCATAGGAGATTATGAACGGCAGGCTTGCGTGCGTGAAAAATGGCTTGGGGTTGTGCACTAATGTGCAGGGGCCACAAGAGGCAGGCAGTGGCCTCAAGCAGTAGCTTGAAACTACATCAATGCTATTGGCACACAAAGACTAAGCTGGGTTTCTCAGGGCATTGGGGTTTGGGACTGGGTTGAAGAGGCAGACTGCGAGAGAAGGCATCAGCTCATTAGACGCCGGCCGGCTGCAGACGTGACAGGCGTGGCTGGGGCAGACTGGGGAGCGCTGGCTTGTGACTGTGAATAGGCAGCCTGTGCGGCGGCAGCAGCATCTTGGTATGCCCCGCCAATGGACAGCGTGTAGGCTGCAGCATCTGCTGCCCTCTTGATGTTGGGGTCGTCCAATCCCACACTTGCACGCTGGCCAGGGCTCTGCCCCGTCAGGCCGCTGCCAACAAGGTTTGTGCCTGCATCGAGAGCCTTGTGAAGCACTTCGGCAGGCATGCATGTTCCCGCCTCTGCTATGCGGCATCATGCAGACAAACCCAGGACGGCTGTCCAACAGACCATTCTCTCCAGTTTATTTTGGACCAGTACAGCACTCTCACCGACAAGGTTGTCGCCTCTGTTACCCTGGCCAATGTTGCGGGTGCCCACATTGTCTGTGCCGACATTGAGGCAGCCAATCTGGTTGCAGCCACCTGCAGCATGGCCCTCCATTTGAGCCTCTACACTGTAAAATGCAGGCAAGCAGCTGAAGGTGGCAGATTTTGGCAAGCAGCTGATGAGCAGGGCAACTGCAAGTTGCTGCTACTGTATGCAGTTGCCACAGACAGTTCAGCTGGCGAATGCGATGAAAGGGCTGGCTGGTGCCCCCGCATGAGTTGGCAGCACGCATGGCTCCAACATGCTGCTGTGTCTCATTGCTGCTGCAACATGATACAGTGCTGCCCACCTTTGTTGCCACTGCCGTAGGTGCCGTTTGGACACCCAGATGTCAGGTCCCAGCCACAGGCCCCTGTCAGGATCAGCTGGAGAGCCAGGTCGGGAGCCGCCGCATTGTAGACGGTGGGTAGGCTGCAGTCGCAGCCGCCGCCAAAGCTGCTGCTGGCCACAGACTGGATGCTGGCAGCTGGTGCAGGAGCAGGCGCAGCAGCCTGCTGGCCTCTGAAAGCGGCATTGGCATTGTCCTGAGAAGTGGGCACAGACTGACCCGCTGAGGGGGTGCCGGCCACAGGGACGAGGGCACTGCCCCCGGGGGCAGGGGCAGCTGCCAGAACTGCGTTGGTGGTGGTTATGTTGTACTGAAACGGGGAGACGCCGCTGGGCAGGTAGGGCGTGAAGCGCGCTGCAGGCAGGTCAGGGTTCCAAGGTGGGGGGAGGTGTGACGCATGCCGCAGGTGGAAGCAGCACAGACTCATGTCAAGCATGATGGCGCAGCCTTAGAGCCTGGAAGGCCCCAGTCGCAGACAACGGAAGATGGGGCACTTGCTGGCCACCAGGCCAGACAGCACAGGCAACGCATCCGACAACGCTGCTCAAGGGGACCAGTCCCGTCCGGGTGCGCAATGGCTTGCAAGTCCTGCTGGTGGGCTCCCCAGCAGCAGGGCGCACCTGAGATGTAGCCTGGGCCCCCCTGCATTACGGGGGCCAGGTACTGCTGGTTGCCCACTGCTCGCGAGTAGCCCAGCTGGCAGTCGCCCCATCCCAGGGTCACGCGGCTGGTGGAGTTGCCGCAGCCGCTGCTGTCGGCGCACCAGTTGAGCAGGTTGCACGGGATGCCAGCATACTGGGCCTGGGTGCAGGCGGCGATGCAGGCGGCCTCCCCCGTCGTGAAGTCGCGGAGGGCGCTGGTGTCCAGGATGATGTCGGCCTGCAGGGCCAGGGCGTCGCGTCAGGCGTGTTTGATGCTGCCTGCATGGAAGCAGGCGGCCAGCAGGCCTGCTGGTGTGGGCAACGTGGTGCCTGCTGGCTGCTGCACACCGTGTGCAGCAGCGTTCCTGCTGTGCCCTTTGAGTGCACAGCGTCACGGTCCAACGCAACAGGCAAGGGGCTGCACTGACATGCCAGCAGCGCCGACTGGCGCTGGCAGTGAGGCAGAGCACACAGTCAGGTAGCTGCAAGAATTGAGAGCTCTCCAACCTGCTCACCGGCAGAAATGAGCGGCTGTACTGTAGAGCCACATAGGGCGCATCAAGAGATTCGCGAGCAGTGGCCACATAGGTCTCTCCGTAGGCTCCCGTGCTGATGTTGTCAAAGCTCTGCAGGGGCAGGAGCAGCGCATGGCGCAGCATGGCTGGAGGTCAGCTGCCTGCCATGGCAGATCCCTCCGGTCAGGCAGCAAGCAGGATGGCAGGCTTTGTGAGTCGAGACAGTTCACCGGGGAGCATTGCGGCCGGGCTGCTCGAGCCGGTGGCCTGATGCAGGGAGCTCAGATTGGGGAGACTTGCAGCGATGCTGCAATGGGGGACCCGGCCGGCCCCCAGCGAGACACGTCTCAGCCAAGGCAGATGGTTTAGCCATGACACTGCCAGGGCTCACAGCGCCTCAAGACCACCCCTGCAGAGCTCACTGAGTAAGGCCCCAGGTTGCTGGCGTTGACCAGCACATACTGCCTCAGGTAGTTGCTCACAGGGTACACCTGGTACTGGCCCCTGCAGTGCAGGAGCATGCAACATCAGGGTGACGTTGCCGCTCACAGGCGTCCCAGCCATGACAGATGCCACTGCAGGCAGTGCAGGGACCAATGTTGCCCTCCGACCTAAAGCGCCTGCCAGCACACCCCCAAGGCTAGCACTGGCTGCAGGACACCCTCACCAACAGCCAAGGCCAGGCCAGTGCTCATGTGATGCGGCAGTACATTGCTTCATCCTGCTGAGCAGCTTTCAGTGAGCACAGGTGGAGCGCTGGCCAGTCACCAGCCCCAGAGGCAGCTCACGTGGCGGCCGCAGGGCAGACTGCGTTGGGGCTGGCCTGCAGAGCCGCCAGGCCACTGTAGTAGTACAGCTTCTCTATTGCCTTGGTCCAGGCATCTGTGGTGCTGGTCACAGCCGTCACGCCACCTGCCAAGCCCAGCGGCCCACCAGTCCTGCAGTGCGGGCAGGGGGGCCAGCATCAGCCGAGGGCGCCTGCACATCCCTGGACGAGTGCAGGCAAGAGGCAGGGCAAGGGAGGCTGGCCAGATGCTGCACGGGGGGGGTGAGGCCGGCATGACTGTGCACCTGGCTGCCCTCCACGGGCAGATCACATGTCCCTGAGCTGAGCTGCTGACGAGACATCCTCACAGGCCTGACTGGCAGTGCCCCATGACGCTGCTCAAGCGGCAACAGGCTCGTAGCCAGGGAGACTGCTTCAGGGCTCCAAGGCCACTGATCTCAGGGTGATGGTGGGGCCAAGACGCTGTGCACTGCCAAGATGCAGGATCAGGTTGAAGGCTCTGGGCGGCAGCGCTGACGCCTGCGGGGGCGCAGCCTGTCACAGGCAGGCTGCGTCAGCTTCCTGAAGCACATATCCTGGAGCGTGGCTGCTGCTGTGTCAGCCTCGCACACTCTGGCAGGCGGTGGCCCTGCCATTCACCACATGCATGTGAAGTGCTGCAGCAGCGGAGCCCACCCAGAGGTTGCAGGACTTGTCACAGGCGGCGGCGTCAATGTCTGGTAGACCAGCCCTGCCACCGCCCCAGCGTAAAATTGAGTCGAGTCCAGGAACTGCACCGGGCGGGCAGCTGCACCGGGAGCTGAGGTGTTGGACGCATACAGGCCCTCCAGGGCCTGCTGGAAGGTGCCCACCAGAGGCTGCTGCAGCAGGAACACGTTCCCGCTCTGCAGGTCCATGAAGATGTCCTCTGTGAGCTGCCAGACCGCGCCAACGGGGTCAGAGGAGGCTGCAGGCAGAGGGCCGGGCGCTCGTCGGTGTGCTGGCCCGGGGGGGGGCAGTCCCTGACTGCAGGTGTCCAGGCTCAGCTGCCAGACCTCGCCAACAAAAGACGGGGCAAGAGGGAGACAGGTTTGCAGGTATGTGCAGAGGCAGTGATGTGCCAGACCACTTCAGCAGGAAGTAATCAGCCTGCAGGCAGCACCATGGGTGTGAGTGTCGGCTGAGCGCATCTCAGTACTTATATGGCTTGAAAGTGGGAGGACTGCTCGGTGATGCCAATCTGCGCACCTCAGGGGCTCGAGGTGTCTGCAGACAGCACAGGGGGCGGTGTGCTGCCTCTCGATGCAGCATCAGGTGGGTACGTGGAGCTGCCTCCCCACCCCCAGAGGTCCTCAGAGAGTGCAGCCTGCACGCGTGGTGCTGGCTGATGCCGTGCTGAGCGCATCTGAGACGGTCTGTCCAGACACCTGGCAGATGCCTGGCTGCAGCTGCTGCCTGGGCTGAACCTTTGGAGCAGATTCCTGCTTGCCGACCTGCTGGGCTGTGGAGGCTTGCAGGAGGTGGGCTACATGTGGCTTTGATCAGGGCCTGGCTGGCGTGTGCTTCTGAGCGGCAGTCCAGTCCCTGTGCAGGCTCCCTCCGCCAAGGTGCACTCTCTGGTGCCTGCCACATCAGGGCGTACTGCCCCAACACCTGTTCCTAAGCAGTCTGTATGCCGACCTGAAATGTTGGTGGCTCCAAAATGCTCTCCAACATGGGCAACTCGCATGCTCACTTGCAGTGACATTGGAGGGCAGCGCCGTGCGAACAGTGGCGCGGATGGCGTCCCCTGGCGTGGCACCGCCTGGCATGACCAGCTTGCTAATGGTCACGTTGAGCACGTTTGGGGGCCGGGGGGCGCAGGTCACCAGCGAGAAGCCGGCTGCGTACTCGTACAGCGCGGGCAGGGGGCCATTGGCGCCGGCACTGAAGCGCCAGCCCGAGGTGCTCAGGTTGACGGGGATGGCGCCGGACGCAGGGATGGCATTTGCCACTGTCGTCTGCCCACTGGCTACGCTCAGCGCCCCTGCAGGTTCAAGAGTGATATAGTGTCATTCCAGCTTGATCTCAGAAACTCCTTTTGTGGAATGAGCTGAATGATGAGGCATGTCGGCCACACATATGCAGGGAGACCCTGGCCAAGTCCACTTCAGGCAAGGAACGCTTGGCCTGCAGGCATGAGAGAGCACAACAACTTCAGTGTGGATAGCATAGGGACTGTCCTTGTGCGCCGTCTATGCTGAGTACTTGCAAGCAGGCAGGGAAGCAGGTTCCAGGCCCAGTAGCAGTGGAAATCCGCAGTCAGCCCAGCTGGCCACGCCGGGCGGGTTTGTGCAAACAAGGGATCATTATTAATTCATTTCTCAACCAGGAGAAGGGGTGGGGTGTGACGTGATCTGGGTGGCCCTGGAGCCCAAGCATGGCCACACTGAGCACCTCTGCCACCAGGATGATGCAAGGTCTTTGTCTGGCACTGTGCATGCTGATGAGAGACTGCCTTTGCAGAAACAGCAGGCCACAGTGCTCCGTCTGGGGCCTGCTCGGGCACAGCTGCAGGCAGCAGGACTCACTGTGTTGCAGCTGCTGACCAGGCACATAGACCCTGGTCCCTGCAGATGTCCCGGTCAATGTGGTCTCACAGCTGCCTGATCGGTGCACCAACTGCCGCCGACAATCAGCTTACGACTGGTGTCACCATCCAGTACATGCACCAGTGCCACCAAAGAGCGCCAATGGAACAAGCTTCAGCCCAATGGCCAGGGTCAGCTGTGTCTCTTGACCACATGACAAATGGCGATCAGCATGAGCAAGGCCCCTCTCCCAGAAAGCCTCCCTTGACAGCCATCAGCCGCGCTGATTGGCAACATGGAGCCCCCACAGCGGCACTGCAGCATTTCATACACCTGCAATTGGCCCTGGCTGACATGGTGTTGCTCACCCAACGCTGAGATGGCCAGCAGGGCTGGAGCCGACATCAAGCCTGATTGCTGCCGTCCGCTTGCTTTGTAGGGGGCCTTCGAGGCTGCCGTTCGGGATCGAGCCAGCTCCTGCTAGCCGCTGACCAGATTCCGCCGAAAGCCCTGATCAGCAGCGTCCCCCAGATGGTTGCAGGCCGGCACAGTAAAACAAGGAGTGATCAGGCAGGCAGGTCAGGTCAAATCAAGGGATCAACGTTGGAAAAAGAAAAATGAAGTAAGTTGACTGCCTCACTGCTCACAGGAAATGGCCAGTCTCTATATGATTGCATCACAAAGCGCTGTGTGTGCAACGGAGCAGCCAGCAAATATGGCTACATAACTGCAATCAGACTTGACATGCATACGTATACTGGTGATCACCGCCGAACAACACAACACAACAAGCCTAGTCCTTGAGGGTCTTGCTGACGATTTCATTCACATTCTCGCTTATACCATTGGTGGCGACGATGCGCTGCAGATGCTGCTTGATCATGTTTTGCCGCTCTGAGTCGAGTCGCCGCCACGTGGAGAAGGCAGAGCTGGCAATGCGTGACGCAACCTGCCTGTTTATCTGATCCACCTGAAAAACCAGGAAAGAAGAAGTCTTGGAGACGCCTGGTCGCTAATGACCCCAGCCAGGCCATGCCGCAGGTAACTTGCAGAAGAGACAAGCTTGTATTGCATTGAGAGGGATGCCAATCAGTTAGCAGGAGTGCAACTGCCCTTCCAGCTGCAGGCTTGCAGGTCAAGAGTGATGCTCATGCAGCAATGACACTCACCTTGAGGATGGAGTCTGCGATAAACTGGTAGCCAGACCCGTCAGCTGCATGGAAGTTGACTGGGCTCCGTACAAAACCAAGGAAGACTGCAGGGAGGAGAGTCCAGTCAGTGCTGCTGAAACTATCAAGGAAGATGAGGATGACAGCACTTGTGCGGCAGCATTGCCTCGTCTCACCCGTGTAGTTTGTGTTGGGGTTGTTCAGATTCACAGCAGGGTGGTCCAGGAGCTTCTTCACAGCCGCCAGGTTCCCGTGAATGTTGCTGCTGGTCTGGATGCCCAGCCACTTGAGCACCACCAGACTCTCATCCTTCCACTGCTCATAAAACTCCTTTAGCACCGTCTGCCGTTCCTCGCCTGCAGCATGGGCCAGTGAGGAGGGGGCACTCCACGATGGACATCCACGTGCTTGCTTACTTCAGAGGCACAGGCGTCAAGCTGTGTCCTGGTCGCGTTGCCCCTGCCAGAGCCAAGGCTGAGCATGAGCTTGCTGGTGTTTTGGCAGGCCTGCCAGTGCGGCTCCATGGTCACCTGACTGTGGCACCCCAAAGCTGTCTATGCACAGCCAAAGGCAGCCCCGCATTGTCCATGTTGGCCACGACATTCAGGGAGCTGAGCACGCAGGAACTGAGGGAATGCCTTCCAAAGGCAGAGACACTGTCCATGCACAACGGGATGCGGACGAGTGTCAGGCTGCTCATTGCTGCCATCTGGGCAGCATCTTCTTGCTCTACTGAGCCACCTGGGCAGGGCTCCCAATGCGCAAGCCATCTCAGTAAGCCTTCATTATCAGCAACAGACCCCTCCATGCCTCTCTCCAGGCCCACCTTCAACGTCAGCCAGGCTGCTCATGGCTGCCATCTGGTCAGTCATGTTGCTGGCCTCCCTGAAGCGCCGCAGCAGGGCTGCCCTGATGTCAGGCTCTCCCAGCTTGGCCAAGTAGCCCAGGGCAGTGTTCTTGATCATCCTTCTGGCAGCCGACTTGGCGTCAGGCGAGTAAGCCTCCCCAGGGGGTGAGTCGTTGCGCTTGACAGCTGCCTCCAGGTCTGGCTGCAGCTGAGCTGCCAGCTGCTTGACCACAGTCTTCCTGCAGTAGCATAGAGTGGCACGGGCTGTCAAGGCACGACACTGAGCTAACATAACCAGTTCTGAGGGCTGCCTCCAGGTCTGGCCGCCGCCAGCTCAACAGCTGCTTTACAACAAGGTTCCTGCGCCAAAGGCAGAGGCACAGAGAGACCCAGCTGAAGCCTGCGCCAGGGTCTGAGGCCAGGTAGTAGGTGGCTTCCTGCTTTGCTGGGCCAGCAACATGCCTGCAATTGGCAGGGGACCCCCGAAAGCCAGCCAGCATGGCAAGCCTCTGCTGACTCCTCTGACCCCACATGTCATGCCTGCCGCTCTTGGTGGTGTCTGGTATGGCTTGGTGTGAATGGGGTTGATTCCGCATGCCTAGCCTGTCATTTGGCAGCATCATGCTCAGGGGCTGTGTACATGTTCCAGGTCAATCTAAATGCATGACCTGAACTGTGTCACCTAGCCTCAATTTGGTCAGCAGGGCTGATGCTTTGGCACGATGCACAGCGGACTTTGTTGTTGGTTAGCAGGGCTAATGCTCTGACAAATTGCACACCCAGACCATTATTGATCGCATTTGCACTATCAAGGCACGCTTCGCCACTCAACGTCGAATGAGTTGCAGACCATTTGCCCTCAGCAGAAGGTAGATGACCTTGCTGCTGGCCAGCAGGCCTTGACTGGGGCTGCAGAGGTTCATGCCTTTGCAGGATGCACAGGTGAGCGCTCTTGCCAAGAACTTAGCAGCAGGTGTCCTCTCCAGCCTCAACACCTTGCCCACCTGACCTCAAACAGACGTGCAGGGCCTGCCTTACCCCTGGTCCACAGGAAGTGTCTCACTGTTGTGGCTGCAAAGGCCCCTACGATTGCAGCATGCACGGCTAGAGCCCTATGACCAACCTGTGAATGGCAGGAGCAGTCCCAAGCTCCAGCAAACTGCCCACCTGACTTCAAACAGGCGCACAGGGTCTGCGCCGGGCAGGAGGTCAATGACCTCGCTGCTGGCGGGTAAGGTGATGGCGGCAGCTGCAAAGGCGCCATCCAGGCTGCTGTCCTGCAGGATGCTGCGGAAGCCCTCTACCAGTTTAGAGTCCACGCCGCCTGCTGCAGCCACGCGGTCCTCCAGGGTCTTGCCCTGCACCAGCAGAGATTTGTGAGCTGCAGGCCACTCATTCGGGCGTCGCCACCAGCTGCAGTTATGGGGCCCATGCCTGCACATGAAAATGAGGGTTAATGTCACCACCTGCTGTCAGCAAAGCGTTCACCCCTCTGTTGAAGCCACACAGTCCTCCAGGCGTTTGTCCAGAACCAGAGTACTAGGTGGGCCAGAGGTCACATGTTTGACTTCTGCACACCAGCTGCAGCCATGCGGTCTTCCAGGCTTGTGCATCACAGAACACTGACGACTGGATTGGAGCCCTGTGAGGCATCAGCGTGCTGCTTCCAACAAACAATGCTGTGGCCGTGCTGTCAGCCAGGCTCTCACCACAAGGATGCTGAGAGCAGCTGAAGCACTAAGTTCTGAAGGGCTGCAGCCAGAGGATGAGCATTGTCACCCTGCACTCCACAGCGGGTGGCATCATGTAATAACCTTTCAAGGGGAGACCAAGACAGTGCAAGGTGGCCAAATTGTGGTCTGCCAGCAAGCAACCTTCTGCAACAGCCAAGTGCCCATCGGAGCAGGTACTATATCACCAGACTGCCGCCAGCCATCAGGCTCTTGACCTGCACTGCCAAGGGTCGGTGAACTGTCAAAAACGATGGCAGCACTGCCCTGAATCAACCTTCGTTGACATTGGCACAGGAAGGCAGCATGGTAAGGCGCAGCTGAGGTGGGGGGGTCAAAGGTGACCTGTAATGAGGCAAACATCACTCTGGAGCTGCACATCACTGTACTGACCAAGAGTGTAGCCAGAGGCTGCACAACTTTGGCACACAGTGTGGTATCAAAGGCAGCTGAATGAGGGGCGGCCAGAGTTCGACTACACACTTCACGTCTGGCCTGGCTGCCATGCTGACCTTTTTTGAGTCGCCAGCTGCCTCGTACAGCTTGACCAGCAGCTTCTTGCCCAGGCGCTGGCCAGCCTCCCACCTGTTGAAGGGGTCTGCAGGAAGACAGGCGGCTCTGCTGGCACTCAAAGCACGCCAGCACCAATGCGAGATGGCATCTGAAGGTACCCCACAAGACTCCAGGTGCAACATCCAGAACGCAGGGTACGGCAGGTGCCCTCAGGCCTGCCCTGAAGCACTGGCTGCTGCAGGACCTGCAAGCTTGCTGCTTATGCAGCCCAGCATCCAGTTGCTGTGACCATCAAGCTTGTGCCACAGCCTGCCCTACTGGTGTGATGCATCGCAGCAAGCAGTGATCAGGATGCAATCGCATCTGGCTGACCTGTGTCGTGGGCAAGAAGGAACACCAGGTCATCATCTGTCTGCCCTTCCACCTCCATCTTGACGGGCGCGCTGAAGTCGCGCAGCAGGGAGGGCACAGGCTCACTGGGCACCTCTGTGAAGACAAATTCCTGCTGCGCCTGCTCCACACGCAGCACGGTGCTGGTGCCCAGCTTCTCTGTGGAGCCCTGCAGTATGGGCAGGCACTTGTCATGCAGAGGCAGCACGCTTGACGCACGCGCAAACTAGACCGGCCTATGTTGAGCAGTGATGACTTGCTGGATGTGCACCTTCTGACCGCTGCCAAGCATCTCTGTGAAGCCTTGCAGTGTGCGCAGGCACGGCGGCACCAGCCAAGGGGCAGCCAGTCACATGCTTTGCTGGCCAGTGGCATGCTTACCACAGGAGTCCTGTGGACCAGAAAGGCTGCCAAAATGCAGATGACAGTCTGCAGCTGTCCAGTCCAGGACAGTGGGCCAGCTGCAACACAAGCAGCCACCAGCAGGTCACTCACATCACTCATGCAAAGGCGCCTCAAAATCAGCAGCTGCCTGACATCAGCCATGTGCACCAACAGGTATGAGCACGACATCAGGTTGACAAATGTCAGAAGACAGACAAGATACCTTCAGGTGCAGCGGCATCTCATGGCCGTCCTTGCTCAGGAGGCCCAATGCCAGGGGCAGCATGACGGGCTTTTTGCCCTTCTGGCCTGGCGTATCAGGGGTCTGCTGCTTGGTCTTGATTGTGAAGGTGCGAGCGCTGGGGTCATAGTGAGTCGACACATGCAGGATTGGGGTGCCCGCTTGCTCATACCTGCAGGCGGCTCTGCAGCGTGGGCAAAGCTCAGGGGGGACCATGCAAACCCGGGAGGGAGCATGTGACACCCCGGCCTGAAACATGTCCAGGGCTCAGGTTTTGGACAGCACTCAACAAGGCCTGTGCAGCAGGGTGCTGCCACTTTAAGAGCTGCATTGAGGAGCAGAAGAACAAGCTCACTGGGGCTGCTTCACAATGTGCCGTGAGTGTGCGCACGAGGTGGAGGACGAGAGGGCCAATACGTACCAGGTGCCCACAGACTTCAGGTCGGTCTTGTTGGCATCTGCCATGGCAGCCAGAAAGTCGTCGCAGGTGACTGCGTGGCCATCATGACGCTCAAAGTACAGGTCCATGCCACGCCTGCACAAGGGAGGCAAAGGTTACAACTTGGGGGTCGGGGTACAACAGAGATACAGGGTGCCCTCTTATCTCAAGGTCTGTCGATAAGGGTTGCTTTGAGTACATGAGCGGTCCATGTCGCTTGACAGCGGAGCATAACCTCCAAGTGAAAAGGAGAGGCATCTTTGATTGCATGGCCATGCAGCAAGCGGCACTAGGCTCAAGCAGCCACCGTCACAAGCGAACAATTCAAAGCTGTGAGGTGCCCATTGATGGGCCATAGTGTGCACTGTTTCTTGCTCTGGGCCACAGTGTACACTGTTTGCTCAATCAAGACATGCCTCTCTACGCACAAGCAGCCTTGTGTGCTCCTTCTGTGGCTACATCGGGCTCACCTGAAGCCCTCCTTGCCCAGCAGCGTGCGGTAGATGCGGATGATGGCAGCACCCTTGTTGTACACTGTGCTGGTATAGAAGTTGTCCTGCAGCAGGCCAAGTAGTCGCGTGCTGTGCTGTGGGGTGCACGCAACAATAAAATGCTGGCTCCTGTCAGCATGACCATCGTGCACATCCAATATGATCCAGACGTGCGCATTGGGCAGCAGCCACTGGCAGCAGGCAGGCAGCCTGGCAGGGCCACCCATCTTGATGCACGAGTCCAGCGTTCAGGCCACGCTGCCCTGACAGGCATCTGTGCAGGTCTGAGCAGCTGCAAGGATCAGGTCCCTGACAGACAAGCCTCTGTTGAGCACACGTGCAGGTCAATGCAGCTGATGGAAACACCATTGGTGTCTCAGCATGTACTGAGAAAATTCGGCAGGATGGCATGCTTCAGAGTCCCGTCCACTGACCACTATGAGAGTGTTGTGCAGCTGCAAGAAGCACATGTGGAGCCTCACCATTTTGATGTAGGAGTCTGGCCTGATGGGGTGAGCCAGGGGCCCGCTGTCCTCTGTGAACTGGGCAATGCGCAGCGCCATCACGTCCTCAATGCGCTTCACGGGGCGGCTGTTCATGTCACTGCTGAACTCCTACAGGCAGCAGGTGCAGGCGAGGCTGATGCAGCTTCCTTGCAATGCTGGTGGTGGCGCTGTGCCACTGCACCCTTCTGCACACGCTTCGAGGTGCTCACATGTTGCTGCTGGACCTGTTGGACATCATGATGTGCAAGCTGCACTGCAGCAGCACCTTCATGTGGACATCCTGGCCTGCTACAGCGCAGGGCGCAGAGGATCAGCTCCTCAGCCCAGGGGCCATCAGCAGGTGAGTTGGCAGGGCATGTGTCCACACTCCGGGGACATGCAAAAACACAAGCAGCAGCTGCTGACAATTGACATGCAGCAAGACTCGCAGAGGACTCCCATGGTAGCAAGCGTGGTGAGCACTTTGCTACGCCTGCAGGCCCTGGGTGCTGACCTCATCCCTAAAGACGGTGAGCCCCTCCTTGAGGGTCAGCTGGAACCAGTCGCGGCATGTGACCCTGTTCCCGGTCCAGTTGTGGAAGTACTCGTGCCCCACCACTCCCTCTATGCGCGCAAAATCCATGTCTGTGGCTGTCTCAGGAGAGGCCAGCACTAGGCGGCTGTTGAAGATGTTCAGGCTCTTGTTCTCCTGCAGGAGTGTAGCAGAGCTCAGCAGTGCACAGCTGCTGGCCTGCAGCGCTGACAACATGACCCCAGGTGGCTAGCTGGACTGGCTATGCATCAGCAGCGGCTGTGCAGGTTTGTGAGAGGGTGGCATCCTGCCACTCCTGCCCATGAGGTGCATACATGCTGGAAGTCGACCTGCTGGCACTGCAACACACAGTGTGAGGCATTCATGTGTGCTTATGCCTGCAGCTGTCCCGCTGCCCTCACCATGGCTCCCATGTTGAAGTCGTCCACGGCCACAATGTTGAACAGGTCGAGGTCATACTCCAGGCCAAATACATCCTGCAGGGCACAGATCGGGGCAGGTGCGGCTAGAGCTGGGCACATGTTGTGAATTCTGCCTTGGCTTGAGGAGCAGCAGGCTGAGCCACGCAATGCGTATGAAAGTCTCATAGGAATGCAGAGCCATCAGCAGCACGAGGTTTGACCAGGATGGCACATGAGGACATTCATCTTGGCGGCAGGGCTGTCACCTCGTCCCACTTCATGGCCCGCTTTAGGGATTGCATGGCGTAGTCCACCTTGCTGATGTTCTTGTGCTGCAGCAGGTAGAGGCAACTGATCAGACAGGGAGGGCTTGAAGTGCTGCTGCACCACAGTATGCTTTGTGCGCTGGCAGGGCATCTGATTTGGAGGGTCACTCAGGGCAGAAAGGCTGGCAGCAGCCATTGCAAGGACTACAGCCCACAGTGCGGGATCAAGAGGACACATCAGGCTCGTCAAACTCAATAGGTTGCTGCCTCATGGACCATGATGATTCTTGGACTATGTATATAGCCCAGGCTGGAAGTGCTGCACATGCCACACCTGCACAAAAATCCGCAGTGCCACATCACGTCCAGACTTGGTTTTGAAGGTGTCTTCCTTGTGAGCCAGGTCGCCAGCCACCAGCGCAAACAGGTAGCAGGGCTTCACAAAGGGGTCCTCCCAAGTTGCAAAGTGCCTGTGGGCAGCCAACAGGAAAGTCACTTCAGCTAAGTTCATGACAAGCAAGCTGTGCCAGCTGGGCCTCAGCATCCACCAGAGTTTGTGTCTGTGATGGGAGTGAGCACCAATTCATATCTTCAGGGCCCTGACAAAATGCCATCAGCATGAATACCTTTGCATGCACGCCTCAGGCTGAGGACCGATGCCTGGACAAGAAGTGCCAGCATGCAACCACATGCCAGCCTCTGACTGGCAAAGGGACAGAGATGCAGAAGGCGCACCTGCCCTTGTCCAGGTTGCCCTCCTCCAGCAGGTTACCGTTACTTAACAGGACAGGGTACTGCTTCTTGTCTGCCTCAATCCTGGTTGTGTACTTGGCCATCACATCTGGCCTGCACCCAGCACAACACCTTCAGACTCAGGTGATCTGCGAAGCAGGGTAGCAGCATGTGCAGCAGCATGGGGAGCAGGGAAGCAAGGGGGCCCGCAGCAGTCAGACACGGTCAGGTTTGGGTGCAGCGCTGCATCACGGCCCTCAGAGATGACATTCGAGGCAGGCAGCCATGCAGGTGCGCCACACATTTCTGAGAAAAAGTTGTGCACGTCACTGCTCAGACCTGTCATAGAAATAGGTGATGCCACGGAAGCCCTCAGCCTCACACTGAGTGCAGAAGTTCCCCCCTGCAAAGCAGAAGCATGCAGCTCTTGGCTGGAATGCACTGCAATTCCCTGCAAGTCAACAGCCATCACAGATGGCAGTGACATGCCCTCCATGCCAGAAGTGCCTCTGCAGGCGGTCTATGGCGCCGACTGATGCTGGGGTATCGAAGCAGCTTGGGCCGACCATGCATATAGCAGACGCCTTTGTGGTCCTGTGTAGCAAAGGTGTTCCAGGCTGGTGCTGGCTGCACTGCTGAAAGCATCTGCTGCCCATCAGCTGCTACACACGACAGCAGCACACCCACCGGTGTAGTAGAGGCCTTCCAGGCTGGTGTTAGCCTTGGGATTGATCTGGACCTCGGTCTCGAGGTCAAAGCTGCCGGCAGGCAGCTGGCGCAGCGTCAGGCCTTGTGAGCTGACTTCATAGCTGTCCTTGGGGGCTGCTTTGCCATTGATGGAGACAGAGAGCAGTTTGACGTCCTGGCGACCTGCACAGGGCCAGACGGGCCGGTCAAGGGCTTTGAGGCAACAAGGACGCCACCAGGCATTGGCTGCAGCCTACTCAGGGCCTGACAGATGTCAAGGCAGGAGTAATTGCTGAGGGTACACACACCTTCAGTGGCCTCAGCATGTTGTGTCAGACAGCAGCAGGAGCTGGGCCAGAAAGGCCACCCACTGTTGCAAAGACAGTGGTTGCCTTAACCGCCAGAGTTTCACTGGGCAGTTGCGGCTTTTCACCGTTCAGGAACATCTCTGGCGCCGAGCCATTTGTGGCGCTGTGGTTGGGCTTCACATGCAGGCGGCTCTTGACCCTGGTATCCTCCACTCCCAAGTTGAAGTCCAAGTGGATGGACTTCACAAGGTAGGATGTGGGCTTGTAGTCCTTCCGGAACTTCTCATCAGGAGTGGAGGGCTGCACCTCCTTCCCTGCAGGCAGTGCCCATCCGCCTGAGGGACAGGACTTCAGCACCTTCACCCAGCCGAGTATGCTGCCTTCGAGGGTTCCCGCGTCAGCTTGACCACAGCATCACTCCCAGCCGGGGCACGAGGCCCTGCTGCAGCGCCAAGTCTCCTCCTTGACCCAAGGCGGCAGGGAACCAAGGGGCAGGGACTTGAGCATTTTGCACCAACTGCTCACTGCCTGCACATGTTTTCCCAGCTGTCTGCTTGCCTCGTGCTTGGCCTGCCCTGCCTGAGGCACTCAGACTCAGTGGAGAGGGACTTCTAGCATTTGGACCAGGTGGTTGTCGCACCTGATGACTTGCTGCCTCCCTGCTGCTGCTTCATGGCAAGCACCTGATGCCGCAAGCACACCTGCCAATGTATCTGGTGCCTGCTCCTTGGTTGCTGTTGTGGCTTCAAGAGGCATGGCGAACAGACACCTTCCCTGCTTGCGCAGTGGGGCAAGTGCTGTCCTTCTTGCAGCTCTCAGGGGACAGCCTGGGCTGTGCTGCACAGAGGAGAGATGGTGGAGGCTACCTGTGCCAATCAAGGAAAACTAGGGGTGTCAGAGGCCCCAGTGCACAGCAAACGATGTCGAGTCACACCAAAGATAACTCACTCCTGTGGTTTGAGCTAATAAGAGGCGATCTGGAGGCTTGAGACAGACAAAAACGTGCCCCCGATCGCAAACTCATCTAAGTTTTCAAGTCAGTGTTTGACCATACATACATGCATACTGTACATAGTCAAGTCCCTTTCTTGTGGGCAGCAGACTCTTTATAGCGAGCTCTGGGTCCCATGTCAGAATCGTCATCCTGCAGCAGGCGCAGCACAAGTTTGGCACCAGGTGGCCATCATGCTGGCGATGCCTGAGAGCAGAAGATGGACAGGAGCCCACCTGCTTCAGCTGGCCCGAGAGCAGCTTCATCACCCCGCGCAGGATTTTTGTGAACCAGAAGACGTTCAGCCCGAAGAGGAGAGCCGGCACGACTGTGATCAAGAGAATGCATGGACCCCTGAGCTCTGCCGTCTCAGCTCGGTGGTTCCATGCGTGAATGAAGAACCACAAGAACAGCAGGATGCGTACTAGTAGCCAGCTGACGGCGAGGCAGACGCCATTCAGTGTGTAGGTCTTTGTCCCTCTCCATTGCTGCAGCAGCAGTGCAGTCGGGTGTCAAGGATGCAGCTGAGGAGCTGCTGCCCCTGCAGAAGTAGCCAAGTGTGCCCCATGGTGAGCACTGCAGCGAGCCAAGCAGTGCCCCCTGCAGCTGTCACAGGGCTCACCAGCTTGTCAAGTATCCAGCGTGCATTCACGAAGGGGGTCGTGACCTCTGTCGCCAGCATGATGAGTGTGTACATGTGGGCCTGGCCCAGCGAGAGGGACGTGTACACCGATGCAAATGCTGCAATGTGGTGGGCCAGCATCTCGGGCCCTCCCATCTGCATAAACTGTCCAGCACTGACTTTATAGCTGCAGAGGAGTGGTGCAGCCATGCCACAGTCAAGCGTGACATGCCACCATGGGCAAGCAGGGCATGCACGGCAGACTTATTTTGGTGTCCTGATCTACACTGCCCTGCAAATGAATGTTATGAGCCCGCTGCTCACCCAGGGGTAGTGTTTGAGCATCAGGGCGATGTCCAGCACAAAGTAACCCAACGACACGCCCAACGCTGCCTGGCTGACAGGGGTGCACCTCAGCAGGATGGGCTGCCCCGCCAACTGCAGTGTAACAGTCATTCATCAACCAGAGAGAGAGGGGTTGAGCAGATGCCGACAGCTATAAAACGTGACAGGTCAGGGATCACGTGATCAAGCGGAGGAGAGGCAGAGCTGACCCGACCCAAGAATGCACCGGCCAAGAGCAAAGGCTGGCGCACACCTCTGGGTTCTTTGTATCGTCGTCATAGGTGTCTGTGGCAAAGAAGATGTAGGCAGCAAAGCTGGTAATGGCCAGCGCATGCAGCGTCGATGCAAACCTGCAGCACAGGACACTGCCCAGCTGAGCAGAGATTTCATCTCAACTGATGCGCAGCAACCCTTGGGTGTGGCCCTTGGGTGTGGCCCTTGCAGGGTTACGTCACGCTGCCAGTGCACGAGCTCCTGTGGCTGGTGGCACCTGCTGTCCCAGTCAATCCTGTCTCTGGGGCTGAGCTTGTGGTATCTACCAGTCAGCTGCGGGGAGAGGTAGGGGGAGACCCTGAAGGCAGAATAACACAGCAGCCCACTGGCAAGGCCTGCAGTAAGCATGAACATACGATTTGAAGTAAAGAGGCCAGGACCAAGACTGCAAAGGATGGCTGGCCTCATCAGCCAAGAGATCAGGCTCATCATCTATAGCCAGCAGGATTTAGCAGGAGGTTCGCACTTGATAGAGGCCAACCCATGGAATCACAGGGCCTTGCTGTGTTATAGGATCTGCAATCTGGTGTCTATCAGGTCTGCTGGCCACTGCTGGAAGGCCTGCTCAGCCACCCCAGGAGCAGTAGCAAATCAAATTAGCTGCAATTTACTTCCTGCGCCTGATGCCTAAGTCACAAAATTGCCAGGCGACTCCATGACATCAGCCTGCCACCATTGTGCAATTGCAACGGAGACTTTTCTTCTCTCATGGAAACGGAAAGTGCTCTTTCTCTTTTTCTTTAGTTCGTTCTTTTTCTTATCGCAACATATCGTCGGCCCCCACGACTGCTGAGGGCTTGCCGGCCTGCTGTTTCCCCTCATTATGTCGACCATGAGCCTCATGTCCAGCAAGGCCACGTTTGCCCGTGGCGCATCCCTGCAACGGCCCCAGGCTCGCAGGCAGCAGTGCAGCAGAGGTGGGTCCGCCCTCCTTTGAAGGAGGAGCTCCGCCTTTGCCTGCCTTTCAGCTGCTGCTGCAATGCCAATCAGCAGATCCACCCTCATCTTATGCACGGACAGCATGGGCCACCTAGTGGCCTGCTGGCATGCAGCAGTGTGTGCACAGCACTGCTTCAGTTCAATGCACCTTCCACACCTGAAAGGCGGTCATCCTGAGTGGTTGTATCTGATGCAGGCCAGCCAGTTGTGCGCGCCAAGTACGGCGACGAGTCCCAGTTCTTTGATCTGGATGTGAGTTCACAGAGGCGCTGCACTGTGCCATGTCTGCAGCACAATATGCAGGGCCAAATGTATGCACCGAGAGGTGGCCCTGGGTTGTCTGGGGTGGTGGCCACCCTGGCCCGCCTTGCTGTCCCTGCCCGCCCATCTTGCAGAGACATGCTCTTTCTGCAGCGCGCCAGATTGCCTCGAAACCTGAAAGCAGCCAATGCGCCTGCTCCTAGTTGCAAGTCTGGTTGCCCCTGGCGGCCCAGCCTGACCATCAGGACCTGGTTAGCACAACTGGCTCGTGAGGAGACTGGTTGCATTGCTGTTCCTGCACGCGCAGTGTGCAGGCGGAACGCACCCACGACTCTGCTCAGCATGGGAGGCTGTTCTGTTGCTGCAGGACCTGGAGAACACAGCTGGCTCCTGGGACCTGTATGGCCAGGAAGACAGGAAGCGGTACCCCGACCTGCAGGCTGAATTCTTCCAGCGGGCTGCACAGCCCATCTCCCGGCGCGACTCTGTGCTGGGCTTTGTTGGCGCAGGTGGGCTACAGGGAGAGCCTGTGAGCGCTTTGCCCGGGAGTGCAGCACGCAGACTTCCTCCTACAAGCATGCCTGCTATGCCCAACAGCAATGCCACATGTGGCAATGCTGCAAATTTGTGAGTAGGCCTGTCGCATCGGGTCACATAGGTCCTGGCTTGCTGTACCTCTGATTGCTCGATTTGCTGCCCTCTGCAGGTTTCGCTGCCGGAGTAGCCTTTTGGGGATTCAAGGGCAGCAAGGATGTGGCGGTGAGAGCCTCTTTGTGTAGCTAAGCACACTGCCTTGTCAACAGTGCTGCTTTGTGACGTAGCATTCCTGGAAGCATGGCGGAGACAGTTGCCCTGTCTCCTGCAGCTCCCCATCCAGTATGGCCCAAAGAAGCCCGCAGTGCCAGGGCCACGCGGCAGGATCTAAATCTGGTCTGCCTCATATGATCACGCGAGAGTGAGCCATCAGACATGGCTGCAAGGCCAGCACCGTGTTGCCTTTGTAACACCTGAGCAGAGCCAGCCCCGCTGAAAACGTCAGTTTCTGGTACACTTCTCAGATTTTGAGATGTAAAGTTTGGGTCTTTGTAGTTGCCAAGAGAGTGACTTTGGGCAGATATCCAAGTGATAAAACAGAGCTACGCTGCACAGCGTGGGTTCAGGAGGCGGTCCTCCCGCTGACGTTTCCTGAGCTCCCGCAAGGAGTCCATGCGCCTTCTGAAATCCTCGTGCCATAACAAGAGATTTGATATGGACCACTTGGGCACCAGAGACTTTCCGGTTTCAGCCACAGACTGCAGGTACAGCAGGGACAGTTCTGCCTGCAGATCTGCTGACACCACTCTGACCCAAGCTGTGAGCAACCTGCCTGCCTGACAGCTGCAGCCCTTTGCTCAACCGGAAGCTGCAACTCACCTGGTGTTCTGACTTATAGGCTTGGGCCCAGTCCACTTTGGACTTCAACCAAAACTGCAAGCAGTTTGCTGCTGGGCCTCTGTCGAAGCGATTGTAGTAGGCTGCGTCTGCTTCACGCATCAGGTAGCTGTAGCGATGGCGTGACAGGACCTCGTTCACAGTCAGGTTTGCGATGATGCAGAAGAGCTGCCGGAGGAGAAGGTAGGCGACCAGTGCCAAGAGAGGGACCTGCATGTTTCACACAGGAAGGACTGACATGCGACGCTTGCTCAGTGCTAGACAGCTGATGACCTCCTCATGAAGCTGCACACCAGGGCGGACGGACCTCTACACCAGCGAGTAGCACTTTCCCTGGGTGCTGCTGAATGGCCCATCGAGCCCCTGTCAGCATGCCAGCGGGCAGTGCTGCCAGCTGCTGGTGCCGGTGGACCGCCCTGTGGAGGTACACAGCAGCCAGCCTGAGCCACAGCAGCTGCGCCACCAGCAGCAGGCTCAGGAACAGGGTGTACAGTCCCTTGTTCGCGGAGCCCACACAATTCATAAGGACTGGGCAGTGATGGTCAAACTCAGAGACACACCTGCACAGAGACCACAGGCTCAGCAGGACATGTTTCTGTCTTGCATCTCATGACTTGGCCGGCAGAAGGGTATGCATCGACTGGAGCACCTGTGCCAGGGAAAGATGTGCCGCATTATCGCAACCGCTCTGGAGCTGGGTGCTCGAGAGGGAGCTGCACATTGCAGAGGGCAACCACCTAGCCAGCCAGCTTCAAGCAGTTGGCTGACCTTCCACAAAGGCTGCAGTGCTTGGAGCGCAGGGGCCTTTGAATGCCGCAGGTGCTGCAGGCTCCCATGCTGTGCAGCATGACCTCTTCCAACAGCTCGCTGTGGGCAGTCATGGCAAGCTGAGGGGTGCTGTTGTCATCAGCAGCTGCCCTCTCGACTGCTGGCGCTGGCAGAAAGCCAGGGTCACATGTTGAGGCCCTGCACATGAAGAGCAGGTGGCCACCAAGTCCCTGGACGTGCAGCTCTGCATGCCCATTGAGCAGCCCTACCAGCAGGACCAGGCAGCATGATGGCCAGCGAGGGCCACAAGCACCTCGACGCTGCCAGGACAGCTGCATGCATGGCCGGTGCCAGCTGCTCACCCCCACTGCAGCAGGAGGGAGCCTGCCACACAGAACATCAGGGCAAAGCTGGACACTGCCAGGTCCGGCATGCTCAGGTGCATGGTGCCTGTGAAGCAGGCCAGCGTGGCTGCCTGCAGCACGGCCACCATGCTGCATGGCATCCGGGACGCTGGGAGCTCACGCATAGGGATGCCAGCACCTGTAGTCAGCAGAGCACAGTGTCAGCCGCTGTCAACCACATCAAATGCCTGCATGGGCTCATTCTATGCAATGCACGCTTGTGGGCCTGCCAGAAACAGGCCTGCTGGACTGTGGTAGTCCTGAGCAGTGACAGCCACAGATTGCAATGGTACAAACATCGGCTGGCGGTGCAGTGCCGTGAAGCAGCCTCTCTGCATTCCCCTGCCTGATCACTGTGCAGTGTGCAGTGTGGCTGGTGGTCAGCTGCCACTGTCCCCAACTTGGCAAACAGTTGCTTTGGCAGCAAGGTATTGCCTAGACGCAATGCTGCATCGAGCAGGGTTTGGTGGCACACCCTGCTCACCTTGCACAAGCAGCAGCCAGACCCCCAGGACAAACACCGCTGGCAACGCCACCAGCAGCCACCCCAGCGGCACCAGGCGCCAGTGGCATACAGCTGCAGTGCCTGCCACAAAGAGCAGTGGGAAGGCAGCGTCGAGGCCACCACAGTAGGCCCGGCGGTGCAGCTCCAAGCAGGTGTCCTCTGGCTCAGGTTGCCAGCTGCTGGGCTCCACATACTCATAGTACACCCGTGGGTCTGCACAATCCAGCAGACCAGCTCAGCATGCCCGTCATGTCAGAGCTCAGCGTCGTGATGTCACAGCTCAGCAGCCTGAGGAGATGAGACATCACTGCGTGGCCATCCGGGGGCACATGTTGAGATGCAGGGTGCAGTCCCCCAGCACTTCCCTTTTTTTAGCAGGACAGGCACTCTCAGATGGGGTGAAAGGCACAGTCCAGGCAATCAGATGCAGGCCTGCAGATGTGCTTGTGTGGCATTGCCCCAGATTTCCCTGTCAGCAGGTGTGCTGCTTGCCCCGTCCTCACCAAGAGGAATCTGCCTTGGCTGCTGGGTGGTCTGCCCAAGCCCTGCAGACAGGGGCTGGCAGGACAGCTGCTGCTCCGTTTGCGGCACCACCGCCCCCTCTCCGCTGCCATCCACCAGCGACGGCGTCTGCCTCTGCCTGCTCTGCCTCAGCCAGGGCGTCGCTGCTGCATCCCCAGGGGACTGGAGGGCGCAGTCAGAGCCGTGCCCCATGCCACCTGCTGCCTCTGACGCCAGGAGGCCTGCTCCCCGATGCCAGGCACCAGGCAGGGGCTGCGCTGGTTGCTGCGCAGGCTGTGCATGGGTGCCCAGCAGCTGCTGCCTGCGGGGTGCACCACCGACCTGCTCTGCTGAGTCGGGGTGCACTGCCAAGGCCGGTGCAGGGTCTGGCAGCGGTTCCAAGGATGAATTTGCTGCCGGGCCCGCTGACCGCTTGCTGGCCCGCCGGCCAGGCAGGGGCACGCTGAGTCCCAGCCCTTTGGGGGCTGCCACCTGCTTGCTTTGGGTGCGGTGAGGAGGCTGCACGGGTGTCCCCGCCATTCCTTGGTCAGCAGCACCAGCAGGCTCAGCCCAAGCAGCGTCAGATGCTGCTGGAGCACGACTGTGCCCGTTTGGCTGTCCTGAAAGAGGTGAGATGCAGGGGCCTGCAGGCAGCCTGCTCCCAGGCGGCATATAGTTACCGCCTGCCAGTCCCTGCTGCTGGCCTGCAGCTGCCTGCTGCCTGCGCAGCTGATGCGGCAGAGCGCGCAGCCTTTGCAGCGTGCCGGGCTGCTGCTCTAGCTGCTGAAAGACCTGCTGGAGATCTTGGCGCCCATCTGCAAGCAAAAGCGGCTGCACCTTCATGTCGCACGCTCTGATGCAACATGCATGATTGCCCAGCAAAGTGGAAGAAGCGCCATCCAGTCTCGGTCAAGGTAGAGCAGAGTGGGTGTTGAGCAGCAGCCACTCACTCAGCATGGATTGAAGCTGCATTGGTTGCTGCGCAGCTTTGAGCATCTCCTGAAGGTCAGAGGCCATCAAGCTTGCCAGCGCTGGACTCTCAGCAATTGTCTGGCGAAGCACTGGACTGGACTGCAGCTGGGCTACATCCATGCTGGCTACATCCATGGTGAAAGGTGTGGTCAATCGGTCAAGCCTTTTTCAGTTAGAGCTTTCAGGGCCATGAGCACAGGCAGAGGTGGCTCTGGTGCTCGTGGAAGGGGCAGAATAGCTTCTGGCACCAGGCCAGTCGGAGAAGGCACTCGCATCTCCATTTCAGATCAGCTAGCTGCATTTCGGCAAAATCCAGAAACAGGTACTGGCACTTTGTGTGGCTGTCGCTGCACTGCAGGCTGTGGCACAAGCATCTGGGAGTCTACAATCTGATGCAGCACATGGGAGTGGGCATATGCTGAAGCTGCCTGCGTGTTGCTGTCACCATACCAGCACCTCAGATGCGCCTTGCAGAATTCACCTTTGAAAATGGTCTGAACAATCACGACCGGGCTGTCGTCCATGCTGAATGCAAGAAGCTAGGCTTCACGTCCAAGAGTCACGGGTGAGGGGAACAGGTTTGCTGCACAGGCCTCTCAAAGCGGGTTGCTGCTGGTGGTGTTTCTGCTGGTTGCCCCACACCTGACCAGCTGAAGCAGCAGCTCAGCTGTCCAGGCCACTTGCATGCATCTTCTTTGCTGTGCGCGTAGGAAGGGAGATAACAGGGCAGTGACTGTGTACAAGCCTCAGGGCGTCAATTCCACCGCAGCCTCACTGGTTTACGACCTGCCTTTCAAGCCAGAGTCCCTGCAAGCCCTTCAGGCGCACCTCCAGGTCAGCATGTGCCTTGCCCAAGCTCACAGCACTGCAGAAGCCAGTCTGCAACCCACAACCAGCCTCCCCTGCGCAGCCAGAGTCCCTGAAGGCTGCCTGGACTGATGCACAGCATGCAAGCCACCTGGACAGGCTGGCCTTTTGGGGCTGCTGCAGTCAAGCAAGCAACTGCACTCTGGTCCGACCGGCTCCGTGTAAGCTGACTGTCAGCTGCGCCCCGCTCCCTGCAGCGCCACCCGCCCAGTGAGGAGGAAGTCCAAGCAGCAGTCGAAGGGGGGGCAGATGCGCCCCTGCCGGCAGCAGTGGACACCACGCCACAGCAGAAGCGCCGGCGAGGGGGCGGGCAGGGGGCAAGTGGCTTGTCAGCCCCCAAGCTGGCTGCAAAGCAGGATGCCCACCGCGCTCGCCTGCAGCAGACAGACATGCAGGCGCTGAATGCTTCTCGGGGGCGCCTGCCCATTGCCTCTTTCAGGTCTGGTTGTCACGCAGCTGCAGGGTCACTCTGCCACCAACCCTATGTGTCTTGCAGCGTGCCTTCACTAACCATCACAGCATTGTTGCCTTTGCAAGTCGCTGTCTGGAGGCCAGTGACCTGCGGCATATTGTGCCGTGTACCAGGGCTGCGCTCTGCATTGTAGCTGCAGCTGCGTGGGTAAGCATGCTGTGTTTGTGCTTACCTGTACCTTCAAAGGTGTCTGAAGCACAGGGCGATCTGCTGGGGCACAACACCTCGACCTGACACTCTGTCTGGCTGTCCTCCAGGGAGCATATTGTTCAGGCTGTGGCAGGGAGCCAGGTGGTCCTCATCAGTGGGGAGACAGGCTGTGGGAAGACCACACAGGTGACTTGTGAAGGCACATACCTCCTGGAGGGTTCACAACAAGAATGTTCACCTTTACACTAGGCTTGGCGCTGCGTCTGCTGAGCCTGTGTTGGGGAGGCGGGACTGGCCTCCGGCAACTGTGTCTGGTGGGCTTCGGCACTGCCTGCCAGCCCTAGCAGCTGCAGCTCAAATCAGGCTGGCAATGGTGCTCATGTTGCATGCTGTCGACGTGTCCAGCGTGCAGCTGCATTGCACTCTGCGCGGACACATGCCCCTGCTTGGCTGTTCAGGTGCCCCAGTACCTGCTGGAGGACTGCTGGAAGGAGGGTAGGCCCTGCCGGGTGATGTGCACACAGCCGCGGCGCATCTCTGCTGTGTCTGTGGCTGAGAGAGTGGCCAGTGAGCGCGGTGAACCCATTGGGGAGTCAGTGGGCTACACCATCCGCCTGGAGAGCAAGTGAGGCCCTTTGCCTGCGGTCTGGATGTCTGTCACACCAGAGGTGGTGGTCAGCGGTGAGCTGACTTGCTCTTGACCACCTTTTAGCAGCCCCTGTCGTCGTCATGCGCAGTGCTTGGCGGTCTGACGCTGCAGTCTCACATAGCGGTGTCAGCAGCCGCTTCACCAGAAAGGAGCATGCCTGAATTGTATGCTGGTGAGTCAAGCTGTACCAGCTCAAGCATGTTCTGATAGTGGCCTTGCAGAGCTTGTGCCCACCAGCAGCAATCTGCAACAATGGGAGCTTAAAACCGCCTGCCCTCTGTTCCTTTTTGCAAGATGTGCACCCAGACATTTTGCTGTGTGATCTGCACCAGCATGGATCTGCTTCCTCAAAGCCGCCTGCTGCTCCCCTTTGCAGGGGTGGGGCCCACAGCAGCCTGATGTTCTGCACCAATGGCGTGCTGCTGCGCATGCTGACCCAAGGGGATGGATTGGACAGTGTGACTCACATCGTGGTCGATGAGATTCACGAGCGCGACAGATTTGCCGACTTCCTACTCATCCTGCTGCGCGACGTCCTGCCTGCCCGCCCCAGCCTGCGGCTCATCCTCATGTCCGCCACCCTGCACGTGGAGATGTTCTCGGGCTACTTTGGAGGGTGCCCGGTGGTGACAGTCCCAGGTTTCACCTACCCTGTCCAGGTGGGAGCTTTGCCACTCTGGGTGTTGCCTCTGTCCGCGCGCATGCCATGCATGCTAACTCTGGAGGCGCACCTGTGCCATGCTGGCAAGAAAACCTGCGTGGTGCGCTTCCCTGCATGCTCCACAAGGCAGCAAAGTGGCATGGATGCTGGGTGCTGCAGGGCTGTCCCAGCAGCTCTCTGCCAGCAGCTGCTTCCCTGCAACAAACATGCCATGCGTGGCAGGCTGGCCTGCACCCCTCAGTGCCAGCTGTGAGGCTACAAGCCGCCCTGCTGCAGGACTTCTACTTGGAGGACATCCTCAGATTCATTGGCTACACCCCCCCAGACAGCAGCAGCGCAGCGCCCGCAGCCACGGCCAAGCAGACGCCTGCGGCTGCTGCTGCTGCCAAGGCAGCGCAGGTGCCCCCCGAGCAGAGAGCTGCTGTGGAGGCTGCCATCATGGCTGCCTTCCTGACCGGCGACGATGCCAGCTTTGACCAGCTGATGGAGACCACAGGAGCAGACATGATGGCACAGGATCCTGCTTCAGCGGCAGCAAACATCGCGCATGCCTGCACAGGTAGGCAAAGCACACTTGCAGAAGCTGCTTGACTTTAGTGTTGGCAGAAGTCAGCTGTGGCAACACAACTGTAGATACCAGCAATGGTGGCTCTGAGATGTCAAGAGGCATCTGGAACAGATCCTGCCTGCATCTAGCTACCAGCTTTGGGTGCCAGTAAAAGCTCAGATCCCCCAGCAGCACTTGAAAGCTGCGGCAAGGACTTCTCCATATGCCACCGGTGACACTGCAGGTGCCACAGCTCTGATGGCTGCAGCCGGCAAGGGGCGCCTGCATGAGGCCATTGTGCTGCTGGCCAATGGGGCAGAGCCCACCCTCACCTCCAGGGACGGCAGCACCGCGCAGGACTGGGCAGAGCGTTTTGGGCACCAGGATGTGGCAGATCTGCTGGCTGCGCACACTAGCGCAACAGCAGGGGCCGGAGACGAGGCTGACAGTGCGCTTGCTCTCAGCCACTACCAAGTGCGCAGCTGCCCAGAGCAAAAGCGGTGCTGAATGGATAGTGCTGGAGAACAGCAGACCGTAGATTGTGTCGCTGCAACTCTAAGCACCTCCAGTCTTGCAGTGTCATGAGTGACTGGGTGTGCTTGCTAAGCGTCAAAGGGCTGCATGGTGAGATGTGCCTGGGGAGGCACTCCGGATGTCTTGAGTAGCCAGCACCTGTGCACTTTTCCTAGACCAGGACAAAACCCTGAAAGACATCAACTTAGGCCCGCAGGCCAATTCAGGTGCTGAGCACTTCTGTCGCAGGTGCATCTCTGGCCCTGGCTGCAACTCACCACATGCATTTGTCTCGCGAGAGAGAGAGAGAGAGAGAGAGTGCGCCACCTCTGCCTCAGGGATGCTGTAGACCAAGACTTCTCCCACTGCAGCAGCATGGGCCCTGCATGCAGGCCAACACTGACGCTGATGAGGTTGACCTCAACCTTCTGACCACCTTGCTGGAGTATGTGTCAGGGGAAGGCGCCTACAAGCGGGAGGACAACAGTGGGGAGCAACTGGGTGCTGTTCTGGTCTTCCTGCCAGGTGCGCCTGTTGCAATGACACCTGTGCATGAAGCCTGGTGGGCAACAGCGACAGCAAGGCATCGCGCTGGACGTCTGGTCAGGTGCACTTGTTGCTGCAGCTGGCAGTGGCTGGCGTCACCTGCATGGCGAGCAAGTTGCAGAGCCGCCCCCTTTCTTCCTTCATATCCCTTAGGTATGTGCCACGTAGGCTGTCTACAGACTGGTCTCCCAGCCGCTCAGCCTGCTGCTTGGGGCTTAGGCCACGCTGATTCACCTGCTCTGCCAGTGTGCTCTTCTGATGCCACAGCAGTCCTGCTGCAGGGCGCTGGACTTTGCCAAGCAGCCTCCTCTGTGCATGCAGCATGTGTGGCCCAGCAGCACCGCTTGCTTGCAGCCCAGCTTCCGCTGCTGCAGGCTGGGATGAGATCATTCGCCTGAAAGATGCCCTGGAGCGCAATCCAGCCTTCAGCTCCTCCCGCTACCGCATCCTGCCCCTGCACAGCATGGTACCCGCAGCTGACCAGCGACGCGTCTTCGTGCGCCCCCCGATAGGAGTGCGCAAGATCATCCTGGCCACCAACATCGCAGAGACAGCCATCACTATCGACGATGTCACCGTCGTCATCAACTCCGGTGGGTGTAGGCTTGCCTGCAATCTCACCATGCACAGGCCTGAAGCCGGCTGCAAAGCTCAGCAAGCCTTGACTGGTTCCAGGGACAACCACCGAGGCAGGGTGCAGAGCTGTTGCAGGTGTATGGCTCAGATCTTCAACCTTTTCTGCCTTATTGCACCCCTGCCTGCTTGCAAGCTTGCCATGCCGCACTGCCCCGCCAAGCGCCCTGTGCCTTGCCACCTGCAGGCCGGCTGAAGGAGAAGAGTTTCGACCCCTACACCTCTGTCTCGACCCTCCAGTCTGCCTGGATCTCGCGGGCCAGCGAGAAGCAGCGGCGCGGCCGTGCGGGGCGCTGCCAGGAGGGCCTCGCCTTCCACTGCTACAGCCGTGTGCGCAGCCAGGCCCTGGCTGAGCTGCAGCTCCCCGAGCTGATGCGCAGCCCCCTGGACGAGCTGTGCCTGCAGGTGGGGCGCTGTGTGATCCTGCCTTTGGGCAAGGTGTGCCCATGGGTGGGGCACGCTTTCTCTGCGTGTCAGCAAGTGCTTGAGCTCATGTGCAGCCCCTGAGACAAGCTGTGCCTGCACGTGGGGTGCCTGCTGTGCATGCGTGGGGCCGGCTGCGGTGCAGGTGAAACAAGCTGTGTTTGCTGCAGAGGCATGGCGTTATATTCACGACATCTGCCTGTGCTGCGCTGCAGGTCAAGCTCTTGGAGGGGCAGGCCCAGGGATGCCACGTGGCTGACTTTCTGGCCAAGGCAGTGGAGCCCCCTGCACAAGCAGCCATCACGGGGGCAGTGCAGCTGCTGGAGGACATTGGGGCTCTGGAGCCTGGCACCGAGGCACTGACGGTGCTGGGGCGGCACCTGGCTGCTCTGCCTCTACCCCCACGTGTCGGCAAGATGCTGCTGTACGGACTTCTGTTCGGGTGCCTGGACCCTGTGCTGACTGTGGCCTGCTGCATGGCCTACAGGTGGGCAAGACGGCTGACACCCCCCTTGTGCATCTGGCTTGCTGCAGTGCACAGGTTGCTCCTGCTGCCATGACCTCACTGCAGCATGCTCGCTGTCGTTGTTGGAAGGTGGACTGGCCTGAGCTTGAGTTCATGCCATCTGCACGTGCTGCTTTAGTTGATCTGGGCTCAAGTGCACACAACCTCTCAAGGCAGCGGTCTGAAGACAGACTGATTGCACATCGGCCACAAATCATCATGTAACCCAGCCTTCCTGGCCCTATGCATCTGCCAACCTGCATGCTAGCCTGGTACGCTTACCTTAGCAGCTCAAATATTACCTGCCCAGATCTGTTCAGGTGAACAGCACCCAGCAGCTGGCTCAGCCTTCTGTGCCTGTCAATATGGCCAGCTCGGTGGACCCCAACAGGCTTACTGAACCCTGGATGTGGAGGCAAGAGGGCAGCCGGCAGCCACAGCCAGCAATCTGCACCTGAGAGTGGGGTCAGGCACCCAGCGGGGTCCCCTCGAAAGGCCCATGTCCACATGAACGTTCTCTAAATTTCAATGAACCAGAATCCCCCTGCAGGGACCCCTGGGTGCTCCCCGTGGAGGCAGCGGCGCGACGGGCAGCCACATCCAGCAAGGCGCGCCTGGCAGAGGGGGCAGGCGGCGCCAGTGACCATCTTGCGCTGGTCACCGCCTTCAACGGGTGGGTTGCTGCCCGCCAGGCTGGCAGCGGCCGCGACCGTGCCTTCTGCGCCGAGCACTTCCTCTCCAGCGCCACCATGCAGATGGTGGATGGGATGAGGCACCAGCTGCTAGGGGAGCTCAAGGTGGGCTGGAGGACCAACCCTGTCAAAAATGGGCACTGCCGTGCCATTTGGTGGGCCTGGACTAGCACAAGCCAGCTGCAGATCGCAGACAGGTCGAGGCACCAGCTGCTGGGACAGGATGCCTGTACCAGACCTGTTTGCGGCCTGCTGCGCCTGGCACTTCCTCACCGGCGCCACCATGCAGATGGTGGGTGGAGGAGCCACCAGCTGCTTGGAGGGGAATTCAGATAACCGCTGCGGCACCACTGTGCAGATGCTTCTCAGGGCTCGCCCAAGAGTGCTGGGACAGCTGTTCGGGTGTGCAGCCTGACAGGATTGCCATCGAGCACTCCTGCATCGCTTTCAAACAACCCAGACAAGCTGCTGTAAGCAGTCTGCTACAGCACTGGCAGCATGATGCTTGTCAAACACCCTCTCAGGCTGCTGACACCTGCTCAGACTTGCCTTGTCTCTGGCAGGTCTGCAAGGTGCTGCCTGACATTCAGGAGCCCTCAGGCAGCGTCTCACAGACCTGCGGAGACACGCCGGGCTGAGCAAGACCAGGGAGCTCTACTTGCCTAGGCTGCAAACGGCATCTCGCTGTTATGCTATGCACTGTGTGTGGAATAAGCTGCGGGCCCACAAGATGCTGGTCAGCCGGCAGGAGACCTTCACAATGCAGACTGCAAGCTTCACCAGACATGCTCCATGATTCAAGTGTCTCTGCAGGCCCGCAAGATGCTGGTCAACCTTCAGGAGGCCTCAGGCCACGCCCTGGACGCTGGCCGCGTACGCAGCGTGCTGGCCTGCGGGTTCTACCCCCTGTTTGGGCGCCTGCTGCCGCCAGGTGTCGGCCCATCGCAGCGTAATCGGAGCACCTTGCTCACGGGCAAGGGGGAGAAGGTGTGACAGACAGGCTGCAAATAGGGTGCTGCCAAGGTTTCAAGGGTTGAAGGGAGCATTTCTGGAGCACTCCTCTCACAGGGACTGAAGAGGAGGTGGGCACACCTGCTTGCCCCGAAGCTGAGCAGGCATGCACACCGTACACGCAGCTGATGGCATTCCCCCCAACTCGACAAGGTGGACCTTAGCAACAGACATGGTCTTGATTCCCTGCTGGATGGATGGCAGTTGGATGGCCAGGGAAGGGCTGAAGGCAGGCCCTGCAGGCTGTGTGGTCTAAGCTTGGTGCTCCAGCACCCTGCTGACAGAAAGGTGGAGACAGTTAGGGACACCAGGCCTTGTCAACCTGCTCCTAGCTTGCCAATTGCTTGGCAGGAGTGCCCTGGAGCATACAGTTAAGGATGCACAAAGGCTTGGCTGCTTGCAGTGCATGGCCGCATGCTGCCCCTGCGGCTTTGCCTCGTTGGTGTGGCAAACAGATCCACGCTCTCCTGCCTGGCGCCGGGCGGTCCCAAACAAGCACAGATGTGAATTCCGGTCCGGCAGCCAGCAGGCTGAAGAGTTAACACCCATGCTCTGCTGCAGGTCAGGGTGCACCCCAGCTCTGTGACCAGCCAGCTGGGGGTGCCGCAGGCAGCAGAGCAGGGAGCTTCTCAGACCTGCCCTGTCATGATCTTTGACGAGATAACCCGCGGAGAGGCAATGCTGTACGTGCGCCAGTGCACCGCTGTTGGGGCGCACGCGCTGCTGCTTGTGTGCACCCACCTACGCATCGCCCCGGAGGAGGAGCCACCCAGCAACACTGGTGAGCCAGCCGGAGTTACAGCATATGCAGCTGCACATCCTGCAGCAGCATCGCTGGAGCTCAGGCCCTGCTACAATGGTGAATGCCCGTGCATGCAACCTGCCTGCAGCAGCATTGCTGGGGTTAGCCCCTGCTGAAGCGGTGTGCCTGCTGCCAGAGTAGGCACAGGCAGCTCCCCGACCCGCAGCCGTGCCGCTGGATGTAAGCCCCTGCTGGCAGCAACGGTGGGCGGGTGGGTCCTGGTCTGCACTGGCAAAGCAAAGCAGCAGTGCATGGCCTGCTTGGCAAGTAGCCTCCATGCAGAGCGCCCAGACCTCTTGCACCACATGGCACCTTTCAGGAAGGCAAGCACAGCATGTCTCCACTGAGGCATGTGCACCTGAGCACGGCACAATGTCTCCTGCCACCAGGCTCTGCTGGCATGTCTGCAGGCCCCCAGCACATGCACTTTGGGGAAGATGGGGAGTCTCTGGATTCCATCCCCCAGGCCGCCGTCTTTGTGGTGGACGACTGGCTGCAGCTGCGGGCCCCCCTCCAGGTGGTGGCTGCGCTGGCGTGCCTGCGGCAGAGGCTGGCGCAGGCCTTTGCAGCCAAGGTGGGCTGAGGGTCCAGATCAAGACAGCCTGCAGGCTCCTGGTCTTGATCTGCGAGCCTTGAGACGGGCTCACTGTCAGGAGTTGGCTCCGCTGCTGTCACGGCTTGGGTGACATCTGTCTGTCTTGCCCTGCTTCGGAGAGGGTTGGCTGTCAGGCCACAAGCAGGGCATTGTGCCTGTGCAGCCAGTCCCCTTGCCTCCTTCAGCTGGAACTTAGCTGACCCTCAGCCACCGCTCATCGCCTACCTGTGCGCGCATGCAGGTGCAAAGCTCGCAGCCCCTGCCGGCCAGCCTGGCAGACGCACTGCGCACAGTGGGGCAGCTGTTCCATGCCGAGGCGGACACCCCTGCAAGCCTGGCCGCCCCCCAGGACGCCCTCGTGTTCGGCAGCGGCAGGGGCAGGGGCCGGGGGTTCCCTGCAGGTGACAGGGGCAGGGGCCGAGAGTTCCCTGCAGACCCTAGAGGCAGGGGGTCCCCAGGGCTCAGGGGCAGGGGCCCAGGCAGACGCCACAACCCTGCACCTGTGCCCCAGCCAGGCTGGCAGCAACCTCCGTCTGCCCGGCCACAGCCTCACTTCCAGCCTACCTGGCAGCAGCAGGAGTTGCTGCAGCAGCATCGCCTGCCACATGGCGGGGCAAGGTCTGGCAGGGGCGGGCAGCAGCGAGGCCAGCGCCCTTGGCAGGCCCGTCCTGACTCTGACGCCCCGCCTGGCTTTGCACCAGGTGGGAGAGGCAGGGGCCACGGACGTAGCCGTGACCGCGGTCATGGTTGACCAATCTGCTCAATTTCTGCCCCTCCTCCATGTCTGGCACATCTGGAGCACACTTGGAGGTGCTGCTCAGCATGCCACTGACCCTCTGGACATGAACAGTGCTCAAGTTCACAAAGACCTGTTCATGCCCTGTACCAGTATATCTGATAGTGTTCTTGTCCATGAGTCTGCTGGAGGAGGATGTACTGAGCGTCTTCTGAACTGTGCACCATGCCTGGTCAGTTCTTTGAAAACTTCTGGGCTCTGGCTGGTGTTGCCGCATGCCATGCTGGTGTGCCTCACACTCTGAATGCCGCTTTATTGCTGCCCGTGTGCCGCAAAGACCTTGCGGGCATCAGGGTGACGACGCTCCTGTAAGGTGCCCCAGGGCCGGCAGCAGCTGCACCTGATGTCATCTTCAGCAGCTTGGGCTGCTGGGGGGAGTCACTGTCAGATGAGGATGGGCTGCCTGAAGCCTGCTGCTGCAGCAGCTTGCGCTGGCGGCTGGAGGCCGTCAGAGTGCTGCCGGGGGACACGACACCGCTGCCCATGCTGCTGGCGTCTGAGCTGTCAGAGAGGCCTGGAGCCGCCGGCTGCTGCCCCTCAGGCGCGGTGCTGCTGACAGCTGCAGCCGCCCCACCGGCAGTGCTGAGCATGCTGGAGTTGCTGCTGCTGACACTGCGCCTGAACACACGCTCCTGCTGTACAGAAACACACCGAGCATGAGCAGGAACTCAAACAGCCCCCAAAGACGCTTGAATCTAGAGACTGCCTGCAGATTGGTGCATCCCAGCGATCTGTGCTTAGTGCCCACAGCCAGCATGCCCCACGCATGCATCTGAGCAGCGATCAAGAAGTGGTTGATGCACATGTGGGCGAAGCGGGAAAGCCATGCTCTTAGGCGCTGGAAAACGATGTTCTCAGGCACCTGTGCAGCAATCACGCTGTTATATGCCCCTCGCCCGCTGCCGCTGATGGATTTGCGCATGTTGCGCCCATCGGGGGTATCGATGAGCAGCTCAAAGCTGGACAGCGGCTGCAGGTGTGCAGCCGCCTCAGGGGTGGGAGCTGGAAAATAAGGGTCCACAGCCTGCAGCACAGGCAGGCTTGTGGGCTGCTGCAGCTCACCATGTACTGCCTCCAGCCAACAGCCAGTGCTGCCCCAATGGTCTCAGGGCTTTGATGGCAACCAGTCCAGCCAATTCAGGCAGAGACTCATTGCTCTCAGATCAATAAGAGCAGAAATTCACCAAGGAGCATTTGTCAGGCTGCAGTAATTCTGGCAAAGAGCAGAGAACCCTGCTCACCATGCCAGCAAGAACATCAGCTCATTGCTGAGGTGCGCCAGGCAGCCACCCTGAGTATGACGCGCGGTGCAGGGCCTACCTTCTGCACAACCTCCTCTATGACGCGTGGCAGCAGGTCTTTGAGCACCTCCCCATGCCGTACCAGAGCAGGGCTGGTATTGACCTCTATCAGGTACACCTGCAGGCACCAAGCAAATGGTGTGATCTGGGCAGCCAGGCTGCCATGCAGGGCTGTTGCACTCAGAACATCAGCTGCTGCCAACCAATGTAAACATTTCACTGCTTGGTGTTGGGTCGTTTCCCAGGGAGAAGTGAATTGTTTCATGTCATACACATAAAGCAAACAATTGCCTCACCCACCTTGAAGTCGGCATCAATCATGAAGTCCAGCCCAAACAGCTCAAAGCACCACTGTCGCCGCAGAGGATTGAGCTTGCTCAGCACAGCTGTGAAGGCGTGCCTAGCGCACTCCCGCATCTGGGGCTCAATATCCCCCTTAAGATCCACCTGCAGGGCAGCAGTTGGAGCTTGCAACTCACTGCAGATCAGCAAACACCCCGCAGGGCAGCCAAAGCCCTCATCCTGAGTCATCTGCAGGGCAGCAGGTCACACTCAGCAGAACTGTCCCTGGGCTGGGCAGCATGCATCCTCGGAATCTGGCATCAATGGCAATCAAGTCCATCCTCTGGCCCTTGCAGGGGGGTTGCTGTCCAGCTTTGTGTCCTGGCATGGTTCTAGACCGGAGAAGCTCCAGCAGGCATAGTGCGGCAGAATGTGGGGTGTGAGGCGGAAGCCAGACCAGGGGCCCAGGGCCAGGCATGCTGCCAGCACCAAGCCCACCTGGCCGGCAAAAAGCTCCTGCAGCGCCTCCATGGTCAGCTTGTTGGCGTCCTCGAAGCTGCCGTAGTGGTCAAAGTTGATCTGCACCGCATCGTTGGTCAGGTGGGCGGACCTGCAGGGCAGCCGCAGCTTTCAAACAGCAACCTGCAACGCTTCAGCGAGGGCTGCACAGAACATCTGGAAGCCTTCACATACCTGTTGGACTAGCATCTTGCATGCCTTGCCCATGTACTGCAGCAGGGGCTGGTTCCAGTGCGGTGAGGACAGACAGACCCGGACAGAGCTGCAAATCTGCCCAGCAGCAGAGAGCCCTCCCTGGGTACCCAGCAACAACCTGCATGGGAGGGATGTACATGCCAGGGGCCCATCTCCCATGTTGCACCAGTGCACCCACCTGTCAGCCAGGTTGGCAATGTCAAAGGGCGCGCTGCTGGTGCGCACGTAGCTTTCACGGAACATGTAGACCTTGTGGTTGGGGGTCAGCAGGACGTAGCTGCGGATGTCAAACTTGCGCCCACCAATCAGCAGGGGACGCTCAATGTACTTCTGCACGACCCACTGGGTGTCTGGCCTGCAGGGGTGGTCAGCTGGGCACATCTGTGGATGCAGTGTGGGCAGGGTTGCAGCATCGCGCTTGCAGAACCCAGTGGGTGTGCGGCCTGCAGGGTTAGCCCAGGGCCATAAGCTCACTGAGTTGAGGCTACAGCAGCAGCTCAGCGTGGCTCCACACAAACGATTGGGTGCCTGTTCTGCAGGACAGGCCGGGAGGATGGTCGCCAGGGGCATGTCCGGGCTTGCAGTGTGGGCAGCGTGCCGCAGGTGATGTGCTTCTGTGCAGGCAGGATGCAGCATGGCTACAGATAGTGTTGCAGACTTGTTGAGGGTAATCGGTCAGCTTGCAGCTGCTTCAAGGCGCCAGGCAAATGACACACCTCACGGAGGCAGGCAAGCACAACTGTGGGCTGCCATGCAACGATGCCACAAGATGGCCGGTCCCAGACAGCAAGCAGCACCCAAGCTCACACAGGCATGCAGCAGCCATCATGCAGCCTCGCTGCAGACGGGCCAGGTGCTGGCCACGTTGCAGCAGCACAAGACGCTGACCCCCTGACTTGGCCAAGCAGAGGTGCTTCTCACAGTGATGAAGCTGCCCAATTTGTCCAAAAGCAGACGGTTGGCACATTCAGTCTCACTTGGCCAGGCGCAGGTGCTTCTCAATTTCAACGAAGCTGCCCACCACCTCAATGCCATTGCCCCTGTTGCGCCCACTGGGCTTCACAATCCACACCACGCCTGCAGGTCTTGTCACATGTGGTGAGCGCCACGTTGGCGAGGTAAGGCTTCACTTTCAGGGCCCATAATTGCTGAGCCCTTGGCAGCTGAAGCACCTCAGTGGTGCCGCTCGCTGCACATCAGTTTGTGCTGCAGATACACAGTGCTGCTGGACTGCGTATGTGCAGCATGCACGGAGGTACAGCGGGCCTGTGTCTGTGCATCTCACCGCTGCTCTCTGCCAGCCTGTTGTATGCCTTCTTGAGGAGGCTGAGCTTCCCAGCTGCAGCAGGGAACAGCTCCCTCAGCAGCAGCCAGCAGCAAGAGATGGCGCCCAGCAGAGTCTCTGCATTCAGCAGTCAGGCTGTAGGCAAATCACTGACCCTAAGTGCTCTGGTGGACTGAGCTTTGTCAGGCCTTGCTGCCCGGCCTCTGCAGCTCGGATGTGCACATGAGGTCTTCACTAAAGCCTTCCGTGGCCCTGCCTCTGCAGGCTGTGCACTAGAGGCAGCAAGCATCTTAGGCCAGTCAGGATGTGGATCTTGGTCCTTACACCTTGGTCTGGCCCACCACCCATCATCCTGCAGGCCAGCCGTCTGGGCATACAGCATGGGCAGTCACGGCAGCCGTGCGTCCCAGAGGGCCTGCAAGCCTCCACCAGTCTGCAGCCCTGCACCCACATGCTGCTTTTATGTCCCCCGCGTGGCTGCCGGCACCCACCATTCTGCATCCCTGCCGTCAGGACGTGAGTCTCCGGAATCCAGGGACAGCTGGCTTTGCACTCGATGGCATACTTGCGCATGTTCTCCGCCAGGCGCGCCTTGGCACAGATCTCAGAGTGCCCCTCCACCTGATTCACCACCCGCTGCGAATCTGCAGGCACAGCAGGCACTTTGGCCAATGACCAAGACACCATACCCCCCATCTGTCACTGCTGAGCTTTACAAGCTGCGCCTCTGGGGGCACAACAGGCACAGCAAGCACAGCAGTGGCTGCACAGTTGTTAGGCTCCTCCGCCTGCGAGTCTGCAGCCACCAGTGCACGCTTGCTGGGGGCAAGCTAGGCAGGGATGGTGACTTGGACGCAGTACTTCATCACATCGGGCAAGGTGCTCTGCTGGGTTGGCAGTACTGGATGGTGGCGGAAACTTTTTCCTGACCTGACTCACGAGAAGCCGTAGGAAGAGGCAGCTTTCTTAGTGCCCTCAAGCCTGCCACCCTGACAGGCAGCAACATCTTCCCTGCCCTCAGCAGTTGAGCGCAGGACAGAAGCAGTCCTTCAGCTTGCACAGCCGCATTCAAGAGGAGCCTCTCTGCAAAATTAGCCCAATTGGTCCAAGCAGCTGGGACGCTGCCTGATCACCGCACCACCAGAAGCGGCAGAGCGTGCCCCTTTGGCATGCAAAACAGCCCCCTGAGCTGGCCTCAGCCCCTCAGTGCAGGGTCCTGGCCTGTCTCTCGGCTGGCTGCACTGCGTGCAGGGTGATGGCAGCGGCCATCGGGCCCCTCAGGATGATGCTCTTGAGTGGCAGCACACCTGCAAGGTGGTGCCCTTGATGCTGCAATGCTCTGGTCGTATGGCCCACCTGCATGGCCCGACCAGGTGGGGCGCTGCCCGTTGCCGCCCCACCAGAAGTGGCAGGGCTCCCCCTTGGCCACGCTGTGCCACCAGCTGCGCTTGGCCATGGCTGCTCCCATCAGGGCAGATTCGTTGCCCGGCAGGACACAGCAGCGGAAGGGCGGCTGCAGGCTGGTGGCGCCCATGCCAACCATGCCAACCAAGCCAGGACGCGGGCTGTCCAAGACCCCACTGCTGGGGCCCTGCTCGGGCTGGGCAGGTGCTTCCTGCAGCAGGTGTCTGGACAATGAGAGCCCACCTGCTGGAAGGTGGTGTCAGCTGTTCCTGTCATGCCCAAACAGCCTGCACAGCACCCAGGCAGCCAACAGACGCCGATTGCACCCTTGCCGCCTGATGCTGGAGCCCGTGGCCAGCCCCCAGGGCAGGCAGGTGCATGTGAAGATGTATGGACTCATTCAATGCAATGCTGCGTCGTGTGGGCTGTCAGAAGCATTCAGACACAGCCCTGCCATCCAGCAAGCGGCATGGGAGGCCAACTCACTGCCGATGCTGACTCAGTCAGACAGAGCTCTGAATGCAAACGTCCTCAATGGACATAGCTGAGTTCGACACGCTTGTGGGCATAGGTTGGCCGCAAATACCTCATTGGCCGGGCTCTGAAGTCCTGGCATGCGATGGAGTTCCGGAAGGCCGCAGCGAGGCAATCGATTGAAGTTAACTTCTGAGCTGTGCAGCCCTCTGATCAGGATGAATTTGCAATGACGCAGGTCAGGTTGGTTAGCTTTGACCTTCCCTGGAAATTAGTCGACTCAGATTTCCCACTAAGCCATTTCGTCAGAAGAGCCGGACGCTCTGCACTGGCTTGAGCCCTGCAATTGTCTTCGACCAGCTGGTGCAACTCTAGTAACCATGCAGTCTGTGATGGGAGGGAAGCAACCTGCGCGTCAATCCTCTGTGTCATGGCCGAACAAGCTGTACTCATTGATCCTGAGAGTGTGCATGATCTGCCTAAAGAGGCCAGCCGCCTCTTTATCAGTCCTGGCACCGTCACCAGCATGCCGGGCTGCAGCGCTGAGCGGGCTGATGTGCTCAGGGGTGTTGAGGGTGATCAGCAAGTCTGTCTCCAGCTCCTTCAGCCGGACCACAGCTAGCTGCACCTGCAGGCAGCCCAGTAGACCCAACCGTTTGCCAGCAGTCCTACATGAGTGAAACTGAACAGCACCTACAGGCGGCCAACAAGTTGCTAAAGGCAGCAATCATCCTCCTGAGCAGGCTCCTGCCAATCCGGCTCCCGCTAATCAGGCTCCTAGAAGACACTGCCTTGCATGGCAGCACGAAGCAGGATTGGCTTACTCCAACTTGCATGTGCTGTCTGCATGTTGTGACTGCTTGAGCCTGATCTGTTGTATGGAAGCCTGCAGGTCGCAGCACCTCAGGCAGCCTGTGCGGGCGTGGCAGACATGCAGGTGCTCTGTCTGACCCACTTGCCAGTACCCGCCTGTTCAGTTCCCTGATAGCTTGCTGGGCAGCTCATCGCAACGGCAGGCACAGATAATTCCACGTATGGGGTGCTGGCGTCTGGACATGCTGCAGCAGCACCATGAGTGTTAGTGCCTAAGGCACAGGCCAATTAGTTTTTGAATCGGTTGCAGGGCCTCTCTCTGCTGCATGTCAATAGACAGTACATCAAAGTCTGATGGACTGACCTGCACCCGATTGGCTGCCTCGGCACCCTGCCTGCCCTTGGACACTAACTGCAACCCAGTGCCCATGGCCCTGTAGGCCTCCCGCAATACGCCTGGCATGTCCTGGGGCCCTGGAGGCAGCACAGATGATGCTGCTTGTGGACATTCTGGAACCTGGCTTGGAAAAGCACAGCTGTTAAGCATGTCGTCAGGCCCCTGCAGAGAGCTTGAGCTCTACGTCTGATGTCACATCCCTGAGTTCCAGGCCGGCACAATTTCCCAGCTCCAGATGCGATGACATTAAGCTCCTGTGGATTCTGCACAGGTGGTCAGCAGACCCAGCATGCCCACAGCTGTACCTGACCTTGGATGCGCCTGCGGTGTGAAATGTTGACAGCAGCATGCAGCAATCAAGAAATCTGCTCTACGGCAGCCGTGCTCACCCAGGGGTGTCTGCAACTGCAACTGAGACTGGACTGCTTCATTTTGTTGGGCCAGATCCTGGAAGTAGAACGCTACTGCAGCATCATCTGCAACAGCACTATGCTCCTGCACAGCGAAGGGGACAGTGCAGCAGAGGTCTGCTGCCTTGCAAACAGCTCCTGCTGGGTACAAGCTGGCTGCACAGGTTTGCAGAGCTTGCATACTGACCACGATGTCCAGCACAAGGGACTGGTCTGCATCAGCATCTGTCCACACCTGCACCCCATACGTTGCATCTGTAATAGCTGCTCCCTGTTGGACACTCACTCCAATCTATCACATCGAAAACTTGCCTCTTGGTTGTTTGGCACTGGTCTAAAGTCACTCACATCCTGAAAGCGTGAGGGCAGCTGCGCTTCGATTGCTCCACCAAATAGCTGCCTTGTCTCCATGCTGTCTGCTCCTATCTGACAAGGCACGTCATTGTATTCTTGGACCTCTGTCGAGAGCTGAGTGCCTCTTCCCTTGACCAATATGGCTCCTCTCAGTCCCATGCCCGTGACATTGCGGCCCCCGGACACTGGTCTCCGGAAAGCTGCACACATAGAAAATCAGAACTCCCTCATGCAATTGTCGTTTGCTGAGAGCACATGCCAGCTTTTGATGCTGATTTGCACACCGCTCGCTTCCTGCATTCCCCTTGGTAGAGGCTAGATCCTGGCAGACAATCAGAGATGGATTGCAGCATGCCAGCTGGCGTGGAGCTGTGACACTCTCTCGTAACATAGGTGGAGGGCCTGCTGTTGAAATAATCAAATCATGCATCTGTCCCACAGTGATCTACTTCTGTTCACCTACTGTTCAAACTGCTCTCAAAAACACAACTCTGGACACTAGCACTGCCTAGATGGCCTCCATCTGCTCATCAAACTCCTCCTGGGTGATCTTCCCGCGCCGTAGCTTCTTCAGCAGCCGGCACTCCTTGGCAAAGTCTGCCTCATCCTGGTGTAGCTCGCTTGCCCGGCGCTTGGCTGCTGGCAGCCGCTTCTGCACCTTCTGGCTGGGCACCTTTTCGGCTGCCCGCATCTGCTCTGTCAGCTGCTGCTTTCTTTGCAGCTGCTTTGCATACTGCTTCTGACGAGCCTTGTCCTTGTACTGCAGCACGATAGCAGGAGCTGTGCAGAGCAGGCAGAGTGCCACAAGACTCTGCAACACGCAGGCTCTGCAATCCTACAACTCTCTGAGCCACTGCCTCAGCATCAAGCACAGCAACTGCTTGCAGTGTGGTGAAGGTCCACTCTGCACTGGCATCCACAGCAGCAGACACATAGCCAACTCCACAACAAGGTGCCGTCAGAGGTTATGCAGTGTTGATGTCTGGACCTCTGCCATGTCGGGCAGCCCTACAGCCATGACTAGGCACCTTCTCTGACCTTCACAGTGCTGGGATCCACAGTGGACGGCGTGAAGCTGGTCAGCTTCCCAGCCTTCTTGACCTCAGCCATCTTGGGCAGCTGCAGCAGCCCAACAGCCATTGCCAGGGCTCCTAGGTCCAGCTCCTCCAGCCTGAAGATGTAACTGCACTGGTGCTCCTTGTAGCCCCTCACACATGAGACAAAGGCCTTCAGAGCCCTGTCCAGGACTGCGCGGTCCTGCTCGGCGGCAGCGCGAAGGGCTGGCACCAGCGAGGGGCCTGCCAGAGGCGGCAGGGCCTGCTGCTGCATGGGAACCTACACAGGGAGTCACAAGCCTGAGGCAACCACCCTGCTGGGGTACTGTGTGCTGCATGCACGCCCTCAGGCTGCCCTGGAGAAGGGACCTTAGACAGACTGTGCTGTCAGCGACAGGCCCTGCATCTGTGCTTTGTCCCTCAACAGCACTCTTGCAGGCACAGCTGCAGGCAGCCCCACCTTGCGCAGCTTCAGGAAGGCCACATAGGGCTCCTCATGGGGTAGCAGCAGAACAAGTGCGCTGCCTGCCCTGCCCATGCGCGCAGTGCGGCCCACACGGTGCACAAAGGTGGAGGGGTCCTGCGGCGGGTCGAACTGCACGATCCACTTGACGTCTGGGATGTCCAGCCCCCGCGCAGCCACGTCTGTGCACAGCAGGCAGCCTGCAGCACAGGGTGCAAGGCAGGCATGGAATGTCCAGCCGGTGGGCGGCTGTACATGCAAAGGCAGGTCGGGAGGATGATGAGGCCTTCCTGGCTGAATGCTATCAAGGGCTCTGAGTCAAAGCGATCAGCAGCATGAGCATGCAAGCTGCGGGGATCCTGCCCCAGTGTTGCTTGGCTGGCACCCAGGGCAAGGACAGCGCGCAAGACCTCGGGCGCACCTTCAGGGTCTTGTTCAATGCAGACAACAGCACAAGATAGCCACTCTGTGCGACACCCAGAGCACAAACGTGCCAGGGGCGCAGCCTCACCTGCTGGCTCCTTTGCAAACTGCGCCAGCGCCTTTTCACGTGCCGCCTGCTTCATCTTGCCGTGCAGCGCTGTCATGCGCACCCCTTGAAGCTGTTGTGGCTTCAGCTGTGCCAGGACGTCAGCGTAGTAATCCACGCAGGCACAGGTCAACATGTAGACCATTACCTTCTGATCCTGCTGCGCCTGCAGGGAGCAGGGCCATATCCTGGCTGGCTGCAGCATGTATGCACAGTCCACAGCCTTCAGGTGTATGCTTGTGCACACAGACTGCCAGCAGCAGCAGCAGCGTGCCTGCAGCGGCAATGTCTACGACAGGCTCCAGGAGTGATGCCAAGGGGTCTCAGGGCCACACCACCCTTCATGCGCAGCCATACTCCAGTTGCAGTGTCTGCAGCTGCACAGCCTCACCTGCAGGAAGGCTGCCAGCACGTCCAGCTTCTGAGTGCTTTCGCAGACCATGTACTGCAGAGCCAGGCTGGCAGGAGTGCGCCGAGCTCCAGGGGCAGCAGCTGCAATCGCGGCTGGCCGGGACTCCTCAGCTGCTGGGGTGGCCTCGACTGCGCCTGCCCTGGCAGCAGGAGCAGGGGCAGGCGCTGCTACGTTGGTGACAACATTCACACGGACAGGGTTCCTGAGCCCTGCTCGCGCCAGCTGCTCCACGGCCTCTGTCTGCGTGGCTGAGAAGAGGCCTGCGGGCAGTGTGCCAGGGGTGAGAAGGGCATGCGGGCATCGTGCCAGGGAAGGCTCCCGGGGGTTTAGTGGGCTCTGCCAGCTGCCGCAAAGGGCATGCTGTGTGCAGGGCAACACCTGTCAGCACAAGGCATCACTGGGCTTGTGGCGGTGCCAATAGGCTGCATGACAGTGCAGATGCACGGAAGCCTCACTGACAGCGCTGATTTTGGTCTGTGCAGCGCAACCAGCAGGTTGCCCACCTGTGCGGCGCTGGCGGGGCAGAGCAGCCATGATGGCATCCACCTGCCGCCTGCAGGCACAGGGAATGCCTCTAAGTGATTCAGCAGCTGCACAAGGACCAGCATTGCCTCGCACTTAAGCAACAGCAGGCCAAAGTTGCCAAGTACAGGCTTGACTCACTGCGCACGCAAGGTATGGTCAGGGCGTGTTTGCCAGTGGCAGGCAGCACAAGACAAAACCACAGTGTCTACATCCAGAGCAAGCCTGCCAAGGACATGACTCAGCGGTCCATGCTTCACACAAGGCATCAAGCAGCATCGTGCTTGGCATGGAGGCTTGTGCAGCCTTCACAGGCAGAGCAAGACCTGGTGGCATGGCATTGCTTACCACCAGCCCAAGACCTTCTGTCTGCTCCTGACAAACAACCTCTGTGCATGGGATGTGCAACACCAGAAGCTGTGCATGGAGATGGTGCAACCCCTCAGTCCAAGTCTAAGACTGGCCTGCGTCCCTTCGCAGGCTGAGACACCCTTCACATGAAGAAGTCCAGAAGGTGGTCGCACTTGTCCAAGAACCTGCCAAGCTCTGAACAGCCGCCACTTAGCATGCAGCACTGAGCTCGGTGGGGTCGCACTTGAAGCCCATGTCCAGCAGGCGGTCGGCCTCGTCCAAGACAAGCACCTCCAGCGCACTGAGCTGCAGCCACCCTGAGCAGCGCTGCATGACGTCCCATATCCTGCCAGGGCTGCCGACGAGCACATGTGCACCATGTTCCTTCAGCCCAGCCACATCATCTGCCACTGCGCTGCAGCAGGGGTACAGGTGAAGCCTCAAGGCCTGTTGTGCAAACTTGCAGAACAGACCTGCACACTGTCCCAGGGGGAGGTCTCAGTAACCAAGCACACTGAACAAATGAGCAGACGAAGCGCTGCTGTCCCCACAACAAAGCTGATGGCCAAGCGAAGCTCGCAAGCTGGCACGCTTGTGCCAGGTGCAAACGTGAAGCTGTGCACCTGCCACCGACCAGCAGCGCCGATGAGAGCCCTTGGACGCTGGCAAAGAGAGGCTGAGCAACTTTGTAGATCTGGGAGGCCAGCTCTCTGGTGGGAGTGACAACGACAGCAGCCACCTGCAGGCAGTGCCCGACCTGTAAGACTTGTGACTGCTGTGTCCCTTTCAAGGTCCTGCCACAGCGTGAATCAGTCACACAATAGCTTGCTGCCTTTAAGCAGAAGACTGGCCTGCTGGGGCTTCAGCGGGTCCTCCAGACGGCGCAGCCTCTCAACAATTGGCAGCAGAAACGCCAAGGTCTTCCCTGAACCGGTGCAGGCATCCACTGCCACGTCCTTGTTTTGCTCTATCAGCAAGGGCAGCACTGTACACTGAACTGGAGTCGGATGGACAAAACCCAGTTCTGTCAAAACTTGCAAAGACTGCTCTGAAAGGCAGCTCAGATCCCGAAATGTCTGCATCGTTTTGATTTGCTGCACACACCAGGCAAGATAGGTCGCGAATATCCCTATCTGAGACAAGACTGCAGATGCCTCCGTGTAGATGCCTCTGTGTGGGCTGCGTCAGATGGCTGCATGCATCCTGCAGGTGCTGGGCAGCAATCAATCACAACCATCTCGGCAGCATTCCCTGGGGGAGAGCAAGTTCCAGGTCCCTGTCAGGTCAGCTGCTCGAGCCTGCATCGGATCAGCATCCATACCTTCCCATCTTGATTTCTTGTCCTGCAGGTCTGGCTTTGCAGCAAGCTGATGGCCATCTTACAGACATGTCATTGCCAGCCTCCTGGTACCCAGCTGCAAGGGCCATGAGGCGGCGCATAATAGCGCATTGCGGTCCCACAAATTCAGGTGGGAGGTGCGCTCCCGCCTTGGCAGCATGGGATGTGCAAGTTGTGCAGCACAATCTCACAGCAGGCCTCCACTATGCAGGGAAGACTCATGCTGCCCTGCAAGCCCTCAAGCAGGCATCCAGTGGCCTTTACTGTGGCCCGCTGCGTCTGCTGGCATGGGAGGTCAGTGAGAGGCTCAATCAGGCGTCCCTGCCATGCAACCTCATCACAGGTGCGGTCACACCCTCATGACCATGGCCGCGCAGCCTTGCATGATGCCCAGCATGCCAGCAGAGGTGCTTGCCAACCTGATAAGGCTGAGCGGCCATGAACAGAGGAGATGGGAGCATGTACAAGGTTCTGCAATGCAGTGGCAGCACGCCATCTCAGACTCACCGGCTCGCTGCATGTCGCTGCAGGCCAAGGAATGTGCATGCTGCATGCACTCTGCGCACAGCCTCCTCTGTGCAGATGCCTCTACCTGAGGCCACCCATCTGCCAACAAAAACGCGAGCTGCCTGCACCCTGCACACCATGCTGCACATACCAATGCCCCTACCAGATGCCACTCACCTGCACCTGCAGGCAAGGCAAGGGCAAGCTCCCCACACCCTGCACACAGGCTGCACTGCACAGGTGTCTCCACCTGATGCCAAATTCACCTGCGACCACAGGCCAAGAGAAGCGCGAGCTCCCGGGCGCCCGGCACACAGCCTGCACCGTGGAGATGGCCCAGGTCCACAAGCCCGTGGCGGTGGCAGTGGTGGACGAGATTCAGATGGTGGCGGAGCGCAGCAGAGGGTGGAGCTTCACACGCGCACTGCTGGGCCTGGCAGCTGCTGAGGTCCACGTCTGCGGCGACCCTGCAGTGCTGCCCCTCCTAGAGCAGATGGTGGACGACACAGGTGAGCACCGGTGTGCTGTGTCTGCAAGTGTTGGAAAGGCTCTGACTGATGCTTCCTTCCTCTGAGATGGGTACCTGACATTGAGACACAGGAGCGTTCGCAGCACATCAAGGAGTGAGGGTCTGCGCAGCAGCCATGCTGCAGCTCACTCCTGCACCTGCTGCAGGACAGCGGCTGCAGCAGACGGCTCAGGGGGCCACTGTGCCATGTCGCACCTGCTGCAGAGGGCGCTCTCGAAGTGCGCACCTGCCAGCGCCTCGGGCCACTGCACACCACACCGTGGCATGCCAAGATGCAGTGCGGGCAGGCGCAGCTCCCTGTGGCTGCTGCAGGGGACAGGCAACAACATCAGAACCACGCCAACACTGGCGCTTGCTGCAGGAGACACCCTGGAAGTGCGCACCTACGAGCGCCTGGCGCCGCTGCGGACGTCCAAGCGTGCTCTGCGGTCTCTGGAGCATGTGCGGCGCGGGGACTGCGTGGTGTCCTTCTCCCGTCGAGAGGTGCACAGCGTGCGGCACAAGATCGAGGCGCAGGGCAAGCACAAGTGCTGCCTGGTGAGGGTGTGCGGCATGCAGGCCGGCTGCATGGACATGTCAGCTGCCAGGCAGATGTCAGCTGCCAGGCAGGCAATGCCTGGACGGCGGGACGCTGGCTGGCTGGCTGCATGGAGATGCCTGCTGCTGATCAGAGGTGCAAGCCAGGCATGCTGCCTGGCAAGACCATGAGGCATGCAGTCTGGCTGCACCAAGGCGCTGGGCAGGATGCAAGGCAAGCAGGTTTGCTGCCTGGCCGAGCCTCATTGCCTGCTGGCTGCGACCTCAAAGTTGTCTGTGTTGCTGTCAGCATGCTGCCTGCAAAGTTCACGCCGTGAAAGTGAGGTGCATACCAATCACAGGTGCTGTGTGGTGAGGGTGAAGTTGCAGTGGGCAGAGCTTCTCTCAGCTGTAGTGTCCGGGCGTGAGGATGGCTGCATAAGGCTGCAGCGGTAACCATGAGCGGCACTGCTGCTCAGACTGCCTGCACAGTCTGAGGAGCATGCGCAGCACTGCCAGTACAATGCAAAGTGTGAATCAGCGTGCCACAGCTGCCTCCAGGATTTTTGGGCTGCGCGATGCCCTTTGATTAGCATGGAGCGCACACAATACAAGAGCTGCAGCCTCATGAAGACCTCATGTCGAATGTCACAGCACTGTCGCTTTCAGGTGTATGGTGCCCTGCCGCCTGAGGCGCGCTCCCAGCAGGCCCTGCTGTTCAACACTGCCCGCACCGGCTACAACGTGCTGTCGGCCAGCAATGCAGTGGGCATGGGGCTCAATCTGAACGTCAGGTACGCCCACGCTGCCCCAGTGTCGTGTTCTGTGCACACCCAGATGCCGGTGCGCACTTCTGCACCACCTTGAGCGCTGTCTTACTGGTGAGCCATGTGGATGCATGTTGCCTGTCAGAGACCTGCCGCATGGCAAAGGATGAGATGCACCTCTGCCACAGCAACTTCCTCCACCCTTGGCAGCTCAAGGGAGTGTCGAAAGTCGCCAGACCTGGCAGGCGGTGCTGTCCAGGCCAAGCCTCTTCAGCAGCCTATGTCCATGTGAAGAGGAGCATGCAGGTATCTAACTGCAGGGATGTCTGTGTCTAGGCGCATCATCTTCACCAGTCTCTCCAAGTTTGATGGGGAAAGCCTGAGGCCTCTGACCCCCCCAGAGGTGAAGCAGATTGCTGGACGTGCTGGGCGCTTTGGCAGCGCTTTCAAGACCGGAACCGTGACCTGTTTGAACCAGGTGAGCCTGTGACGGCAGCAGCAGGTCAACTGGGCGTCTGAATGCAGTCCAAGCTGGTTTGGTGTCATGTGAGGTGCCTCTGAAGCAGCAGCGATGAGCAAGATTTTTAGAAGCGTTCTGCCTGCCTTCAGGTCGCTCTCTGTGTCAAGCTTCAGGAAGACTGCCTGTGATGGAGTACCTGCAAGTCATGTCCCCAGGGTGGTGTTCAGCTGTCAGCTTGTGTCAGCTACTGCCGGACGTGCAGCTGGCTCCGTCAGCGGCGGTCTGCACCCTGCCTGCATCAGCCCCTACAATCTCAACTTTTTGTTGTCTGCAGGAAGACCTGCCTCAGCTGCAGGCAGCCTTGGAGTTGCCCAATCCCATCCTCCAGCAGGCCTGCCTGTTCCCCAGGTTTGAACAACTTGCCCTCTTTGCCTCTCAAAGACCTCGGCAGGTGAGTGCAGCAGCTGTGGGCTCACGATGGACACAGCTGTTTTCTGACATGTACTGGCTGTGTGCGGCGTACCCTTTTCTGGCCTGCCCTGTGCTGCAAGCTAGAAGGACTGATTGCAGGCCTTCTGAGCAATGTGTGGGCCACAGCAGGGTATCTGCACGGGTTGCCTAGCGTCATGCCTGTGCCTCTTGACATGCTACAGTCACACCCTCCCAACCATCTTTGGACCTGCAGCCCTGCTGCTGCAGGGGTTTGCAGGCGCTCTTGAGCTCTTTGTGGAGCAGTGCACCATGGCCAAGCACTTCACGCTCAGCGAGCACCAGCCGATGATGCGCCTGGCCTTGCTGATGCGCCACTTGCCCCTCAGCCTGCACGAAGCCTACCTGTTCTGTGTCAGCCCCACAGACCCTGACGACACCCCAGTTGCCTCTGCTCTGCTGGCCATGGCCACAGCTTACTGCAGCAGGTGTAGCACACATCCTGTTGCCACTTCTAGGAGGGCATGAGCAGCACACTACTGCGCTGCTGTTTGGTCGCATACAGCCTGCCATATGATTCAAGCAAGAGCCACAGCATGCTGCACCAAGTGCATCTTGCAGCTTGATGCTGTGCTGATGGTCTTCTGCATGACTTCATCAATGAGTTGCCGCAATACACTCTTGGTCTGGCCTTGTCATGAACTGGCTGCTCTGGCAGCATGGGTTCCACTGTTTGGAGTGTTAGGTTCTCCTGATCAGTGCTGCATATGGCAGCTTGCTCTAATTGTCTGTCCAGTGCCTTCCCTGTGAGCTGTAGGCGACATGTGGGCCTGGGCGTCCTTCAAAACCTGCGAGTGGCCCCAGCCAGCACTGAGGCTGACCTTCAGCAGCTTGAAGCAGCCCATAGAGTCCTGGAGTTGTATGTGTGGCTGGCCTACAGACTTGAGCCTGCATTCAGCGAGATACAGGCCGCAGTAGCCCAGAGGCGCTTGTGTGCTCGCTACATCGAGTTTGCCATCAGGCTGCTTGGCGCAAACAGTGACGCAGAGCAGGCACTTCTCAGTGCCATCAGGGAGCAGCACCAGGCAGGCCAAACACTCAATTCAACTTCCCAGACATCCGCTGAAATGCCCTCCCAGCGATTTATTTCCCCCTTCAATCAGGCCCAGCCATTTTCACAATCTGCTGCATGACTTCACTTGAATGCATTTTATGTCTCACGCACAGCATTTCACTGCGTTCAATGTTGTGATCATTCAATTATTTTCTGGCGACCTGGAGGCAAGAGGAGCACACCCGGCAACAGCACTGCCTTGGCTTCTAGGTGCAAAATAACAATATACTTCACACCAACCGCTGAAATCAATCTGAGAAGGTGGGGTGGCAGGGAACTGTCTCTGTGATGCTACAGATGCGACAGGAAAGCGGTAGAGTTGCCAGAGATGACTTCTGATTGACACAAGGGGGCATCAGGCTCTAGCTTGCAGTACGGCAGCTTAACTAGCTGCCGTTGTAGGGAGGCTTCCCGTTCCACGCCATGCTTGTGTGCTTCAAAGGCTGGAATTTGTCGCTGTACAGCAAACTTGAACGCCTTTTTGAATTCGTGGAGGCAGATGTCCAGCTCATTGTTGCGATTCTGGCCGTTGCAGCTCTGGCAGCCCATGTAGTGCTGCGCGAAGAAGGTCTTCAGCTCTAGCTCCCAACTGTTGCCAGCAGTCACCTGCAGCACAGTGAAGCATGCACTCATGATGCGAGCATGCATTAAGCAAACACCCCACGTACTGTGGATTGCAATTTGTCGGGGCCTCAGGGGCAGCACCTGTCCGCTCAGCTCACGATAGCACCTCACCACGGCTCAGCATGAGGGAGCATCTTGCCAGCTCAAGCAGGTGCATATCTTGACATAGATGTGGTCAGCATTCCAAACCACCTCCCAAATGCAGGCAGAAGTGGCACAAGCCAGGCACAACCAGGCCTGGCACGGTCAGAAAGCACGAAGTGTTACCCCCCCGGAGGGCACTGCTGTAAGCTGTATTGGTGACCAACTTTCTGCCACCCACTCTGCAGCTCAACTTGCGGGCCACAGAGGTAGGACCACAATGCAATAGGCCCCAAATCTGTGAATTGATGCAGGCAGGCCGCATCTTCATTATTGTGCTGCAACAGAGCTGGAGCCCAGGCAGGGCGCTCAGTGCTGACCCCACCTCCAGCAGGTCCTTCCAGTAGCAGTTGAAGCAGAACTCCTTGCCCACAAACTCCACATGGGAGATATACTCGTCCGCATGCTTCTTCAGCAAATAGATGATGGCGTTCTGGTCGCGGTACCCGTCGCTGTAGGTCCCAGTCAGCTCTGTCAGCAGCACCTGCATCCCAAGGAAACATGGTCAGGCAAGCTGTCACATCCTGGCTGGGTATTCTCCTCTAGTAGTCCACAAACGCCAGACCGCCATCCTTGGGGGCAGCGTTTGCAAACCACACTCAGCTGGTCCCACTAAGGCCCCGGCGCTTTGCCATGCCCGGCGCTTTGCCATGCCCGGCGCTTTGCCATGCCCGGCGCCGCTGTAGATCAAGACCAGCTTCGTCAGCAGCAACTGCAGTCCAGATAGGGAGGATCATCCTGCCAGTAGTCTCTCGCTCGTATAGGCCTCAGGCCTGCCGGCCAGTGCCTCCCAGATGCCACCTGAGAGCCAGAGGGGTGTAGACAGGACCGACATCCCCCCTTTCGCTCTGCACTTGCCATGCCACCCTTTGCCAGACCGACCCAGCCGCCGGCCTGAACTGAGCCCCGCACATGGGCTTTCAGGACCGCAGGCTCCAAGCCCTTACTCCTTTGAAGGTGTCACCTCGACCACACGGCCACACCTGCAGGCCTGTCAGGAATGTGATGTGCCGTCGCCCCAAGCTGCAGCAATTGCATAAAAGAGCGCATGATTCCTGCCAGCTTCCCCATGGGTGATACTGCAGTGTTTCACTGCCGTCCCAGCTCAGTTTCCTGGAGGCTAGGCTGCAGCCTCATGCTCACAAAAGATCTGGAGTGCAGCCCTGTCAATGTAAGCCACGCCCTCCCTGTTGGGGTGTGGCTGCCCCATGCCATGGTGGTTCTCCAGGTGCTGGCGTCTGCGGGTGCTGACAATCTTGCATGACAGAGGGATTGTCCCGCCTGCAACACACCACTTAGCTCGTGCACAAAGCTGCATCCGACCAGAGCAGTGCTGCTGCATCCAGGCGCACGCCTTAGTCAGACCATCAACCCCTGGCCTCCCACCATGGGCTCGTGTTCTACTTCAACACACCTTCTTGAGGCTGTCTCCACCAGTCTGGTGGTCATCCAGCCTCCCCAGGTCGCCCACGGCTCTGAAGAATTCCTTGGACCAGGGCGAATTGCGTATGAGCATCATGCCCGAGTTGAGGCCTGCAGGCAGCACCCTACAAGTTGGCAGCCACACCCCTGCTTGCATGGATTGCAGCCTCGAGCGGCAGCCCCAAATGGACAGGAGGCAGCGGCACAGTCCCCCATCACCACCCTGCAGACAGCGCCCCAGCACCAGACTGGGGACTGCAGCGTCTGCCAGGCTGCTTGGGTGAGTTGGCCGTTTCTCCCCAGCGCTTCTGGGCCAGGCTGAGCAGACCTGACACTGCTGGGCCCCAGAAGGAGCAGCAGGCAACTCTGATCTATAACAGAGTTGGCAGGCCGACCAGCTTCTGCAACGCAGCAGGCAGCCAACCTCTGCACCCCCCACCCACTGACTGCCTGACCTTCTGCAGGGTCCCCGGCACGTGTCCCATCCTCGTCTCCATAGACCACCAGGTCGGCGTCCCTGAAGCGCTTGAAGGGGAACACAAAGCTGGCATCGATGATGACTGTGTCCAGGTCCACCCACAGCAGCCACTCCAGCTCAGTCTCCTCCAGCACCTTGTTGATCCAGGCTGCAGCAGCAGTGGTGGCTACACACAGCATGATACAGGTGCAGGCGCAGATGTGCATGATGACGCATGTGCACCACAGGACTGAGCCACAGCTCATTCTTCTCCAGCACCTTGACCACGCTGCAGGCAGACATAGACGTTCGGCAGGATCAGGTACTGTTGACATTTGCAGACAAGCCGCAGCAGCAGGTGGTCCATGGTGCTGCATGTTATACCGCATGATTAAGCAGGTCTGAGCCAAAACAATGGCTGCGCACAGCAGGAGATCCTCTTGTCCAAGGCTGCAGCAGCCCAAGTACGCCGATGTAAAAGACTTTGGAGATTCGGCATGTGTACATCTGCACATTCCAGCAGCGCCGGTTTGGGGCTGTTCAGACCGCTGCAACTGATGGCAGCGCTCCCTCAAGCTTGAAGGGCCAAACGCTGCATGCTTGGTCCTTGTCCTGGCCCACCAGCATGCTGCCAAGGCTCCTGACTACCAGCGGTGCACCATTGATTGGAACCCCACAGCCGACTTGCATGACAAGCTGCCCCCACATGAAGGCCTGCAGGTGGAGCTACCACCTTGCAATGCAGCTAGTGCTGCTGCACCTGGGGCATTGTCACCCAGCACTGGTGCGGTGTACCCCTCAGTAGAGAGAGGTGGACGTCATAGTCCAGGGACTGGGCTACCATGCTGAACTGTGGCCACCAGTCTGCCAAAGCATGGGCACCACGCTCCCCCTCACCAATCTTGTTCCACATGTTTTCCAGTTTTGGGTCTGCCTTGTGGGTCCCCAGGATGAAGACATAGTCATGCAAGCGCGCATAGTCTTGCTTGTTGACAACTGACAGGTAGTTGACCAGATCTCCGCCGGGTGCTGTGCAGGCCTCCTTGGAGAGTGCTGCAGCACAGAAGGAAAGGGGAGTGCCATCAAGCCTGGCTGCCAGCAATGCAGCTTGCTGTCCAGGCAGTTTTTGGACAGGCAAACTAGAGGCCTTGTTCCGCAATCACAATGTCATGAGGTTGGCAAAGCCTGCGTCTCTCAACGCAGCAAGCTGTGCAGGTCTTATGAGACATTGATGCAGCGCGGGACATGGACTCTGCTGGCGGGTGCCATCAGGTGGCACAGCCTGATCACTCAAAATGCAGCTTGCTGTGCAGGCCATGTTGGACGGTGCTGCATCACGTCGGGGATGGAGCTCAGCTCAGCAATGTTGTCATGACTGGCAGAGTTAAGCTGGTGCCATGCAGCACGGTGTACAAGGGACTTGGACAGTGCTGCAGCACATGAAGAAGGGAGTCTCATGGACAGTTGCAGGTTGTCAAGGGGCGGGGCCTGGTGACAAGCCGGAAGAGGCAGCAAAGATTGTAAGGAGACCCGGTCATGAAACGTCATCTTGGGCGCAGTGCCAAGCTCTCCTGTGATAGACGGGCAGAACTTGGCACTCACAGCTTGACTAGCCGGGCGCATGTACTGGCAGCCTCAAGCTGCAGTGATGGTGGCAGGACACAGCGCCGCCATCATTTGCGCCTCACCTGAAAGGACAGCAATTTTTGGTCCCGGGTCCACAGGTGGTGCTGGGGTAGCAGGTGGCAGCGTGACAGCGACGGCAACCTCTGTCGCGTTAGCTGTAGTGACATTCCCTGCCAAAGTCTTGTTATCTGCAGGCAAGGGAGTGACAGATGCCTTGCATTGCCGTTCAGAGTGCCAGGGAGGTAGCCACCTGACATGAAGCATACATGCAGACTATGAGTGGAAGTAAGTGCAGAACTGCATGCCCACAAGTCAGAGCGAGTGCTCACCTGCAGCAGCAGCCAGACGTCATGCATCACACAGCTGCAGCAGATTGTGTGGCCGGCAAAATGCTGACTGCTCTGCAGGCGGGGGAAAATTTCCTGGAGGAAAATGGCCATGCCCCTCACCTGCAAGCGCGAAAGCACCGGCTGGCTCCTGGTTCCGTACAAACAGGTTTGCTGTGCTGCTCTTGACACACCAGATGAAGAACCCCGCCATGAGGGCAGGCAGCAGCAGGCCCCATGCCCTGTCAAGGATGGCGGCCGCCCTGCTGTTGCGACCACCATTGGCTGGAGTGGGCCTCAGCATGCTGCTGCCACGGAAGCGCTTGCTGCTGGGAGGCCTTTGCAATGGATGTCAGGGTCAGGCTGGGAGGTGCCAACGCACAAACCAGCTGGTTCCAGTGTTTGCTGCTGGGAGAGCTCTCCTCTCAGATGTCAGGGACAGGCTGGTAGCTGGTGTGAAAAGATTTGATTTTTCAGGCACTGTCGTGACAAGGATCAAGGCGTCAGCAGTACTCTTTATTGGCATACTGTCAGAAGGGACCACTGGACTTGGCGGTAGACAGTGCGCGCAATTGCGCTTCCTGAGTTCCCACCTGGCGACAAATGGCACGTTCAGAGGTGTGCTTCTGACACCCCCGTCAGCTGGGTTCGTTCAGGACGACAGATCTCAAAATTGGCGGACCATGGTGGAATAGGTTTAAGAGGCCTACCTGACTGTGGACTCAACCTCACTGCTGGCCGACTGCAGGGCATGCATGGTGGCAGCACTCCTCATTTGGCTGTCCCAGTTGGTACTGGACGTGCTGGCTGATGCAGGTTGCCGCTCTTTCCATGGAAGCAGCTGCCTTTTGGAGCACGAGCAGGGATCAGCTAGTCAGCAGCAGCTCACGTGTGGAATCGAGATAGATTGCGAATTTGATGTGGCAGAGGCTTTTGGAGCGTGTCCCATCTACAGCATGGGCAGCTTCAAGCGGAAGGACTCTGCAGACTGCCAGGCTGCGGCATCTGCATCGCTCTGCACCAAAGGCAGCTGTTGCAACCAGCGCTATGCCCCAGTGAATGTGAGATGAGCCGCAGTGCATGCCTCATGTTTTGACTTGATCTGCTGACTGCTGGCAGCTGATGCTGCTGGCGCATGCATGGGTGCCAAGCCAATGCAGTACCTGAGAGCCCTGAGCTTCTGGCGTTTGCTTGGCTCAGCCAGGATGGCGTCAAGTAAATTCATGCAAGCTTCCCTCATGTCTGTGCAGGGCCATTTTCGTGGCTTTTTGAACAACAGCTACAGATTTGTGTCACATGACTGCCCCTTAGCAGAGCTGAATACAGACCAGGCAACTCAGTGCCTGCGGCAGCACAATGCCCGGCTAGTGCTGGTTGGAGACAGCATGATGAGGCAGCTCTTTGTCTCGGCTGTGCACTTCCTGCGAGGCCAGCAGCGGATCCTTGATCCTGAGTTCCACAATCATGCCTCGTGAGTCTTTGCAGCAGGCCAAACAGGTATCTGCGTGCACCTTATGCGCTGCACCCATCCACTCAAGAACTAAACAATGCACTCGCTTGCGCTTACCTGCTCCCTTTACTTAGCATGACCTGTGTTCCACTGCACAATCCACGAGCACATCTCCCGGGCAGAGCTCCCCGCTGCACACATCTGTCTCCACGACATACTGCAACTCCTGTACCAAACCATGCAGGTATCTTTTGGAGCACACCTCGGACCACCTCCAAGTGGCAGCTCCCCCAATTGAAAAGACGGAGGACAATTGGATCACAGCCGTGGATCAGCTGGTGTCCCATAGCGCAGAGCAGCGGCACCACCGCAGCGGCATCATTCGCATGGACTACTTGTGGGCACCGAAGTTTGCCAATCAGATCCCCATTCTGGACAAGTTCCACCGGGCAGTCCTGGGGGAGGCTTCTCAGCAGCACCAGCAGTGGAAGTTTGAGGAGCGGCTTTACTACATGCTGTTCATCGGCTTCTGGGAGCAGGAGGCTTCTGAGCTGCCCACAGAGTGGCAGCAGCAGGTCGAGCAGCTCAGCACCAGCGCAGCTCGCGTGTACCTAGTGACCACCCCTGTTGTGAGGTTGTTTGACCCTAAGGGAAAGCAGGCAGTGCATGCACGCAATACTGTCCTGCGTATATGGGCTGCCAGCAACAGTGCCCCAGACAACATTGTGCTGCTTGACTTTGAAGCATTGGCAGAGGCTGCGGGCGCCCCGCCCGGGCTAGAAAACCTGAATTGGCACTACTCCTGCAGCCTCCATAAGGCTGAGAGTAATGATCCCAATTACAGCAGCATGATTGGTTGGCCTGTGCCTTATGAAAGGCAGGTCAAGCTTGACAAGATAAGTGTGACAGAGGATGGCGAGTGCTTTGATGAAATGAACAGATGGGTGCTGGAGCTGTGCTTCAATGACTTGTGTAGCGAGTGATTGCTGGCAAGATCTGCCATGGATGCCTGCTATGGGAGGGCTGCAAGGGGAGGAGGGAACCAGATGTTCAGTCAAGACAAAGGAGAAGGAGGATTGGTTTGCACAGGACAGTTCTTTTCCAAAAAGATGAGGCTGGGGACAGTTTCGGCTGGCTATTGCAGCAGCTGGAGCTCGTACTCCTGGACAAAAGGCAGCACCACCTCATTGGCGACGCGTGACTCTGGGTCTCCCGGACCCCACAAGTGTATTATGATGAAAGGCTCGCCCATGCGGTTTTGGAGCTCCTTTCTGCTCCCACCAACATCCACAAAGTCCAGCATTGCACCATGCGTCCAGGCCACAGAGGCAAACCTGCCAGTCTCCATCTCTTCCACCTGGAACTCAAGACCTGTTAAACAAGCAGGGAGTGTCAGTGGGCAAGGCTAGCAGCAATGTGCAGGGCTACCTAGACAGCCTCATCACCACTGCCTCAAAGGGCAGAGCCCCAGCACAGTCTGCAGCTGGGCAAACAGCGTTGGCGCAGCCTCAGCACAAGCACCTGCTGCGGCCAAGCAGAACTCACCACTGCCAACCAATTTGCCTGTGTAGAGCAGGTAATTGTGGATTGCCTGGTCACTCCCATGCAGCCTGCGGCAGTGCCACCGCTTGCTGAACTCTGCCAGCATGATGTCAAAATACTGCAGCATCTGGTTGGACGGCCCGAGCAGGGTCCCTGAGATGGAACAGGAGCGGGCTCATTGTTGCAGAAGCCCTGCTGGCATGTCAGGCCCGTCTTGACTGCAGCCAACATAGGATGGCGGAAGCCAGCAATCACCTGAGTTCATGACGTAGAAGCCTCCAAGAGCTGAGAGAGTTGTCCTGTAGGGGTACATGAGCAGGCTCAGCCACGCAGCAAGCTCTGGTGGGACAGTGAGACCATTGGAGGTTGCTGACATGCATCCCAGCGCAAGAGAAGCCAACTGAGCTCAGCGAAGAGGTGGAGAGCCTGTTGCAGCAGGGCCGCATGACTGCTCTGCCTGAAGCTGCCGCGGCCAACCTGCCATAGCACTGTGTGACCCAGTCTGCGTTCAGGGAGAAGGGGCCTCGCAATCTGTAGGCGCCAGACTCTCGCGGAAAGTGCAGGAGGTCATCCTGCAGGCAGGTGGCGTCACCAAAAGGCTTGAGGGGAGCACCAAAGCGACAGCCATCTTCTGCACTCACCAAAAATGGTTCCACAAACATGTTTCGCTGGACAAAGACATCCCTGCAGGCATAGCACGCTGGACTCTCACAGCTTGTTGCAATAGGTGCTCGGATGAGGCAGTCTCTCCCTGGCTCAGCAGCTGTGTACACGACTCGCCAGCTGGTCTGCAGCAAAGCATGCGATGCTTGCTGCTTGGGTCATGCGCTGCTCGGGTCATGTCTTGCCCCAGGCATGCACTGCACAGGGCCGAGGCTCAGCACCTGCTTGAGACTGCACTCATCTGGGATGTCATCAGGCAGGACACTCTCTCTCCCTGCCCCAGCAGCCATTCACCTGCGGACAGTGTGAGGTGCAGCCAACCAAAGCAGCGCACCTGCTGTCACTCAGGAAGACATGGCCCTGGTGACCTGCAGTCGTCAGCTTCCTGAGGAAGGCTGTAGCCACATAAAATCTCAGGCTGACTGGGTGTGGAAGCAGGTCTGGATCTTCCACGTCTGGGAGGGCATGGTGCTGTATGTACACACGCCCCCGCAGCTCCTCAGGCAGGTCTGGGATGCTGCTGCCCTCTGGCACGAGCAGCACCAGGTCTGCGCTGGCGCAGTTGGCCAGGATCCCCACAAGGAACGGCTTGAGCGTCTGCAGGAAGCGGGCCGAGCGGCTGGTGAGGCACCAGTGCTGGGACTGTCGAGGCTGCCACAACCAAATTTGAAAGTCAGTGCTGGGCAGCAGTGCAGGAAGGCTCAGCTGTCCGCATGGTTGCTGCAGGAGCGGCAGCCAAAGAGGCTCCAAGGCAGCACATTGCGTGACGCGCCGACGTGAAGCCGGCTGCAGACCTTGTAGGTATAGCCCCCTGCATAGGAGATGATGATGTGCTGGCTGAACTCCTCTGCAGGGCGTACAAGCTCTGGCAGCACCTGAGTCGTCATGACAAGGTCTCAGGACTAGCTCTGCAATGCAGAGGCAGCACTCTTGAACTGAAAGTTTACAAGGTCTGCGTTGGACAGCCACTCCGCTATCTGCGCCCCCTGGTGGTGTTTGCTGGCAGAAAAATTGTCATCAACATCCAGATCGAAGCCCCAAGCTGTTGGGCAGCAGGCCACGCACAGCAGAGTAGCAGCTCTCCACATTGGGCTCAGCCAGCTCAGCCCAACTTAGGGCGCATACTGCAGCCTCAGCCAGAGGGCACTGGAGTCAAGGCTCCACTCAAATTATTTTTAGGGGGGACTCGACTGGAGTTGTAGCACTGTGCTCTGCAGTGCACCAAGAAACCACAGCGTGTCAAGGTTGCGAGTGTTGGAGGCTCTCGGCCTTGCCGCAGTCCCCCCCTTTTAAACAGTGCAGATCGCCCAGGCAGGAGCAGCAAAGCCGAGCTTGACCACTCTGGACCGCCCGAGTATGAGGCAGCCAGCCCGCTTCGCTGCATAGGAGGGAGGTGCCACCAGGATGGCATCAGGAGGGAGCATGCTGGTGCCCCTCACTGCAGCAGATGAGGAGACCCCAGCAGCTTCCAGCCCTGAGCAGCACAGTCCAGCTGGATGGTTATCAAACTGTCTTCCACGTCTCTGTCGAAGGCAAGCTCTTGAGTCCACTTTGCGTCTTGTCAGGTGCTGCCTCATATGAATTGCTGCAGTTCAAATGCAGAGGGAAACTGCTACACAGCATTAGCGCCCTCCGCGGCACTCCTACTTTGCATGTGATGATGTGCAGAATCAGGCAATGCCATGCTGCACAGAGGAAAGCGTTCCAATCTGGGAGCTGCAGCAGCATCTGTTTGTTGCAAAACTTGGCGGAGCTACCAGGAGCTGCTGTGACTCAAGTGTCTCGTCATTACAAAGCACGCAGAGGGGTTCTGCATCTAGGGGAGGAGATCGGGCAGCCTTCATGCTTGAGCATCATAGGTTCACCCCATCCAAGCAAAATCAAGCTCAAACAGCATCTTGATTGCACAGAGTCAATGCGTCTCTTGACGCAAAGCCAGTTGGCGCAGCTTGCAGGATGCAAAGATATATGCAGCCTCCATTCAGCGAGAACCTTCCAGGGCAGGCGATCTTGAGTAGAACCCTCTTGGGTGGAAGCTGACTTGCTGCATCCTGTGCCTGCCTGCAGAAGGGCTTGCAGCTAGACAGCCAGTCTTGCCCCCAAGTCTTGCTTTGCAATCCGCAGATGCTCAGTTCTGCTGCTGAGGATACATGCTAACTGAAGCGTGCCTGCTCCTGTGCTAGCAGGAGAGAGCGCTCGGTAGGGCAGCATGTTCTTTGCTAACCTCAACCTGGCTCCTCCGGTCCATGTCATGTGCATAGAGCTTAGATCCCTCAACTGAGGGAAGATGTTGCTGAGGTGCTGCTGTGCCTCCCACTGCTTGCAGGCGGAGCATACAGCTGGGCAGCCTGTTCTTCACCACCCTCAACCTGGCCCTGCTCTTCAATTTCATTGTGTCCACCCTCCAGCACCCCTTCGCCCACCTTCTGTACAAAGTCGACCCGTACAAATTGCCTGAAGCTGAAGCCGATTTCATTCTCGGAGACCCTGACGCCGTTTCATTTTACCAGCCCTGGCTACGGGAAGACCTTGACCCCTGGCGGGAAGAAGGCGTCACCCATGTAAGCTTGACCATGGTATGAGTGCTTCTTACAAAAGCTGAGTTGCTGTGGCCCCTGTCCAGCAGGCGCCAGACTGCTGAGCACAGACCTACAGCATATTTGAAATTGGGTGGGGTGTGCCTGAGATTTTCAAAATCAAATCTGCTTCCTGACCTCGCCCTGATTCAGATTTCTTTTCTGGCTTCTGTGTGTGGGGTGTGATGTGCCGTGCCCTGTCTGTCAGGGGACATGCTGCTGCGGTGAGCATGGCGGTGCCCTCGCAGAGCCAGGCAGGATGAGCCTGAAGAGGCTGTTTCCCCCGGCGGCGACTGAGAGATCGCAAGACTGGTGCAGGGCTCTGGACTTTGGCCAAATGCGGCTCTGGCTGCAGGAAGCACTGGAGCAATTTGCAGAGACCAAACAGTACCGCGAGTGCTGGGGCGAGGTCCTGCGCTTTCAGATCATCAATGGCAGCCTGTGGGTGGACCACATCAGCGAGAGGCACAAGGGCTGGTACCCGGCTGAGCTGGGCGAGGGCGCAGTTTCAGGTGTGCAACCTTGCTTTGAGGGTGTATGCAATCAGGGCACCGACACCGCTGCTGGGGCGCAGACTGGCCTGGCGCTGGCCTGGTGCAGCCTCCTGCCGGTTCTCAGAGGAAGCACTGTCTCCTTTGGGCTTGAGGCTGTGCACCCCACCCAGTCCTGCCCTGCAGCTACCAGCAGAGGCAGGCTGGACATGCTGTGCCCCACCAAGCAGTGCCTGAGGTTAGGAGGGGGCCTCCGCAGCATGTTGGCTCGCTCAACATTAGCAGCGGTAAGACATCTGTGCTCGCCCCTGCAGGCAAAGGGAAGATCCCCTACGCAATCCTGTCCTTGCTGGATACGCTCCGCCACTTCCCAGGGCAGATCCCTGACCTGGACGCCTATATTCAGACTTCAGACTTTCCGTGCATCAAACAGCCAGAGCTCGATGAGGTTCAGGGGCGCCCAGCCATTCCCCTGTTTGGATACAGCAGCAATGTAGAGCACAGAGACATCCCCTTCCCTGACTACACGTATTGGGGGCACGAATACTCCCGCCTCACAGGTGCGCTGCTGCTCAGCACGAAGCCATCAAACAGACTCCCCTTCGCTAGGTGGCTAGCTGGTTGACCCAAGCAGCTGACTGCCCTGCTCAGGCCGCTGTCTGGCTGGCATGAGACTGTGCTGTCTCCCGCGCCATTCGGTGCCGGCTGCAATGCAGGGGAATGCAAGCCACAGGCTTTTGACACTACCACTGAGCAGCGTCTGCTCGCCTGGACTGCACAGCTTCACGGCATCTGGTCAAGGACGGGATGTCTTGCACCTTTGATGCGGCAGGGGTGCGCACCCCCTTGCTCTGCCCTGCTGCAGATCGCAATGGATACTACCTGCACGGCTGGACCCGGCAACACGATGCACTGGTGAACCAGCACGGCCAGCAGCCTCTGGTGGACCGGAGGGCCCAGGTGGTCTGGCGCGGCAGAACAGAGGATGCCAGATACCCTGAGCGCGATGCTCTCAGGTGAGGCAGGCTGTGGCAGTCATACATCTGCAGTGCAGCGGCCAGACTCAACTGGCCACTGGCTTCCAGACCGCGCCCAGTGGCCGCACAGGCAGCTCTGCCACCTTTGCTGCCCCCTCAGCGGCAATGACCCTGTCCTACAAAGGAGGTTTGTCTCCTCTCGGCATCTGCCATGCTTGTCATGTGTGGTGCTGGCCTGCTTTCTGTGCTGCAGTGGCAATGCTTGTTCATCCAGTGGCTGCTGCTGTGCAGGCGAGAGTTCGTCAAGTGTGGAGACAGCTTGCGAAGGGCCGGGCGGGCCAACGATGCCAAGCTGTTTGACGACAGCACCGACATTGCACAGCTCTATGACAACTGCAAGTTCAGGTCTGGCAGATATGCAGCTCTCATGCGTCAGGGTCTTCATATCAGCAGGATTGCTGCTTTGGTGAAGGCACAAGCACTGCCTGCCAGCCTTTAGTTGGCCATGCCTGCTGTTCTTAATTTTGTGCGTGGAGCGCCTGCAGAGCCTGCCTGCATATCGTGTTGCCCTGTTCAGCAGCATGTCCTGGAACGCACTGCTCAGCTGTGCAGGCATTGTGCACACAAACTTATTGTTGCTCCTCCTGCTCTCCTCCTGCAGGTACCCTATTGTGCTGGAGTCAGGGGCGTGGACAACCAATATGAAGCAGAAGCTCAGCTGCGGCAGCGTCCTGCTGTCCAACAAGCTATTCTTCTATGACTTCTTCACGCGAGCCCTCAAGCCGGGCGTGCACTTTGTGGAGGTGGACAGCGCGGACATCTGCAACGATGTTGTCACCCAGGTGGGGGGCAGACTGGGCAGCCCTGCAGTTGTCTGCGCAATGGACTGTCTTGGATGGCGACTCAGGTGCCACAGTTGCTGTGCCACAATCTGCGTCCTGCAACGGTGGGCGCTCTCAGCATCACAGCCACCCTGCTGCGCAGTGCCACCCCACCCCTCTGCTGCTGTATGTACTGTTGTATTGCCAGGCCCTGCCTTCCTGTCTGCCGTGTCTGGCCAGACCTCTCTTGCTTACAGCTTTACATGCAAAGCAATAAAGGGTTGCATCGCTTGCTTCAAGGACCATGATTTGCAGAGGGACTTCACATGCCTGTCTTCATTTGCCAATCTGCTGCACAGCCTAGCTTGATTTTGTGGAGTCTGGACGCGCAGAGGGGGCTTGACAGGCATGGTCATGCCCTCTTAGTGATGACATGCTGCAAAACATGGGGGCAGACCATGAGCTGCTGCCTTGTTGCAGATCAGGGGCATGGAGGCCGCAATAGCAGCTGAGGGCAGGCCGGCCCTTCTGCAGTGGAATGCCGACTATGACAAGCGGCGCAAAGTGCAGCTGCAGCTGCGGCAGCAGGCACGACAGGTGGGCACACTTTCAGAGTGACCCTGCAGCACCTGCTCTCAGCAGGTCACGAGACCAGCGTGGGCTCATCAGTCATGACCTGCCTGTTGCGAGCACTTGATTGCTGCTGGCTGCCAGGCCGCCTGCTGCATGAGCCACTATGCTCCAGCCAAGCAGGTTGGCAGTCATGCTGTCAGACTACCTCAAGCAGACGTAAAGCTGCCCAGGGCATCTGGCTTTGCCACACCATGGTTTACATCGTACTGCCTGACCCTGGCAGGAACAGAAGCAGCGGCAGGAGAAGCTGCTGGCAGAGGAGATAGAAGCGGAGAAGCAGCATCCTGAGCAGCACAAGGATGTGGCGACTCTGCTGCACAAACCCAGCAGTGGCACGGGGTCGCCCATACAGCAGGTCTGCACTCAGTGCTGGAAGCACAGTGCTGAGTTCCCACATTGCGTGCACTGCTGCACTGGCACACGCTGCCAGCACTCTCGCGTGCTGCATAATTGCCATGTGCTGACCTGCAGCCATCATGCATTTGACACCCACATGAGCTGTAAATGTCACTGCCCACAGACTCATCTCATGCCCATTTGCAGGCTCGCCACCTGCCTGCTCAGGAGGCAGCCAGCGCTGCAGAAAGACATCGCCAGCTGCACCTGACCACGGCAATTAGGCCCCAGCATGGCCTCAATGCGCGGCGCATGCTGCGTCAGAAGCATGGGGCCCAGGGCCTGGTGCAGAGGATGCACCGCATGCAGGCAGAGGTTGCCGAGCCCATGCAACCATGGGAGATCGCCAAGGCTGGGCAGGAGGTAAGTCTGAACCAGTCAAGACTGCCAGCCAGGCACATTAGCAAGCCCTGGGTTGCAGGTGTCACTGTCCACCTCTGGGCTTCATAAAATAAGCTGATAGCCTAGCTGCTGATTACCAGCCAAGCTGGCGGCTGGTCGAGGTTGTCAGTGGCCGCCTGAGCCGGTGTTGTTCAAATACTGGGTACTTGAGCATGCTGCTTTACCTGCCCTGGCTGGCCTCGCAGCCTGACCTTCCCTGCAACTTCGGCATGTTGTCAACTGCTCTTGCCTGCTCTGCAGTTTGTGGGTGACCACCTGGGCATGGCGGATGTGCGGCTGTACATCCGTGATGTGCTGCGCGAGTACGCAGCCCTCCAGGTGTTTGATGACAACTTGTGGACTCAAGTGCAGCCCTCTTGGAATGCCGTACAGTACAGTGGGGACTTGCTGCTCCAGCAGTTTGCTTACCCCTACAAATATGATTTCGAGGTTGTGCGGGCAGCCTACCCCTGGCTGCACTCGGGGAATGCCACAAGCTTGAGCTGGATCCTGGACGAGATGCTGAATGGCACAGCAGCTGCCCCCAACGCGGCCCCCTTGGAGCAGTCCCCTGCCGCCAGCAACAGCAGCAACCCCCCAACATCTAGCAGCTAACATTCAGTATGCCACCAGAATTCGCGTGTGAGATAAGGGAACCCCGTACAACCAGTCAGCACACCCAGCTGGGCACACATGCTGTCCACTGAACGGTGCTGGGAGCATGCATGTCCCTGGTTTTTGCCCACCAGCATTTGTGACCAGTGACGTAGCACTGAGGTCAGTGAGAGTACGCCCAACCGCCTCCACAAGAGGCCATGTTTCGTTTGAATTAATTGACACTGAAGCCTTTAAGACCAGATGGACCCATCTCTATCTTCGTGTTTCTTCTTAAAATAAGCCCACTGTGGGCCCACTGCGGGGGGACAGTAGGACTGCTGCGTCATTTCCAGCGATCTTCTGCTTGCAGCCACCCACCCGTGATCCACTGATAGTTAGCCAAGTGAGGCTGCCAAGTGTGGTGACACTGCCTCACGATTGAGCTGCAGGATGCAGCAGAACCACGCCTCATTGTTCTGGGCTGCTGAGAACTCCATTGACATCTTGTCTCAGGTGAAGCCAACATGATGTGTGGCCTCAGGCTGGACAGCAGCAGACAGATTGCTGATTGCAAGCCCCCGATCCCTGCAGAACATGTGCATCAGCCAACACACACATGATGCCATCATCAGGTTGCTGAGGCAGGAAGGCGGCGGGCAGCTGGCGCAGTCCCAGATGGATGTTGTCAACATGGTGCAGAGGGGCAACGATGGCCAGCTGTACGTGCATCATCTCCACAAAAGATTCTGATTAGTGCAGGGCACCCAGCTTGATGCATGTTTGTGCGCCTGCAGGGGCTTTATGGGCTACGGAGGTAGCAATGGACAGCCTGCAAACAGCACGGCAGGAGGCTACCAGGGCTTGCAGGGACAACCTGCTGGAAGCATGGCAGGGAGCTACCAGGGCATGCAAGGCCACCCCACTGGCATGGCTGGGGGCTACCAGGGTATGCAGGGGCAGCCTGGTTATCAAAACATGCAGGGGATGCAGGCAACAAGCATGGCAGGAGGCTACCAGGGGCAGCCTGGGGACCAGGGCATGCAAAGCCAGCTGGCTGCCAGCATGGCCGGGGGCTACGGTCAGGGAATGCAGGCCCAGCAAAGCTACCTTCCTGCTCAAGGAGGGACTGTGCAGGTGGGCCGTGTTCTGATTGTGTCTGCGGCAAGCTCTTCCTGCTCATGCATGGTGATGCAGCACCTTCAGCTGCATCTCAGCCAGCCTTGCCACCATACTGGATTCGACCTGCAAGTGACTCAGATACTGCAGCAGCTCAATCATGCCTCACCAACCTCATCTTTTGCAGGGTGTGCCCACCAATGGGCCGTATGGCCCCCAGCCAGTGTCATCTGCTCCTGCAGGCTACATGCTACAGCAGGTGGGCGCTTACGCAGCTGCTTGTGCACCTGCCCTGCTGCACACATGCACAGTAGCCTGTGCAGTCTTGACTTGCCTGTCCTCAGCTGGTGACTCTGTCATTCGCCAGGCCACATTCTCTGTTGCACCCAGCAGCACCATATCGCATTTCATGGGCAGACCTCAGGAGCAACATTGACTTCCTACGTGCCTGCAGCCCCCAGCGCCTGGGAAGATGGATCCACCTCAGCCCATGGCGCCTGCCCCTGGTGAGCAGCACAACATTGCTGCTCGCTTGCCTCTTTGCCAGCAGTTGCATGAAGCAGGCTGTGCACTTACTCATGCTTGCCATGGGTGCCGTGGCTTGTCATGCTGAGCGTCAGGACAATGTCCTGCTGGATCCCTGAAGCTGCATTGCATGCGGTGCACCACTGCATCGTCCATGCCTCGGCAGACTGCGCTGTGAAGTGCACCCGAGGCAGACCTTCCCTCTGTGTCTTGTTGTCTGCAGCAGCCCCACCTGCACAACCCCAGCAGCCCGCAGCGCCCCCAGCTCCGGCCAAAACACCCTCCAAGATGGGCCAGTTTGCAGGTGGAGCCCTGCGCGTAGGCTGTTGACGCTGAAGCGTTGCATGGCCAGCTCAAGACCAAGCATGCTGTCATGGCCAGTCTGCAGGCCAAGCCCTGCACATGGAGCCCTGACACGTTGCTCCTGCAGCCACATGCAGCTGCACCTGCAGCCCTCCCTTCTGACACCTGCAGCCCTGCCGCCAGATGCTGGCTGTGTGCCTGCTCGTCAGGCACTGCCTGTCCCTCACATGGCGCTTCCCCTGCTGCAGGCCAGATGGGCCACAAGCTTGCAGACTCGACGGTGAGGGCCATTTGCTCTGGCTCTTCAGTCTGCTTTACATCTGCGTGCTGGCCTGTGTTGACTTTCAGCTGCGGATGCAGATGTTTGGATTTGGAGCTACCATAGGCTCAGATGCAGCAAACTCACTCTGGCATCATCTCTAGCACTGACCAGGCCTCTCCAGCACACACACCAATTTTCTTTGTGGATGCTGCCTGGTGACCAGCCAGACAAGATCTCCCTACCATGGTGTCATCTGCCATGTACACTGAGCTGCATCAGAAGTATGCCTTGTCATTTTTGCTGCCCTGTCACGACCAGCACTGTTGCAAGTGTCATCAGCGCGATCACCCAGAGTGCCATCACCAACTTGATGCTGTGACCATGGCCACTGCATCGCGTGCACAAAGTACTGCTCCAGCATGCCTCAACAGCACGGGTGTGCCATCATGATAAGATACACATTCAGCAGCAAGAGGGAACAGGAGTTCATGGGAGCAATATCAGATAGGGTGAGCACCCTAGCACACAACCATTGACCAGTTCTTCAGAGATCGACCATGAACCGGCAGTCCCCAGCCCCACAGGAAGGTATTGCATTCGTTGCACAAGAGTCTTGCTGTAGGTGGTAAAGCTGATGCAACCTGCCTGCAGGTAGAGATTCAGTTCAGCTTGGGTTCTGTTGTGGTGGAGCTTTACACACAGCATGCGCCCAAGGTGGATGGCTGCCGTCTCACATCAGCTTTGCCATTCAACACCCAAGACTCACGGCCTCTCCCATGCAGACCTGCGAGAACTTTCTGCAGTTGGCAAAGAGGCAGTACTATAACAGCACCATAGTGCACCGCGTCATCCCTGACTTCATGATTCAGGTTCCTGACTGCCTGGATGCCTATTTTATTTTTCTTGCAGGCAGCAGCACAGCCCCAGGCTTTGGGTAAGCAATACACGACAGTGGCTGCTTGCAGATGGGGGATCCCACGGGGACTGGCAGGGGCGGGGAGTCTGCATGGGGGGGCAAATTTGAGGACGGTCAGTCAGTGCTCACCAAGCCTGCTGCCCCCAGAGCATGCTGCAAGAGCTGACTTGGAGTGTGGCCTGCAGAGATCACGCAGGCGCTGCATCACACAGGCGCTGGCATCCTGAGCATGGCCAATGCCGGGCCCAACACAAATGGCTCTCAGTTCTTCATCACCCTGGCTCCCACGCCCTGGCTGGACAGTAAGCACACGTGAGGCTGCTGTGCTGCATCTGCTGTGGTTCCCAGCCAACCAAAGATACGCTCTCCACATCTGTGCCCTGTGCAGGATTTTTGGCAGGGTTTGCTCAGGAATGGGCGTGGTCAAACGGCTGGTGAGCTCTGAAGCTGTGCCCAGACAGGCCCCTCTGAGGTCTACCCAGCCCTTCTCACACAATGTGTGCTGCCCACAGGGCAATGTAGCCACAGATCCCAGGAGTGACAGGCCAACAACAGAAGTGAAGATCTTGAGGACCATACCACTCTGACAGCAGGCGTTTGATGCTCACAAAGTGTTCGCTTCTGCAATAGTGGCAGGCTTGGGAGGGGAACCTAACTGGGACCAGCACAACGAAATGACAAAATGCGCCTGGGATGAACATGCCACAAGATTGGTTTGTCAGGCTGCTGACACAGCAGGGGTTCTTCCGGCTTCAGAGCCACTCATGCTGGCTTCTGTAGTGTCTTCCAGCGAAACATCTGCCAGTCTCTGCTGGAGAGGGGTGACCGCCACCAGCTTGTCCACTCCTGCCAGTCGTATGAGCTGAACCCCCCTTGTGGCCCTGCCACTTCTGACAGCAACATCTTTGAGGCTGATGCGCGTCAACTGGCCATTGCTGGTGCCCAGCAGCAGCTCCTCATCCTCAACATATGAAGTGAGACCAACCTGCAGGCATTGGCAGTTTGTAGATCCTCTCTTATTAGGACCTGCTGCAAGCAGCATGCATGCTAAGCCTCTGCTCACCACGTGAAGGGCAGCGAGTGTGTCCCCTTCCTTAAACTTGATAGCAATGCGGCCTGTGCCTGCCCGCTGCTGCAGCGGCAGCGCAGCCACCGGCAGACGCTTGCCGACACCCTGCACAACAGGGAGCATTGGTGCGGCACACATTTAGACACAGGCAGTGACCTGCTGGAAGTCACAAGCGCTCTGCATTCAACTTTTCATGCTCACGCGTTCTGTTACGAGTGCCAGCCAGGGGCCTGCCTGCAGGGCAGCACCCCCTGCATCCTCCCCTCCCTCTGCCTGTTCACCCTCGTCCTCATCGCTGGAGACATCCTCGGCCTGGCCTGTCCCAGCTGGCAGCACGCTCATGCCCACGACACGCTCCCCACGCCCCAGCTTGATGCCCTGAACATGGATCCAGCCAGTACATATCATGCATGAACCTGCATGGGCTTGCCTGCTGGGCTAGCACTTGCCAGACTACAGCCGCGACGCTGCTCTCCCCCACTGCCTACAGCTTGCCTGCTACACTCATATGCAGCAGGAGCACCATATGATGTACTCTTTTTAGGAGGACAGGCACTTCCACACACATTGAGCCTGCAGGCAGGCATTGATGAGCGGCAGATAGTGCCACATACCTGGATGCCAGCTGCAGCTCTGCCGAGGGGCCTGATCTGGTCGTCATCTGCGCAGAAGTGAATGGCCCTGCCTCCTGATGATGCCAGGACAATGCTGCACCCGCTGGTGCAGGTGCCCACCCACAGCAGCTGGTCTCCCTTCTGCACAAACCGAAGTGCACAGTGTCAGGCACTCGAATACTGTCTGCCATCGATCAGATGGGCGACAAAGCAGCAGCAGGCCGTTGAGGTACCAACCTTTAACTTTATGGCTGCAATGCCACTGGAGCGGACATCTGCAAATGCACTGAGGGGCGTCTTCTTGACAACGCCCTTCTCTGTGCACAACACCAGGAATGTCTCCTTGGGGAAGTCACTGACAGGCAGCATCGCGGCAATGACGTCATCCTTCTTTATGGGCAGCACCTGCATCAGGACCAGGACTGTCGACCAGCAACTGATATGCTGCTCATGAAGCGCAGGCAGACTGCACTTTGCACACCCAGTATGTGGCGCTGGAGCCTGCAATGCAGCAGTGCAGGCTGGGCACAGCTTGCTGCAGCCTGACGTGGCCGCTGGCAGGCTGCACCTGAGTCATGACTTGCCCAGCTGGCACAAGCTTGAAATCAGCAGCAGGGGTTGTGCTGGGCACCCCCAGCACACAGAGCGATGGGCCACTGTCTGAGATTCAGTCGTGCATGAGCCTCCCCTCTGCCACATGCTGAGACTGGTGTGGGGCTGGCAGGCCCCACCTGGGTGATGGCAGTCCCCAGTGCAGTGCGGCTGGCTGGTGGAATGTGATGAGCCCGAATGGACCTGGCCACACCATCAGCTGTGAAGAAGAGGACGTGGTCATGGTCCATGACGTGCAGCACATCCTCCACCACATCGTTGCCCTTCAGCTTGGCACCAATTTGGCCTGCATCACCCAACAGGCAGTCAAGCAACTCCACTGCTTCCTGTTATGGTGTTGGGTACATAAGGAATGCAACGCAGAGCAGTTATCATTGTGCCGGCTTGTAGCAGCTCGCGTGCTGCCGGCAGGGGCAGACCTGTGGCTGGCATGCCAGGCCTAGACTGCACGCAGACAAAAGCGCAGACAGCAGGACTGGCTGTGTGAGCTGCTTGCCTTTGCCGCCACGATGCTGGACTGCAAAGGTGTTGCCTGGCATCCGCTTGATGTAGCCGCGCCTGCTGAACAGGATCAGACTGGGCTGGTTGGGAATCAGATCCTCATCGCTCAAATGAGTGGCATTCCCTGTCTCTGCGATGGCAGTGCGCCGGGGTGTACCAAACTTCTGCGCAACCTCCTGTGCCTCCTCATGCACCATCTGTAGCACCCTGCCCCGCTGCTGCAGTAAGTCCTCCAGGTCAGTGATCCTGCAAGCAGCGCCCATCAGACTTTACACGCCATGCAGCAGCGGCCACCTGGCGAGCCAGCCTGCCCGCCATGGCTCCCAAAAAGGGACTTGGAGTCCCCACTGCTCTGCAGCCAGGGGGTAAGAGGCCCTCAAGCCGGGGGTGAGGGATCACTGCCCGCTGCAGTGCAGGTGGAAAGGCAGTGCTGCTGGCTGGCCTAGCGCAGGTGGGGCTTTGCTGCGAACAACACATCGCTGGGTGACGCTGGGTGCAGGCTGGGCTGCTGACATTGCATGGGCGATGGCTGCTGACCTGTCCCTGAGCTTCCGGGCCTCGTCCTCCAGCTTCTGTGTTTCCAGGGAGGTCAGCCGCCGCAGGGACATGTTGAGCACGCCCTCCGCCTGCTCACTGCTCAGGTTGAAGCCCTGCTGCAGCTGGGCAGAGGCGTCAGCACCGTCCTGGGCCGCACGGATGACCCTGATGACCCCGTCCAAGGCTGCCATGGCCTTCAGGAAGCCCTCCACCAGGTGCAGGCGCTTCCTGGCGCCCTCGCAGGCATACCGCGCCCGCCGCTCCACCACTTGGCACCTGCACGGACAGGGGCCCACATTGAGGCACCCGCTGTACATGCATGACAGCAGCAGGTCATGACATGCTGTGTGGACTGGGTTGGCAGCGCTGCTTGAACAGTGGGCACAACAATGCAGACACCTTGATCATAAAAAGCTCTGCTCGGGTAGGGCACACAGCAGCGTGTGCAAGACAGCAGCTAGTCAGGGCCAGGCCGTTGCCAGGTGGCGCACCTGAAGTCCCGGAAGTGCTGCAGGAACTGCTTCAGGGTCAGTGACACAGGGTTGCCATGCACCAGGGCCACCATGTTGCAGGGGAAGCGCCCCTGTAGGGAGGTGTGCTTGAACAGGTTGTTCAAGACCACATCGGGGCCTGTGGTGCGCCGAACCTGCACAGTGCACAGTTGGCTTGTCGGGTGTGCCCCTCCTGCGATAGCACAGGGCCATGCAGAGCTGCAGCTGACCTCCACAACAATCCGCATGCCCTCGCGATCGCTTTCGTCGCGAACATCTGAGATGCCTGTCAGTGTGCCAGCGTCCACCAGCCTGGCTATGGACTCCACCAGGTCAGCCTGCAGCAGCAAAACAGCAGGTGGGGCAGCCTGGCTCAGGCTGGGCTCCTTGTAGCTGCTGTGCACCTGCAGCCCTGGTGTCCCACCTTGTTGACTTGGTAGGGCAGCTCCGTAATGATCACAAGGGGCTTCTGGGCACCAGTGCGGCTTTTGGCAGCTGACCCCTTGCGTTTGCCGCCCGACTCTGCGGGTGGGGCTTGCATCTCGTCCTCAATGTGGGCCTTGCCCCTGACAGTAATGCTGCCTTTGCCATCCTGGTAGGCGTTTCTGACACCATCAGACAGCAAAATTTCGCCGCCTGCAGCTCAGCCAAAGCACAGCTGCCACAACCTGCCGCGGCCTTCAGCGCATTCTGAGCCAGGGCTACGCTGATGAGAACCCCCACCCGTTGGAAAGTCTGGGCCTGGGATGTGCTGCATCAGTTGGGCCACAGTGATGTTGGGATCCTTGATGAGTGCCCCCAGAGCATGAACCACTTCTTGAAGATTGTGTGGCGGGATCTTGGTGGCAATGCCAACTGCAATACCAGATGAACCATTGACGAGCAGGGCTGGCACCCTGGATGGTAGAACAGATGGCTCCTCCTGCATTGAGGAGCAGGGCGGTCCCTTGAAGCTGCTGTCTCGTGTGGCCAAGACAAGCAACATGGGAGCAGAGCGGTGCGGCATTCATTCACAGCAGACTTGCATGATGAAGAGCAGGCCTCTGCATGCCTTACACATTGCAGGCATGCAGGGCACACCTGGGAGTTGTCAAAATTAGGAGAGTAGTCCACAGTGTCAGCCTCCAGGTCAGCCAGGTAATTGGCCATGCTGAAGGCCTCTAGGCGGCACTCAGTGTATCGCATGGCAGCAGGCGGATCGTTGTCCACCGAGCCAAAATTCCCATGCCCCTGGATCTGCACGCAGGGTGCACGGCCTGCCCAGCGGGGTGTCCAGCTGCCTGAAAGCAGGGGAAAAGCAACGGGCAGTGCCAGGCAGCCTCACCAGAGGTGCTCTCATGGAGAAAGCCTGGGCCAGTCGCACAAGGGCATCATACACTGACGTGTCGCCATGGGGGTGGTACTTGCCCAGGACCTCACCCACCACACGGGCGCACTTCCTGCAGGGCAGCATGCAGGGTGTGGGGGCAACAGCAGAGACAGGCGCTGCAGCAAAAGGCGGGCCTGCGCGTAGTGCAGGCAGCCTGAGGGGGAGGGCTTGCCTGAAGGGCCTTGAGTGCGTCAGCCCCAGGTCATGCATGGCATACAGTATACGCCTGTGGACTGGCTTGAGGCCATCTCGCACATCTGGCAAGGCACGGCCCACAATCACAGACATGGCGTACTGCACAGCAGAGGAGTTTGTTGGGACCAGCAGAAGACTGAGGACTGCAAAGTGCACACCACTGGAGCTTACAGCGAGGTATGATCTCTCAGCCTCAACATGCAGCTGCTCATCCACCACCCTGCTGGCTGCTGCAACCTCAGCAGCTGGATCGGCTGCTGTCGAGCTGGCCCCATTGGGGCCGATGCCAGCCACCATGTGTTTGCCTGCTATGCCTGCCACCCTGCATGGCCTGCCAGCTTGTTGGGTGCCATGCAGGCGTTGCATGCTGCGCATGTGACATGTGGCATACACGGTCAGAGAGCCTGCTGCACTGGGCTGCCACCAGCGAGGAGTGCCTCCATGGCAACCTGCTGAGTTGATCAGTGCAGTGCCTCTCATAAGCTCCCTCAGCATCGTCTACTGCAGCCGACCATGAGGCATGAACGTCGTACCAGATCTATGGCATGCCTGACCTACAACACGAGCGTTGACTGTCAGATATGCGTACTTCAGGACTGGGGGGTGTGACTTCACATCGGATCAAAAGCACTCAAATGAGGCCCTGTCTCTTCAAATCCTCGTATGTTTTCCTGTTGTACACGTTGCCCTCAGCATCTTCAAACTCCTCATCCACTTCAATTTTGTGCCCAGGCTTCTCACGGTCCTGCAGCATTGTCAACACGGTGCAGCCAGGCATGCAAAATGGTGGCAGAAAGGGCACTCAGCAACAATGGCATGGCTTGACATGCAATTGGGTACTGGGGCTTGCTACTGTTGAGGCGAAGCTGACCTGAATATTCTTCCACAAGCGCTGGGCGTCCTCAATCTGGGTGACCTCATAGAAGTTCTTTGTGTTGGGGATGCCAAGGGCACGCATGCCATGCTGATGACGCTGCTCCCTGAAGTGGCGCTCAAAGGCTCGCCGCCCCCAGTATTTCTGGCTGCCACAGATCTCACAGGTGAACTCCTGGTTGAGGCCGTGCAGCTTGTAGAGCCAGTAGGGGATAGGCTTGCCGTCCCAGCCCAACGGCAGCTTCAGGGGGTTGTATATAAAGTCATCTTCCTCGTCGCTGTCACTGGCACCAGCCTCCTGCAGGCAGGGCAGGCAGGCAGCTAGAGATTGCTGCACAGCCGCTCTCGTTGTGCACTGGCCAGCCGCACACGTTCTGCATTTTGGCGAAAGCTTGTGCTGCCGGTGCTGCTGTGCCTTGGTGCGTTAACGCAGTGTGTGCATCTGTAGCAACTTTGCCTCTGCAACAAGGCAGTGCCTGACTTTGCTGAGATGCAAGCAAGGCAGACAGGTTAAGCCACACAATGAGTTTCAACGGCATGGTCTTTCACCTTGCCTACAAGCTGTTCTGAGCACCACCCGGCACTGGCCTGAGAGTAGCAATGTGAGTCTGAAGAGAACATAAGCAAGTGCAAAGCATGTGGTGGTGCTCATTGTGCTACCCTGTGTACCTGTTCAGCCTCCTCCTGCTCTGCCAGCATCTCCTCGTAGCTGCGAGCCTGTTTTTTCTCAATGTTGCCTTGAGTGTCTTCAAGGACTCTGCCCAGCAGGTTCTTGTCACCGCAGAGAGTGCTGATCTTGATCTCCAGCAGGGCAGTCTCCTTGGCAGCTGCAGCCTGCCTGATGCGCTGCTGCTGTGAGAGGGCTGCCTGCAGGCAGAACATGTGCTGCGTCGCACTGACCGAGCGTGAAAATTCACAGGCCAGCAGACTGCAGCTGCAGGCTGCAGGTAGAAGCCAGTCGTGCACAGATCCTGCCCAGGCGCAGGCCTCAGCAGAGAGCGCAACCTGCCCACCTGGGGGGCTGCTCCTTTCACAAAGAGCTTCTGGTCTAGCTGCTCAAGTGGGGTGGTCTTAGTCAGCATGAGACGCTCTGCGCGCTGCCGCAGTGTGCCTCCGCATTTCAGACCCAGTGCTTGCAGGGCGCTCTTCAGCGTGTCAGCACCTGCAGGGGCCAACCCACAAAGTTGGGGGACTTGCATTGCTTTGCCATCCATCTACTTCCAGCGTACAGGTGCAAGACACATGTCTTCAAGCATTGAGACAGGACGAGACCCGCCCACCACGCTCCATTGCGCACTGCTCAGGCACTATTGGGGCACATGCCTGCCCTGGACATGCATGCAGCAGAAAGCACACATGGCATGCTGCCCTGGACTACCATCTGCAAAGTGGGAGCAGCACACTGTGCATGCAGTGGCCCTCAGCATCGAGAGGCGGCAGCACAGTGGGGTGACTCACCCAGAGTTTCAAGCTCCTCAACGGTGTCAAATGCCATCAGGTCCACGACAGGTGCCTGGTGCTCTCCATTGGCTTTCCCAATGCCCCTGTCCTCCCATCCGGCCAGCTGGCCAGTCTCCCAGGCCTCTTCAAACTCCTGCTGCAGGCGCTGGTAGGTTGCGCCCAGATTGCTGAGGGGGCTGACCCTCTCATGGAAGCCCTCCAGGTAGGCCAGCAGGGACTGCAGGTAATCCCTGCATGAAAACATGCCAAGCACTCGACTTCTCGTCTTGGAGCGTGCCAAGCATGCCTGCTCTGCAGCGCACGGCCTGCATGACCTGCAAGCCAACTCAATGAAGTCGTGCTGGCAGCAAGGAGTGGAGGCCTACGCCTCCTCACCAGTGTGCGAAGCACATCTGCAGCGCATTTTGGCACTGCAGTGGTCACCTGTAGGGCTTGTTCAGACGGTGGGGACGCGGCACCTCGGACCAGGCCATCAGCGTGCGCACGTACTCGGCGTACTCCATCTGCCTCCCAAACTTGGAGTTGATGAAGGAGTGGTAGGGCTCATGCAGGTCCAGATAGCGCCCATACCCCTCCTCACCACTGAACTCGATGCGGGGCTCTTGCTTGAGCAGGGCTTCGTCGTTGGGAGCCTGCAAGAAGAGCCCGGCCAGGGTGGGCAACCACGCTGCCAGCATGTTGCAGCAGATGCATCAGTGAGAGGAGCTGCCCGCAGCATTGCCTGTACCCTGGCTGCCCCGGGGGCAAATGCCGGCACACAGCCCAGCCGGCGTCCGTGCCAGGCCAGCAGCTGAGGTGCTTGCTTCAAAATGGCATCGTGGTGGCTGGCCTGTCTGCAGGTGCCCACCTCAGTGACATCATAGGTGCTGTGCTTCTTGTGGTACTCTCTAAGGTCCTTGACGCGCTCATAGAAGCCTGCAAAGGCCTCGTCAGTCACCTTCAGGGAGGCAATGTCCTCCTGGCGAGCCTTGTCCTCATCACGATAGATCTCAACCTGCAGCAGAGAGTTGGCTGCAGCACACACACACCACTTGCTTGGCTGCAATAGCACGGCGCTGAGTGCATGACTGAAGTCAGTGCAAGGCAAGATCATTGATGCCACAGGATGTTCTGCTGGGCTTACCAGCTTTTTCGCCTGCTCCTGCATTGCGTCCAGCCTGGCGCGCACCCTGTGGTTCTGATGCAAGCGCTCCTTGTGCCCTTTGAGCTCATTTCTGAAATCCTTCACGATGAGCCGCTCCAGATGTTCCAACTCCTCATGAGCACCTGCAGCACAGATCCCAGTAAGGCATGTCGTTCTGCAGCTTGCACAGCTAGAGCTGCTGGCGGTCACCCCTCGTCTGTTCTAGCACTGTGGTGGACATCTCAGTCTCTGCAACCAGCCGCGCTGATCAGATGCTATGTTTTCCAAACAAGACAAGAAGCAGCAGAGAAGGCTCAAGAAGAACCCTTACTGGGTTTTCCCCAGGCATTTGGCCAGTGTGTCACCTTTTATTGGGCAGAGAACGGCATTCCTGACAGGTGTTTGCTGACCAGGCTTTGCCACATGCTGGTTTGTAGCCAAGGTGCCAGGCTCCATCAGGCTTTGTTAGGCTTTTCATACATATGGCCACCCCCACCCAAGCAAACCTCTTTCGAAGCTGAGATGAGCTTCAAGTCAGCCAAATTGACAAGTTGAAATCCTCAGGTGCAATGACAGCATCTCTGAACTTCACATCAGCAGAGCTGGTTGTTGGGAGCATTGCTGCTACAGGTCAGTTGCCCCTTGGTGCTAGTGGTCCGTGTGTAGGTGCCGATGCAGGACCTGCAGAGCACCAAGCCTTTGTCAGCAGCGTCACGCGTGGTCAGCAGCATAAAGTATGAGGGTCAATGGCTGAAGCAATCGCTCTGCAATTGTGCAAGAAAGGAGCTTGACAGCAGCAGCGCTACTCATCTTTCACAGCCTTGGGAAGCTCCAGAGGAAAGTAAAAGCATCTTAGCAGATGGCTCGTTGGGTTCAGCTTTGGAGTGAGTCTGTTGCTGCCTGCTGTAATCAACACCCTCCTGGATGCCATCCACTCAACATGGGCCTGCCAGCACCTGCTTCAGCACCCGTGCGTGCCTCAGCAGGTGGCACGTACTTCTGTTGTGGCAGGTATGTCTTGCACCATGAGATGATGCTGCCGCGCTTGGGGCATGCTACATGTGATGAGACAGCTAGGGCGAGCCGCTTGTCATCAGTGGGACATCACCAGCACGCAGTCCCCCTGCGTTTTTCCAAGCAGGGTACCAAAGCATCTGCATAGCCGACCTCCATGTCCACCAAGCATCCCACATAGCCACAGACCAAACAGCACACCCATAAAGTAGACATGGCTGCAGCCACACACATGAAATGAACCAACAAAGGTCTAGCAGCACGGTTATTACATGTGTTTGGCTGCAGCCATGCTACTTTATGGGTGTGCTGTCTGGTCTGCGGCTCCTCTTTCTGCCTGACCTCATCTGCTGCTTGCTCCAATGCCTCCAGAATTTTGGAGAGAGAGTGCTGGCGTCCTGCTGGTTCTTGCACAGGGGCCAGCTGTGCAGGGTTGAGCCCACTGTGTCCTGCATGAAGCAGCAATTTCAAGCAAAGCCTTTGCGTGTGAGGTCAGGCTAGGACCCCTCTATGCCCAGTACAGGCAGCTCATGTATTCTGTTGAGCAATTTCCGCAGCGGAAGTGTATGACTCGGCCAGTGCACATGCAGCAACTGGCTGCAGATGGCATCGAGCATGTGTTGTTAAGGTCTATTGGTACCAGCACTACTGCACCTATGCTGATTCAAGTACATGTCAGATCTGCCAGGCATGAGGGCTGGCAACCCACAGGCTCCAACTGTTTTTTCCAAAGACAGAGGTTCCCTTTCACAAGCCTGGCCCCCTCAACAGCCACCATGTCTAACCCCCACATCCCTGCACCCGCACTCCATGTCACCTGGTTGATCATGATGAAGCTGGTAAGCTCTGACATGTGCCATCTGACGGGCTTCTGCACATACATCCATAGAGCAGTCCAGATGTTGCTCTACCTGCTCTTCTGGCTTGACTCTGCACAAGAAAGGCCCAAAGCCAGCAGATATGGCAGAGTGCCTGCCTGACGCGACTTTGCAATCTGCTGCAGGCATGCACAGGTGCTATTGAGGCACTGATCGTGATGTGCTGCCGGCGTCTGTGGCATTGAGGATGTTGGCAGCCTATCTGCTGCAGGCTGCAGCTGCTGGGCCATGGAGTACAAACAAATCATTAGAGAGGCATGTTGTTGACATAGAGGCACGCTGCACGTGCAGCAGTCCAGCTGCCTAAGCTGCGCAGCGTCGCGATGCTTGCGCCTGTCATGATGTCTGCATGCCTTTCGTGATGTCTGCATGCCACAGGGGGTGTCCCATCGAATCATGTCTGTCAGATGCTCGATGTAGGTCATTCAACGCACAGATGGCCTTTGATGCTTTTGCTGCGCCCAATGATCGCATTTGATTCAAGGCAGCCACAGAGGTGCATTGACAGGAGATGCCGACGGGACATCCGGCTCTGCAGGCTGCACAGGCCATGCAGGTGAGCACAACCTCTCCTCTGTTCATCCGACTGCTCAGTATGGCTTGCAACAGACACATCAGTTGCTCAGTATGGCCTGTAACAGACACAGCTGCGCACATGCAGCAACTGGATATGCGTCATGTGATTGAAGCAATGAGCCCTCAGTTTGCCTGCTAAAACACAGCAGCAATATGCCCAGCTCAAGCATGTCTGGCAGGAAAGAAGGGAGTCTGCAGCGGTCCATGTCGGCTGATGCTGCACAGGTGGAGTGCCTGTTGTACCTGGCAGGCGTGTGCCGTACATCCCCATGGGCCAGGCTAAATGTGCTTTTGATGCGTGCAGACCTACCCCTCCGGCGTGGGTGCTCCCTACATGCAGCATCTGTACAGACACCAGGTATAACGTGCTGCCAGTGGGCCAGGTCGTGCGTCATCACCTTAGCCGTGCCATTCGTGCTTGTAGGCAGACTGTTCTTCATGGAATGATGACTTTGCTAGATGGCGGCGGAAGCGCGGCATTGCTCCCGGGACCAAGGTGGGTGCTGCTGACTGCCCCTGTCCTGGCAGCTGATCCTGCATGTTCTGCCGCTGGCCCCTGAGCCACACTTGCCACACCTGCGTCACCCGCAGGTGTTTGTGCTGACAGGGGCGTACCCCGATGTGCGCTCCCTGCTCCTGCAACGCGGCTGGGTGGAGAATGGAGACCCGGACAGCGAGTTCTTCGACTTCAAGTGGTGCCTGCGCACCAAGTCCATGCATGCCACTCGGCTGCTTCGGCCTCAGATGGTCAATCACTTCTCCAGGGCCAGCGAGTGTCTGACCACCAAGTGAGCCAGCCATGGCAGCGCTCCTGACTTGGTGCATGTCCGCCCCGCTGTTTGTGCAATTGCTCAGACCAGAGGTGCTGGCGCCCTCCCTGCTGCAGGTACGGCCTCCTGCAGTCCATCCAGCATGCCCGCTGGCACTTTGATGTGGACATCAATACTTTTTTTCCGCGCGCCATGAACCTCAGCGATGCAGCAGAGCTCAAAGCCTTTGACGTCGAGTTCAGGTGGAGTGCAGCTGCAGCCATCCTGCGGCGCGTGCTTCACGACGGGGGCACCAGCAGCACTGGTGTGCCCTCGCAGCAGCATGTCCATCTGGCCATGCAAATCTGCACCCAGCAGGTATGGTCATTGCCCTCTGGCCCTGATCAGTCCTGATTCACAGCTGCACTGATGTGCGGGGCTGGTGCAGGTGGACTACAGCAAGAACCTGATCGATGACGAGGTGTTTGATGGCGCCACACCCCAACTGCCTGTCCTGGGGTCCGCCCAGTGGCAGCTCCTGCTGGAGTGCCCCTGCTTCACTCGCTGCTCGGGGCTGCCTGCGCTCTCGCGGCCCGCGTCAGCCAGTGCAGGTGGCCACCTGCATGCTGCCAGGGACCTGCCTGCGGCGTCTGTCTGGGTACACACAACTTTGAGACTGGCCGACCTGCATGCGCTTCATGCTGCCTACCAGGGGTCGCCACTCACCTGCAAAGGCTGCCAGCTGCGATGCATGGACGTTGCAGGGGCTGTGGCGCCACTGCCACCTCATCTGAAGCAGCAGGCAGAGACCCTGCTGGCAGAACTCAAGCGCTGGCATGCGCAGAGCAGCATCGATGGACATGGCAACATCTGGATCTTGAAGCCTGGCAGCAAGTCCCGTGGGCGGGGCATCTTCTGCACCAACAACATGAAGGAGGTCAAGGTGCGCAGCTGCTGTTCACGTGCCAGGTGCTGATTTCAGAAGGTGCTGAGCCACAGGGCAGCCCATGTGCTCAACGCTGCCCATGTGCTGTGCATGCAGGACAAGCTGCACAGTGAGTCCATCTCCGGGGAGGCACTGCAGATGTGGGTTGCGCAGAAGTACATTGAACACCCTCTTATCATCCGGGGCAGGTGAGCCTTTGCAGAAGGGACGCTGTATAGCATGCACGCCACTGATGCTATGAGCAGTCGACAATAGCTGTTTGCTGCAGAAAGTTTGACATCCGGCAGTGGGTACTTGTAACATCAGTGGCCCCGCTCACCGTCTGGTTCTACAGCGACTGCTACCTCAGATTCTGTGCTGAGGACTACAGCCTCACAGACATCAGCAATGTGTTTTGTCACCTCAGCAACAACTGTATCGCGCGGAAGAGCAATGTATTTGAGTCAGGTGATCTTTGCTAAAAGCATTTGTTCTCCTGGCCCATCCCATGTGAGTCACATCAGTGCCCATATTCCCCCCCTGCAGCTGACATTGCAGAAGGGAACATGTGGCCCAGCAGTCAGTTTGCAGACTACCTACAGACTGCTTGTGGCAGGGGGGACCTGTGGACCACACACATCAGGCCACAGATGGAGCGCATTGTGAAGTATTCCATGGCTTGTGCAGCAGTGAGCACTGTCCCCTGCGTCTTTTGCTGCTTGCCTGCCTGGCATGAATGATGAAGACAATGGCCAGGCGTTCCCTGTGCAGTCCCTCAGCTGCTGCTCTGCTCTGATGGACAGTGCGTTTGCCACAGGAGACACTGGAAGATCGGGGCAACAGCCATGAGCTGTTCGGCTACGATTTTGTGGTGGACGACAGCTTGAATGTCTGGCTCATTGAGGTCAATTGCAGCCCAAGCCTAGAGCACAGCACACCGGTGACAGGCAGGATGGTCACTGGCATGGTGGATGACCTTTTTAAGGTAGGTGGCATGCTTCTGTGCGGCATCAACACCCAGAGGTTCCGCTTGTGGCCAGTGATCAATCCTGTGCCAAGCCTTGCTGACTCGAGGTCTGCACACCTAGATTCAGTATCGTGGTGCCAATGCAGGTAGTTCTGGATCTGCCAGAGCATTGCAAGCAGCAACGACATTCTTGCCAGACGGCAGTTGAGGAGGTGGCGGATGTAGCGCAACAGGACTTGCCAAATGTCAATGAGGTATGCTGAAGACAGCGTCTGCCTCTCTATATGACGGACACCTTGACATGCATGGCACCTTGCTCATGTTCAGCTGCCTGCAGGGGGCTGGCGACCAGCAGGAGTCACCCAGGCCTGCCTACAGCCAAGAAATTGGCTCCAGCAGCTTCAAGCTGTACCAGGACCTCATTGCTGGGGCAGATGTTGGCAAGTGGGCACTCCTTGTCAGGGGAGACCCCGTCAGTGACTGTGGTGGCCCGCAGATGATGAGCAATCCGCTCATCCTGCGTGGCAGCCAGATAGCCTTGAAGCGACAGCAGACGCGGGTCACCCTGGACTGCCAGCTAGATGAGCAGCCATTTGTGGCCCTGTCAGCGGAAGCATTGCAATATGCTGAGGCTACCAGCAAGAGAAGCAGGGGAGGTCCTCATCTGCAGCAAGGTGTCAGGCGCAGCCTGCCATCAGATGAGCTGCTGGCGCGCCTCAAGGCAAGGATGCAGATAGCCGCCAAGTCCTACTCCCCAGGTGGCACCGTCTCAAGAGCTAGGAATGCCAGGCCCGCTGAGACCGTCCAAGCTGGCCTTCTGAGGTCAGGCTCTGCACCAGCCAAACACTTTGGGGGTGGCAGCAGCGTCAAGACGGGCAGAGGGCCAGCAAAGCCTGGCAGGGGCATCACTGCTGTACCGGAGCTGAACACACTGCCTCAAGCAGTCAGCTCTGCAGCAGACGCCAGGGTGGTCCGTTTGCCAGACATGCGAAGCAGTGCTGACAGCAGTAGCACTGCTGGCAAGCAAAGTCAATGTGCTGTCCAACACAGCGCTAGGGTCCGCTCAGAACAGCCTCGCAAGCCTGCACATGCTCCGCAAGGGCGTCCCAACAAGTGCAAGGTGCCCAAAGCAGCCAGCAGCGGCCTGCAAGCGGCTGCTGCCTCTTGTTCTGCTGACAAGTTTGCCGCAAGTCTCATCAGCCTGAAAGCATCCCCAGATCTGGTCCAAGCGTTTCTTCGCACCCAGTCAGGTAAGTTCTTGGAGCTTCTCCCTCTTCCAGTGGATGGCATTGAACCTGACAAAGCAATTTCATCGCTGCTTGCAGACTCAAAAGCTTGCTGTGCGCCCCCTAAGGAGAAACTCGCACTACAGATGGCTAAGAAGTGCCTGAATGACTCTGTGCAGCTTGAGGCCAGACATTGTCGTCCAACCTTTGTTGGCTCGTCCAAATCCCCAAAGCTTCCACTACGTGGTCACCTGAATAATCCTTGCCGTCTCCCAGCCATTCATCAGGAAGGGGATCTCGGCTAATACTACTCTTGTCGCTATTGTACTTCCTGAGCAAACCATTGGAGAAACTGTGAAAACATGAATAACTGTTCAGGACACATCACAGGCGCATTTCAAGGGTTTTGTACGTCATAGATGTGTACGTCAAATCCCAAACCATGCAGCTTCTCACCCCATGAAGCATGAAGAGAAAATGTCGATGGGACCATAGATCCTTTCAGGGTCCGCACCACGCCACTTCTGAATTGCCAGAGATGCTTTGGTGCGGTAGTCAAAACTGCATGAGCCAGGACAGTGCACATCAGTGGCGGCTGAAGCTTGATGTAGGTTCCAGGGGCTTGGGTGCCCACGAGATGTTCAGGCGATGTCAACAAGCTTTCGTTGTGCGTCAATGGATCTTCCTCAAGTATGCAGTTCAGTTGGCAGTTACGATGTCCACCTGCAGCAACCTGCTAGCTGACCTGCCAGGCTGCTCCTGTTGGTAGAGTCTGGTCTGAGAACTTGGCTTCTCGACAGCCCCTTGTCAGAAGAGAGTACGCAGAGGTGCAGAGGTGCAGAGATGCAAGGTGATGGGGAACTGCAACCAAGCAGTGTCGCCATGGTTGCCTTGCGCGCATCAGGCCGGCTGTCACTTCTGCCATCAGGTGCAGTCGCTAGCCGGCGATGAACCGAGTCTAGGACAGCATGAGAAAAGGTACAGCTTTGGGGGCCCCAGCATCGCCTTCCTACCGATGAGAGCAGGCCCCTGACCTCATTGTGCCAATAGCACGGATTCCTTGGACAGCACGGATGTTGAAGCACATAGCTTGGTCCGGACCTTATGAAACTTCGCTACACGGCTTTGAGCTACTTTGGCAATGCAAGCTTAGCTCAAGTATGCGTCCATGTCTCACTGCCATTCGGACTGAAGCAAGTGCATGCGAGTGCAACACCAACGCAGAGGACGGAGGACTGTTGAAGGATTAGCAGTGGCTGGCTAGCAAATGAGTTACAGAAGTGAAGTGTGTGTGTGGCCCAAGGCCCTTATATACACTGGTCAACGGTCAAGAATATTAGTTCATGGAAGCTGCTCTGAGTTAATGTGAAGGCTCCAGAAGAGTCTGTTCCAGAAGCTTCTTGAATATGCATGGTAGATTGCAGAATGTTCCTGACCAGTGTGGGACACTCTCACAGACTGGACTGGCATGTCTGGTCTGACTGCCTCTCAACACTCCCATGCAGGCTGTGATGGGTGTCCAGGACTTGAGACCGTGTTGTCAGCTGAGTAGCCCCAGGCCATCGCTACAGAAGGTGTGCTTGCCTTCAGCCACAGGCTTGGTCAGGAAGTCTGCCAGCATGTGCTCTGTCTTCACATACTCGAAGGCCACCTCCTTGCGTGCCACTCTCTCCCTTGCAAAGTGGTAGATGACGTCGATGTGCTTGGACCGCAAGGATGTGATGGGGTTCTTGAGGAGCTTGACAGCCCCTTGGTTGTCTGCACGGATGGTGATGGTGCTGACTGTCCTCTGTAGCTCATTGATGAGCTTGCGAAGCCAGAGGGCCTCCTTGGTAGCAGCTGCTGCTGCCATGTACTCTGCCTGTGGACGCCGTTACTGTCTGTTGGCGCCGGCTTGACCAGGTGATGGCACCTCCGTTGAATATGAAGACGTAGCCGGTGGTTGAGCGTCTGGTGTCAAGGTCTCCAGCGTAGTCTGAGTCACAGTAGCCCAGCAGCTGGTCGCTGCTTTTGCCTCTGCCAAAGCAGATGCCTTGGCCTCTGGTACCAGCGAGGTAGCGCAGAACTCCAAGGGCCGCTGCCCAGTGAATGGTGGTTGGTGTTGTCATGTGTCATGTATCTGGCCAGGGCTCCCACAGCTTGCGCAATGTCTGGCCGTGTGCACACCGCCAGGTACATGAGGCTCCCAATGAGCTGGCTGTAGCCATACTTGTGCTTGTCCAAAGGCTCCCCCTCGTCCTTAGTCAGCTTGGTGGAGGCTGTGAGCGGCACTGACTTGGGCTTGGCATCTTGCATCTGGTACTGGGAGAGCAGCTGCAGCACACTGCTGCCTACTAGAACCTACCAGACCATACTAGGAGCTTCCACTGC